>VZSC01011364.1:346551-394987 GCA_013398225.1 Steatornis caripensis
ACTAAAAAAAAAAAAAAAAAAAGAAATAAAATCCAAACTACGTATGTTTATTTTTTGTGCCTACCTCATTGTTTTTAATGCATAAAATAAAAGAGGTGGTTTAGTTTATACGTTTTTAGATGAAAACCATTAATGTCTAATTTAATCTTAATACCAAAACTACCAGATGGAAAGGTTTCTGACTGTTATTGCGCAGCAAGTTTCAGCAGGAGGAGAGAGTGGTCCGTTGGGGCAATAGCGGTAGCAGTATGGCAGTGAGACACTGATTGATTAATGTAATTTGCTTACAAAATTTGGTAAAGCAAGCATTTTTTTAAACCAGTTTCATCCTTAATAGAAGTCTGAATTTAGCCTAAAACCAGAGGTTTCACTCTTCTAACATGTGGGCTTAGTAACAGGCAGGTAAAAATAACTAGGCTAGTTCTATAAACTGTTCAATGTTGTAGGAACCATTTTGGGGCGGTGATGTTTTTCTTTTTTAAGAATGCAATGCACTAAAACTCTTTTAAGAATGTAGTTAATACTGCTTATTCATAAAAACAGCGTATACCTGTGTTTAGATGTAAGATCCCAGCTCTCGCTTTTTTCCTTTTTTTTTTTAAGTCACTTTTATTTTATGAATAAGTTCTGACATTTGTAATAAATGTCTTGAGAGTAATAATTTGTTTAATGGCTACATGTTCATTACTTGAGAAACCTTGAGTGTATAATAATCTGTTGGTGTTGTAATAATGCACAGTGTCACGATTCAGCCATTTTCCTTTTTGTTTTCACCTTTTTTTTTTTTTTAAATTCTTTGGTGGGGTACTTTGTTGACAGCTGCCTTAAGCTGTTCATTCAGTGAACAGGCTCTCAGTATTTCATGGGCTTTGTCTTCTGCTGCGGTTCACTTTCCTTCACGGCGTGACAGGTAGGGCTTTTTAAACATGTATGCTTCAGTTCAGTCAAGCCGGTGGCTCGAGCGACTGATCACACAATCAATTAAGAGCCAAGAGCACCGAGCGTGCAAAGCTCAGACTCGACAGACCCTTCCCTTGGTGTCAAATCTGACTGCTGTAAATCCTTCAACCCCAATCAGCGTTGCTGCTGAGGACTCTCCTTCAAACATCGTAGATGGTTGAAAAGCGAGCGGTAAACGCGTACCGCCAGCGCACGCGCGTGCACACCCCCCCCACACACCTCCCACCCCAAAAAGAATCAAAACTCAAGAAAGCCTTACATTTGCTGGCGGAGGAATACCTAGAACTAATTTTTTTTTTTTTAATTCTATGACTTTTGGATAGCGTTGAAGGTGAAGGATGTGTTCTTTTCAGGCCCGATGTGGTCAGCCAGAAGAACGATCAACCTTTTGTACTCTAATGAACTAAAGGGGACTCGGAAACGCAACATGACAGTAGACGTGGGTGTAATCACACAGCTGCCCTTGTAGCGTAGTTTGCCGAAGCTGATTCGATCGAATGTCAGTCTGCGTGATTTAAATCTTCCAGTGCTATGTGGTCAAAAATTAATCTAGTCCTTGAAAGCTGATGCTATTCACCTAGAGGAAGATGCTCCAGTACTGTAGGGATGCCCAGGTCACAGATACGTGCTGTTGAAGTTTTGAGGCTCCGGGGCGGGGAGGGAATCGATCTCCTTCCTTCGGTCGGGCTGCCCGCCTGGCAGCTTCTGCCTCCACGGAAGTGCCAACACGGCAAGGTAAAAACAGTATTACAAAACCACTACATATACCAACACGGAACTCTTCAGTCAGTGCTTTTGTAAGCAAAGAAGAAAAGAAAAGCTCCTAGGTTTAGTTTTAAGCTTTAATAAGTAATAATTTTCTGTATCTTTAAGTCAAAGTAACCCTAACTTGTATGACTGCAGTGTTTTTATTTTTTATCTTATGCACATGTTATGTTGGAGAAAATGTTTACAAAAATGGTTTTGTTACACTAATGTGCATCACATATTTATGGTTTATTTGAAAGTGATTTTTGTGGGTTTTTTAGTTTTTCATAGTAGTAGTAGTATACTTTTTGTGATTTATAACCCCAAGCTCTGCTGATTATAAAGATGCTAAACAATAATACAAAATGACAAACTGCATTAAAATTACTAATCGTAGAGCTGCAAAGCAGACTGGTGACAAGTAAAACACTCAGCCTTTTTTTTGCAGTGCTATCTAACTTGTCTTCTGTGTATTATGGAAATTACTGTTTTTTCCCCGTTTTTCCTTAAATAAAGTCAAATTGACACCTATTGTATGTGGAAAGTATTTTGAGTATCTACTGGCTGCAGAAATCAACTGCATGTTGCCTAGTTGCATGTATCGTGCGAACAGAAGCCTTATTGTCAAATCTCATTATTTTGGAGGCTTTGACAATAAATGTGGGCTTTTGAGGGCTTTTTTGTTGTTCTTTTTTTTCCCCTTAAAGCCCTGTCTCCTGGTGCAGTTGCTCCTTTGAGAATGACCGTTTTCCTTTTAAAGAAAAAAAGTGAAAAGCTAAGAGACATTAGCGAGCGTCCCATGATTCAGAAAGAAGAAGTTGCGCAGAGGAGGCCGTGGGTGCGTTGTGAACGTGCCCTCCTGCCACGCCGCTTTCAGGCGTGTGATTTTTGCGAGCTGGCATTACTTATTGCTGAGAGAGCGCGACGAACGGGAGTCCTGAGCCGGATTCTCGCACGGCATAAGAGCGTGGCTCCAAAAAACTCGGCCTTTCCGAGTCGTAAGCAGTGAGTACTGAGCAGGTTTCATGCAAAGCCGCTGTTGGCACCGCCGGGGTTCCTGTTGGCCCTTGCCCATGTTTTTCTGCCGTGGGCAATGTCTGTTTTCCGAAGTGGAGATAAAGAGCAGACGTTTCCTTCTGACTAGGCTGGTCTCTGCGAGGGGTGGAGGAAGCCTGCGTTCCCGGGCTCCTGCCTTTCCTCTCACTTTCATCTGCAGAATGCATGCGATATGGTGCAAGTTGAAAAATATTTCAGGATTGCGCTTGCTTCCTGTGGACAAAGGTATCTGAAATCCTCGAGCCCCACAGCTTTTCCACTTCTCCAAGTGCTAGATACCAAGGGCAGCTGAGCTTAAAACTGCTGGTCAGGCTCCTCCCAGCTCCAGTCCAGCTGCTGCTCCATAGCTGCTGGTTTCTCTCAGTCATTCTTGACCTGTCAATGACTCCCCTCAGTTAACCATACTTAGCATAGCCAAACACCTTAGCTGGCCGTGAGGACAGGTACGAGCTGTTGCTCCTTACAGGCAAAACCATGCAGTAATTGAAAGCGGCAACCCCAGGGGTAAGCCTGTGGCATGAGCTTCACGGTGGGTGCTGGCAGAGGCAATAGAGCACACTCTTGTGAAGAAAGACACAATTGCAGTGACTTACAGAAGGAAATAAAAACATTCAAAGCATTGAAAACTGAGCAGCAGATCTCATTCCTCTGCAGGACTCGTGTAGGTAGCAGTGGTGAGAGAAGCCCAAACAAATAGTGCAGCAAAAGAACACGTGCGTCTTCAAAACTAACCATGGCAGTAGTCAAGCCAGAGAAAAAAATGATCAAACATCAAAACGAGCTTTGAAAAAAATTTTTTACAAAGCTTTTGAATATGCAAGTTAAATATTAGTAATGAAAAGTGCAGAACACTTACCCACAAGACCAAAGTTGAAAACCTGCAAATTAGAAAAGGTACAAGAGGCAGCCCTCTTCGGGGGGCTGCTTCGCTGAAAGACACATGCTAGAGCATTCGGATTGTCTAGAACCTTCTATGAAAGGCAGAAAGCCCAATTTTTCGGACTGCCACCTGTTGTGTAGAGAGCTTGTTAATTCTTCTGCTTGTATCTGTATTGTGGTCTGGGATGAGGACCGTAGTATTGCTAAAAAGAGAGTGAAGTTGTTGGACAAACAACTTCAAATGCAAGAAAAGTGCTTATAGCACCTATAGACGGGACTTGGCACCGAGTATTCAGCAGGGGACCCTGCTGTATCAGAATGGTCCAAGGCAACAAATTTGCTAACAGTAATGCCACTGCATTTCCACCTCAGTGTCCGGTGCCACTACCCGCCTGTGAGCTCCAGCATCTCAGCCCAAAGCTGCTTCTCTCTTCTTCCAGCGTTACAGAAGGAGTACCAGCACTGAGTAGTGCCCTGTTGCTTGTGCAGCATTCCGTAAGCACTTGGCATAGCCGGCCTGGTTTACTTGCTGCTGGCTCTTACTTTGCCCTTAGATCCCAAGCAGTCCAGCAAGGAAACAATCCTGGCAACGTAACCGTGAGAAGGCTTCTTTTGCCACGTGAGGAACGTGCTTTACGGTGAGGATTGCAGCCGTGCGTAAGGGGTGTCCCTTGCCTGCCGGGCTGTTTTGGTGCCTTTAAGGAGCACAAGTTCAAAGAGTTGTGTGTGCCCGGCAGCCGTAAAACTGTTGGCTGCAGCGCTTTCGGTACGTGCAAATTCACTGCTGAGCTCCAGCACCCAGCTGTTGGCCTATTTCCAACCCATTAAAGGCAGGAAGGCTAGTAACAGCTGTCTCCTTTCGACTTTACCTCCTTTTTAAAGAGGTTTTTGAACATTTTGCGGTGTTGGTGCTGCTCGGGGAGGTTTGGAAAAGCAGGGCTAGGCGCCAGTATTGCTGCATGGACTGCTGTGGAGGTTACTGGTTAGGGGAATTAAACATAACTGCAGTCACTTGCATCGTGAGGCTCCATGCAGCATGTGGTCCGATGAAGGGTAAAAACTCCGCTCCAGAAATACCGACCGTCTTACTCCACCTTGTCTCTCTGGTTTACCCAACTCCTGTTCTAAACAATAATGTACTAAGGAGAGAAGGAGGGAGGAAGATGTTTTGTTGTTTGAGAAAATAACCCCCTGACTCAATGAAAGTATGCCCATTCCAACAGAGGAAATGACAGGGAAATTTTTTCCTTTGTGAAATTATAACAGGGAATTCGCTTTAATGTTTCATTCTCAGGCTCTTGTGGGTAAATATGTGGCATAATTTGTTCCAGCTGCCATACACAGCTCAACTTTTACTTGCCCTCTGTGTGAAATTTTTATTGAACAACCTCGTATTTGTAATTCAGCGTAATTTGTCCATTAAAAGGCATTACCACATTTCCATTTTATTTTAATATTTGCATCTCCTAAGCAATTTTGCCCATGCCGTGTTAGCCATGGGAAAAAAGCTTTTCTGGTTGTGAAGCAACTGTTGGAATGAAGTGATATATAAAATACTGTTCACCTCGGCTCTTGTCACGGGGAGATTACAGACAATTTTTGGTAGACGCCCGTCTGTATGGTTAGCGAGACTCTAATCTTCAAACAGGCAAAGCTGAGAGACAGAAGAAAGTAAGTGATGTGTTTGGGAGCTTGTAGGGAGTGTGAGAGACAGTAAGAAAACAGGTTTTAGCTTTGAGATCCCTCACCTCAACCATTAAACCATCAGCCCCATAGGGTACCGGTGTCTCCCTTGGTGTTTGACGAAGGCCATAGTGACCCATTCAGTCGTTTTCCTGGGCCAGATACCGGTACTTGCTAACCTTTGGCAATTCAGACAGAAAGCTGTTAGCAAGGCTAGACCTGTGAAGAAGCAAAGCACAGAGGCAATTCACATTTTCCTCTTCTGTTTTGTTGCAATGATTTTACCAATTTTTTCACCAGTGCTAAGAATACACGTGCGTGTAGATGGCATAGGACATGCTTACTAGCAACAAGGAGGGGTCCTGGCTTTTGGCGACCCTGTGTCTCCTACTGGTGCTGCCATGAAGCAGAAAGTGGATCTGGGTCCTCCTACAAGAGCCTTATCAACACCCCTGCAGGCTTAAGCTTTTGTTGAACTTCAAACGTAACATAGACATAACCTAACTTCCATTCTCCCAAGCACTCAGTTGTGTCCTAACCTTCACCTGGTGCTTAAACGTAGTCCCAAACTTGGAAGGCGGACTTCCTAGCAATGGATCCTACCATGGAGCAGACTACACAGAGCAGCTGGTAGAGCCATACTTGTGTGCACATACAGAAGCTCTGTCCTTAGAACTGGCTCGCTGGGCTTCATTAAGTCCTAAACCTACCCCAATCAAATCACAAGGACTTCTAGAAAATTCATATGGAATTTTTCTCGATGTTTTGGTAATGAAATTAACTGAAAGATAAGAAGGGAGCACAAACCGGCATAGAATGTTAAAAAGCAAAGTATGTAATTATAGACTCAGAGTTGTAAGGACTCTAATGGATATCAGAGACAAGTACAAAAGGAGAATAAAGTATTTCAGGGCATAAAGAATCAGTTATGGGTAATTAGGCTGCAATTATCGTTACTGTGCTGCTATGATAGGGTTTTTTTAAACTAATTTTTCTAAAATGGGATAATGCAAGTTAAGCCTGAATTCATCTATTATCTGCCATTCAGATAAAAACATTTTTTCCGGTGCTTTTCAAAATGTGCCAGTGGGACAGATTTCAGTTTTACACTAGGAAAACACACGGGATTTTTGTGAAGTGTTTCGTTTCACGTCACACAGCTGTTCAGTGGCATCCTTTAAACTCATGAAATGCATAAAACCATGCCTACTGCCAGTCATGTAAGCCAGCAATCAAATTCAACAGAGTTCCTCACATGCTTGAGATGAAGCGATTTGGTAAATTGGTAGTCCAGGGCTCTAACTCAGAGCAAAGATGGCACAGCTTAGAGCAGCCAACAGCGTTCTTAGTTCGTTCCACGGTGTTGAGGTGGCTGAACCTGGAAATCAGCTGCTGAGAAGTTTCAGTTTACAATACTGAGACAAACAGTCGTCGACGTTGCCTTTCCTTGAAAGGGCCCTCGTAGAATGTGTGAGGTGAGCAGCTGATGCAGGAGCGGGTGTGGCATGTGAAGGACCAGTAGCTCTGCTCATGAAATCAGAGACCTGAGATGGCAGTGGCGTCACAAACGGTGAGCCAGACAGGCAGCGGGCCACCTTCTCTCCATCTTAAGGCACTCAAGACTTTGCAGCTGGAGACTAGCTCCCTACTGGTACAAATGTACAAACTCAGATGCTGGAAGTGACAACAGAAAATTCAGGCAGAGGTTAACTTTGCCTGTATTGCGTGGTAACCCGCACAAAGGAAATGGATTCTAGGTTTGCTCCTAGCACTGTCTCTCTGTGGGTGACCCAAGGTAGTTAGGGGTATTACTCCGAGTCCCTAAAATCTGGATGCCCTTTGGTACCCTGGCTGGCTTCCAGCTGCTGCTGCAGAAGTGTTGGGGTTCTCAGGGTGATGGGGGTGTCTCAGATACCTTGTACTTCTGGAAAGGAACTGCGTGCTCGGGATTAGGTACCTAAATCCCATCAGAGGTTTTAACACGTCTGTCATGATGTTGAACTCCTCAGTGCAGGGCTTGTCATCTGTTGTGTGTGTTTGTGTACTGCCTTGCGTAACTCAGCCAGTTGATGCTGTAATGCAAACCTTTAGAAAAAGAATTTAAAAAAAAATGCTGAAAAGCTGGAAAATACCAGTGTTTAATGTTCCTAACTTAAACTTAACCCAGACACCTCTTACTACTGCTCAGCATTTAATTACATTTATAGACTTTTCTTGAAGTATCACTCTCACTCTGTAACAGATGGTCCTCATGAGAGGGATAAGTGTGCAAAAACTCTATCTTTGTTAATTATTTTGGAGCCTTATGTATATCTTACTTGGTGTCATCCAAAGTGCTCGTTTTCTGATGAATTACATCAACTTAGTGTGGTTCACAAATACTAATGAACTTCTCTACATTCCTGTAAAGTGAGGGAGGGTTATCATTGCAAGTTTTTTTTTTATCTGTTATCCTATCTCGAAATAAGGAACAAAAGGTTGGATTTTATTTTTTTTATGGAAGAGAATTTTAAAAGCGTTTTGTTTCAGAAAAGTCAAAGCGAAACATTGCAGTATTTGCTCAAAACTAATTTCTTCACTTCTAATAACTGTAATATTTTGCTTGCTGTAATAACCATCAGAATGACATCCTGTTAACCATAATTTGAATTTTCAAGGTATTTTTATGTTGCTCCCTACATCCATCATCCCTGTATGTGGTGCTTTTTGAATGTACAACTTCTTTCACGGTCCAGCTCACAAAGTTTGTCTCCGCAGGAAACATGTTACATCAGGTTACATTTACATTTTTGGGGGGTTGGGTATACCCGTGGAAACCCATGTGCTGGGTGAGAGAAGGTGCTGATAGGTAAATGCTTTATAAAATATATGGCACCGATTAAGTGTTTCAGAGTGTATTGATTAAAAAAAAATATTCTGTCTCAGTGAAACTGACATCTGACAAAATTTACCTCTCGCCTTCCTTCATCAGAGTACATGTATTTCATCAGACTGGCATTTTTTTTCCATGGGAAGTATCAATTAAATGGCAAATTAATTTTCTGGTTAAAAAGGAAAAGATTGAGATGGAAAATGCATAGCCTCCTGTGATTTTTATGTATACGAAGCACTGAAGCGATGTTTTGTCCAGTTGGCCAAAATTGTCACTCGTTGCCTTCAGGCCACGGCACCCACAGGGCTCAGGTGCAGCTGTGGACACACAAGTGCCAGTCACACGTATTTTGGGTAAGTGCGTGCCCTGGAGTGACGGTTTTTGTCAGAACAACTGAGATTTGCGGAGGGGGCGGGGAGCAGCAACAACTCAGAGACTCTGCCAAGCGTGCAAGCCCTTCCTCAGGTGCGCTAAACGCAAGTGGAGAACAAGTCCTTTGAGTTCAGCTGGCCGTGTCTTCAACTCACTGAGGGAGCAGAGAGTTCGTGGTAGATGCCTGTTAATTAGAGAGGAGATAAGCTGTTGTTTCCTAAGGAAAAACATGTTCCCAGAAGAAAAAAGAGAGGTATAAACTGAAAAGAAGGAAACAGGGTCATGCGCTGTGCTATAAAACCAGTGTCTACAATGGGACGCTTATTTCTGGTGCCTGTTGCTCAAGCTTTTCTTTGGAAGATGATTTATTCACTGCCTTTAAACACGTGTCTTATGCCCAAAAGTCCGAGGGATATGCCTTGATCTTTCTTTTGTGAAGACAGAGCAAAATAGAGTTATCCACAGATTCTGCATGGGGGCTTGTAGAGTGATTCACTGCATCCCTGGTGACACGGGAGGTGGGCACAACCCCTCATGCCGCAGCATGGGGGCAAAAGGATGCCCCTTGCGCTCCTTGTTGCACATGTGCATGTGTCTACCAATCAGAACATTATTCAGCACTGTTGCTCACACTTTCACAGAGAATGTCTCGCAATTGTGTTTCGTAACTGAGATCAATCCAATATATTGATCCCCTGGGTTCAGTTTGCGGCTGAGATTCATTGCAGCAGAACAGACCAGTCAGAATGAAGAGTCTAGAGAGCGACTAACAGTTAAAATGTTCCCTTATGAGTTTTTCCAGTCAAAAATATTGTCTGGAAGTGAAATCCATGAAACTGAATTCTGTGGGAACTCGGATGGAGTGTAAGCCAGGAGAAATCTGGAAATCACTGCTCCTCTCTAAAGTCAAGTGCACTCCAGGTACCTCAGGACAATGAAAGTTAATTCAGGTGAACTGTGAGGAAATGGGCTGCCTTCTGCTGGTAGAAGTGGTGAGCTCCATCTTCTGCTCTCTAATTTTTTATGCACACCATGACCACAGTACAGCCAGGGATTGCACTGCAGCTACTTCCAAACCCATCTGTGGGTTCCTGTATACACCAAGGCAAGGGAGCAGATGGCCCCAACAAACATCCTTCTGCCTGGGATCTCTTGACTTCTGCTCCTGTAGGACTGACAAGCCTCCTTTACCAGACCATTTGGAGCCAACACTGATGGGGGGCTGGCCAGCCACTGGTCACAGAGCGACACCAGCAAGCACACCTGGGCCTTTGCTGGTCCTCTTCACGGAAGACGGTAAAGTGCTCTTAGACCCGTGTGTTTCGGTGGTCTCCTTACGTGGGACTGCCACAGTGGGTGACCTAGGCTGGAGTGAGGGATCTGATTTTCCACTCAGTGCCCTGGGGACCCATAGGGCTGGCTGTAGTGATCCAGGCCATGCCTGTTCCCCCTGGCAGCTCTGCCACAGAGAGTAGGAAGAAGAGCAAGAGGTCATGAAAATGAACAAAGTGAAATTGTTGATCTTTTTTTGCCCCACTTCTATAAATAGAACCAACCCTTTTGGTTTCAGTTTTATTTCCAGTCGTGGAGAGCATTGTGTTCTTATTCCCACTGCTGAAATGGCTAAAACGGCTCCTAGATCTTCTTCCAATTCCTTTGCAGTAATAGCACGGGGTGGAGGAAGACATGATTTCCCAGTGCCTGAGAGATGTTTGCATGGCAAGGCCAAGTATACAAGAGCTTCCTCTCTCGAAACCCCGAGGAGCGGGAGCAGAGATGTCAGGGACTGCACGCCAGAAGAGCTGGGGTTGGATGCTGCCCACAGCTGTGCCCATAGCTGGAGGACGCAGAGTCTGGGGAGGCTGGTGAGGCTTTACACCTGGTGTCGCACCTTGGGTCTTGCCAAGCTGAGTGCCACCATCGGGGGGAAGCTCTCTGCGGCAGATCCCACTGTTCCGTGAGACCTATCATTTAGGATCACCCCGAACCTCACTGCATCTGCTGCAGGAGAAGCAACTTTCTTCCCTGTGGCAACCGTGCCTTTAGGGCCTGCAGGACTCGTCAACTTCTCAGAGGCTTGTATTTTTGCAGCAGCTGTATTATTTGGAGAAGTGTTATTGGTTCCATTCCCTCCTCCTTTTCTCCACTCCCTTTTTTTCTGCTGTGTGTCCTTCTTTCCTTTCTTAAGCAGGTGTCATGCGTCTGTTTCTGCCCAAAGCAATATTTGTCTTGCAATGCGATGGGTTGAAGCAACACACTGGGGATTTTTTCAGTGGATGCACCTATTGCTACTCCTAGCAAAGATGTGACTGTCTGGTACTGCAATTGCATTTCTGCAGGGTGGTGTGTAAATGTGCATGTATCCCAGTGCAAACTGTCCCGAGATGGGCAGACACTCTAGCTTTTAATCAAACAGCTTCAGGCTAATACGAAAATTTGTGCAAGTAATGGAGCATTTGCACGAAGGGCTGAAGCTGCAGAAGAGGTTTCAAAGAGGTCACATCCAAATCTTGCTTCTAAGTTGGCCATCTGTTTGCAAAATGTGTATCAGCAAATGCTATAATTTCACGTACGTGACTTGGTTTCAAGTTGACTGTGGTAACTCTGAGGCTTGACTAATGAAGTTTTGTAATAGCCGTCTTCACTACTTGCTCTGGAAAGTGTTGTCTGTGCCGACGTTTCTCAAACACCAAATGCAAAGGCCTAGAAGTTCCTTTTGGATTTGAAATATGGTGCTATTAAGCAAGCCCATTTTGCAAGTTCTAATCTCAGTCCAGGAAACACCATTCTCATGAAGAGGTGACCATCAGAAAAGTGTGTCCAATTTCCTTCCAGTAAGATCTGGGCTGAGCGCGTGTCTCTCAGCATGGAAGCTGAGCGCTTGCTGGCACACAGGATAGGTTCTTATGGGACTTTTGTGCAATGAGAATAGATTGGGGGATGCTCAAAACCTGAAGTTTGCAGAGGCAGTGGCAGTAAATATCTTTTGGAGGTTGTAATGGGTCAGAGATAAAAAACTAAAGCATGTCTTTGTCAGGTGAATAACATTGATGCTGTGCATGTAAATACTCCTAATCACGATGCACAAATTCTCCTCGTTACAGTATCTTGACCACCTTGCATGTTGCAAATATTTCACATTCTTTTTTTCACTTTTTTTTTAATGAGTGCATTAAGATAGCCAACTTCAAGCCACAGTCTAGAGAGATTCACATCTCAGGTAAAGTTTTAATGATTACTGTATTTCTTTTCAGATTCATAAGATTTTAACATTTAAGCCTACTGTAAAAAGGCCTCCGAGAAACCCAAAGTTTCATTTACCCGCAATTAAAAAAGCAGTTCCAAAAAACCCTAGCTCTTTCGGTTTTTTGTTGTTGTTTTCCTAAACTAGGGAGGCTTTTTCTGGAAGGACTTTTGAGGTCACTGCTGCTTTGATGATTAGTTCAGGTACACTTCTAGTAATGGATAGCAGGGAACAATCCTTTTCCAGTAGAAATACAGTACATTTTATATGTACAGTATCAGTCCCTTAGATGGAATGCAGTTATCTCCTTACTGTATGTTTTTAAGATGTATTGTGGCAGAAAATTTCAAGAGAGAGAGCTGTTAACCATACGAACTCACTTGCGGCTCCTTGCTATTTTCCCCTTCATACTTGTGTGACCCTGGTAGGACAACACTACCTGCAGAAGCTTGTGGGGAACAGCCTCTAAAACAGACATTGGGTAAGACTGGAGACATCCTCTGAGTTTCTCCCTTAGAGTCTTCTTTCTGTCCCTTCAGGGAAAAAAAAAAAAAAAGAGAAAAAAGGAAGAAAACACCAAAAACTTACAAGGTTTTGTTTAAGTGCTATAATTTAAATGTGTTAGAAAACTATTTTGGTGTCTTCGTCTGTTAAAAGAGATTAAAATTCTGGCTTCACTACCCTTAAAAGCTTCAGCCTACTTCAGTTGAGTATGATTTGAGTGTCAGATCCATCCATTTTGGAACGGCGTGGTGCCTAATTTTGCTGAGGAGAGGAGGTGAGCTCTTGACATACTGTCTCGATGTGCTGTTGTTCACAGCATACTACGGCACCCAAACACTGGCTAACCCTTTCTGCTTTCAGCAGCATGCATTGCTAGTTGGATTTATTCATGATTTGAAATAGATGCTTTGTAGTCCGTTTTGCTATCGTTTGCCAGAGAGGTCCCCTTGAGTTACAATGATCTTGTATTCTGTTCTCTGCTAAGTCTCTCATCTCCAGGTGTCGTAACTAGCATATCTGTTATTTCTCAAGTACTGTGAAGAAGTGAGTGTATAAATTCACAGGTGAATCTTGAAATAGCACAAGTGTAAGTGTCAGTAGCTTTTCACATAGATACATTGCACCTTTTATATTCCTTTACTTTTTATAGTTTTATATGGCTTTTTTATTGCAAGAAAATTTATATTAAGCATACTTATGATATTTAAAAGATATTGGAGGGAGATGAAAATGCTGCATAAATAAATTCTATCTAGAGACCTAAACTCTTCCTCATTGAGAGAGTATGTCTGGATTGTTTTAGACTGCACAATAGGAGCTGGACTTGAGCAAACCCAGTTGGCCCTGGTTGACGGAGGTTTCCCCCTCTGGCTGGTGCAGTGCTGAGACAGGTAGTCCTGAGACAGTGTCATATCCAGATTTTGTCGGTCCCCAGGTCTGAGGTTCTTTAGGCCAGATGTCTCAGTTTGGGTCATCTCTAGTTAACCTTTTTGCTTAAGGTTGTGTGAATATGTGGATACATGAACGCACGTATTTTTTTCCTCAAGTCCGTGCCGGTATGTTGGGACTTAATTAAAGTGATGGATTGAAACATTTATTTCATCACTCTCAGGAATTATTTTTAAAAAGTGATGATTTTGAGACATATTGAAAGAAAGTATGGCATCCTTGAAGTGAACAGTGTGTGATATGTGAAAGGAGAGGAAGGAACAAACAGCTAAAAACAGAGCTAGTGAAGTTAGCGGTGTAAGTGTCACTGTGCGCAGACAGATGGGTACCAGCTGTCTTTTTCATACATACTAAGATATCCTGTATGAACTGAGGAAGAGGAATGTACTTTAACTGAACACTGATAACCTTGTAGAATAAAAAAGGTCCGTAAAAATCTTCATGAAACCAAGATTTTTTTTTTCCTGAAATAAGTATGTCTATATTTGGCGTATAGGGTATGTTTTTCTTTAATATTCAAATGGGAAAATATTTCAAGTTGTTTCAGTCTCTAGTGCTGCTGAAAAACCTCTGGATACATGATAAAAATGAATATTTATTGTGTTTCACAGATGGGGAAGGGAACTGTTATTTTTAGAGCCAGGCAAAAATGGCTTCTTTTTTTTAAATGTTAATTAGATGTTTCACAAAAAGAAAACTGGCAGCGGACCAAAAAAGTACAAGACCAGCTATTAGAAAAACATTAATTTTGTATCACATACTCAAACTTGACAAAGTGGAGAGAACAGCCCATTAAAAAAAAAATCCAGAGAAATGGAAGAAGAGGGAAGAGCCAGGGCTGAGAGGAGAGATAAGTGAAACACTGGTGCGACAAATCGCACTGAGTGTCCACTTCTGCAGCTGCCTCCGCTGCCGTACTGGCATTCATAACACGGTTAGGTTTGGATGGATGCACAGCCACTGATGCAATATTCATGACCTTACCAGCAGGAATCATTAAAGAACAGTATATTCCTCTGTGACGCTGCAAACCTCAACTCCTGACTACTGAATGGCCTATGAAGGATCATAGATTCTACAGAAAATCTAGAGGTGTTTTCCACTACTTTGTTTATGAAGAAGATTTTTCCCATACATATATGTGTTACTTTTTCTCCTGATGTCCCAAAGGTCCAGAACACCTTTTGTTCTTGACTTACAAGGCCTTTTACTAGCAAAAGAATTAACCATTTCCAAAACTCCAGCTGCTGGAAGGAAATGTTATATAGGAAACTCGGTGTATAATTTTTGTAAAAAACCCCAACATTCTGCCTTGATGCTTTGTTATGTTGAGCAGGTCATGCTACTACCCAGCCTAGCTACCAAGAGCTCGGGGTCATATTTAGGGCCATATTGTTGTGCCTGCCACTCACATTAACTGCCATATTGTGGCTCTGGGGACTTTTGTGTGGAGGGCGGTGATGACTGAGGCCATCAAAAGGAAACATATGCAACAAAATCGGAGAAATGTTGCTTGGAAGCATATCACAATGTGGAACAAATTCCTTGTGGTATTTGTTAGTAGCAAAAACGTGCAGGTAATGTTCGTCATAATAGATGTTTTGCAGAATGTCATAACTCAAATGACTATTTGAGGCAGGATTCCCAAACTCCTATATCCTAGGGACTGCAGAAAAATTTGAAAATATACATCAACAGGCCACATATTAAACTTTAAGACACAAGTGATTATAACAGCCGTTGGGCTTGCTATCTTCCAGGGTGTATTTCCAGAAGCGAATTCCAATTGTTCTCAAGCGCTTTCCTCTCATTTCATTCCCCAGCGTTGCCAACTTGCTCCAGTTGAAGACTGGACCAATTCAACCAGGGTGAGCTTTTTGTTGTCAAGTGAGCAGCAAACTTACCAAAATCAAATTTGTAAAGAGGAAGCAAGTTGAAGCCTCTCGATGTGTGGCAATTCTTCCGGAACAGAGCAGGCGACGCAATCTGGGACGGTCCCCGGGGACAACAGATCAATGAATACTTGCACAGAGATGTTGCCTAAGTAAACACAGTCACAGGGTCTTATTTCACAAGCGTGTCTTCCTATTACTTGAGTAGTAATAAGATGCTTTTTGTACAGTGAACTCTCAGTACTTTACAGCTACATCGCTCACCTAGAAAACCTGAGATTTACAACTTTATAAGCCAGAGTGCAAAGCATGAGGTTCAGCATGAAATGGATGCAATTGTTTTCAAAGATGAGGTTGCCCTCGGGGGCGTATCTACACTTTCAGCTCCACATTTGTGCTGGAGCTCTGTATGGTTGCATGAGTAGGGCACGTACAGCACATTTTGTTCTGCAATCAGGGTCCATAGGTTTCATTTCACTATGTCCTGCATGAACACATTACTGCCGATAAGTGCTGGGTGTTCTGTTCAGCTGTCCCATCAAGCATTGCTCCAGCGCTGTCCTGGATGTTTTCGGGAAACCTGTGCATGTTCTGCACAGTGCCCAAAAAAGCACAGGACATCTTGGGCCCACCAGCGTCATTCCTGCAACTCCACCGCTCCTGCAAATGGATACCTTTTTAAAATTCTGCCCCCTTGCATGGAGAAAGCCTTGATGCTCTTTGTGGTCTTTGCAGTCAGGCATATAAAGGCAACTAGCAAGTAGCTGAATCAGAAGGTAATGAGAAAGATGGAAGCAATCAGCTAGTCCTGCCTCTGGAGATGGGTCAACCAAAAGCAGGCAGGGACACAGCGCTGGGAGTCAGAGGCATGAGGTGGTGGGGAAAGACTCCCCTTACATCAAAACCCAGTTGCCTTCGGCTGCAGAAAGAGCCTTCTGCAATGGCCTGCCAAAGTGAGAGCTCCTGCATATAGACTTTTTTGCAAAACAAGTCTCTTTCTTTGCAAATTTGCTCTCCGTTGTTTGCTAACCCACTTGGTAGACGACGAAGATGATGCGTGGCAGCACATCAGATGCCACCATAAAGCACGTTTGCCCAGCACTAAGACTAAGTGGCAAACGGGAAGTTGTTTGTGACTAGACATGGCTGGACTTCTGGAGCTGCATGGTGCTGGATTCAACTGGTAGGAAGAGAATAAATATAAAATATTGTTACAGAACTTTTAAAGTTCATATTATGTGTACATGTGGTTCTGGCTGTTCTACCTCAAGTGGGGTATAAAATTACAAATCTTACACACATGGGTAGCAAGAATGACAGACGACCCAGAGCTGTGTCCCCTGCAGCAAAGTTAGATACTTGATAGCACAGAAAAGAGTTGGAAGTTGGAGAATATGGTCAGGACTAGAAGCCGGAGATATTCCAGATTCCCGGAAGCCAGGTGGTGTTGGGATTAATCCTTTCTGGAGACTCTGAAAGACCTTAATTGCTGATTGCCAGAACATACAAGGGCTAAAAGTCACACTACATGTGCCATGTTCTTATGTCTCTTAAACATCGGCTGCAGGTTACTGTCAAGACCAGATACAGAGCTACGTGGACTTCCAGTCTGACCTACTCTGACTGCTCTGATGTTCTTATGATTTCAGATTCCCCATCTGCCATGGATATTTCTCTGTGACGCTGCAAACCTCAACTCCTGACTACTGAATGGCCTATGAAGGATCATAGATTCTACAGAAAATCTAGAGGTGTTCTCCACTACTTTGTTTATGAAGAAGATTTTTCCCATACATATATGTGTTACTTTTTCTCCTGATGTCCCGAAGGTCCAGAACACCTTTTGTTCTTGACTTACAAGGCCTTTTACTAGCAAAAGAGTTAACCATTTCCCAAGCATGCTGCACACAAAGATGTACATGTTAACACAATGAAGCATGCATTTACAGGGCAGAAAAGTCAAGGGAGGGTCTTGTAGTCAAGGCTGAACATTGCTGAGAAACATCTTCATCTTACGAGAGCTGCTGGCGGTGATGTGGGCAGCCTTCGTGAATGAACCAGGTACGTGGCTGAGAGGCCTCTCTGAAGTGGTGCAAAGTTGGAGAACGGTACAGTTGGATTCCTTACGGTAACAACAGCCTCTCCTGCATTTGTTCCACTCTGTGCGCCGTCCGTCTTCTGTGTCCCGACCCTACTTATGCTCATGACCTCCCTTTTACTGTGGCTGTATCAGTACAAAATAAAGCTTCTTTTAATAGCAAAGGATAATAAAGTCCCTCATCTAAATACATGATCTGGTTATAGCAGCCTGGGATAAGAACACCAGGAGGACAAAAGTCTGCAGAGAGGTGAGGATTGTGGAGGAGAACAGGTTAAGAGATGGACAAGAACACACGTCAGAGGCACCGCAGAACTTGGCTCAGGGTGCAGGTGAACTTACGTCCGCTTTGCTGCAGGTAAACTTGCCCCCTGTCTAGAAAGATCTGGGTTTGAAAGGGGCTTGCTAATGTGCGTAAAATACTACAGGGTGTGCAAACCAAGCATTTTGTTTATTGAACATGAAACAGCTGAACCCAAAGCAACTTGAATTTACCCGTAACAGATCCTGAGTCAGGCATAAGCCCTGTTGAAAACACAGCCTCTTCAGTTCATTATTCCTCCTGTGCACCAACTTCTGACGAAAACCCCTCTTACAAAAACATCAGAGTTGGCACATTAACAGAAGCCTTTCCTCAAGGTGCTGTTTCCTCATCTTGTCAGAAAGCGCAGCCTCAAGGAACAGTTCTACCAGGCACTTTTCTTCATCACAACAATACAAGGTTTTGAAACGCTCATTTAAGTAAGTAGAGTGTTAAAACCAGTGGCTGCTTACACTGTTAAGAAAACACTGCATAGCTCCCTTTGGCAGGCTGCAACACCCGAAAATTTCAGACCTTTCCTCTGTTCCACCAAGCCTTCAGAAAGAATAGTTTGATGATTTGAGGATATGCTAGAAAAATCATTCTCTTCTATTGTAGTAGTGATTCTGGAAAGCAAAGAAGTAAATTTATCCTAAGATGAAGAGAGGAGTTGCCTGAGCACGCTCTGGAGGCTGGCATCCTAGTTCTGATGGCTCCATGAATGCCTAGCTGCAAGGGCCCTGCAACAGGCTGCCAGCCTCTAACAAACATGGTATCACCAGAAAACTCATTAACTGGTTTTGACAAAAAATGACACAGCACTGCTGCAACTGAATTTTTTAGTGTAGTAGAACTATATAAATACTTCTTACTGTAGTCCTTGGGTTATTATACATGTAAACGTCACTAAAATGGTGTTATTAATAAGTAAACTTTTTCTGGCTGGTGTTTTGCTGTGAAATAGTTTTGAGTTTCCACAAACATTTGCCAGTTTACACTAAACAGTTTTGGCCAGATTACTCTGGTGTCCCTCGGCGAGCATCCCGTAGCTGTTCCACTTTGCACAGGGCAATGAAAAAACAGACAGCAGAGCAGGAACAGAAACTCTGCAGGGCTTTCGTTTCCATCCTTCTTTTGGAGACTTTTGCAACTGGAATACAACCCTTTCCTCTCAGCAGGTGGCAGCCTCTATATTTCTCCATGTATGGATACGTATATGTCTAATTTTTTCTTTCTCTTTGTCTCAATCTACATATTGCAAGAGAGTTTCTAACGGGTCTAAAAATTACCATTGGAGTGCCAAGGAGTATGTGCCTTCTTACTTATATCTTATCTCCAGGATTTCTCTTAGATATTTTAAAATCCACCAAAAGATCCTGTGATTTGACAGAGCCCTGGCACAGGCTGCCCAGAGAGGTTGTGGAGTCTCCTTCTCTGGAGATGTTCAAAACCCGTCTGGACGCGTTCCTGTGCACCCTGCTCTAGGCTAACCTGCTTTAGCAGGGCGGGTGGGCTGGGTGATCTCCAGAGGGCCCTTCCGACCCCCAGTGTTCTGTGATTCTGTGAAAGAATGAACTTATTTCTTCATGATGCAATCAATTTCATTCAGCTGAAAACCCTAAAATAATACTNCTCTGTGACTTTTGCATGGGACAAGTTATTAGAACTCTCTCACCTCCGGCCAGTTTCATAAACACATCATGAAACAGGCAGCAGCTCTGAATCACCGAGGAGCAGCAAGACACCCTATTGCTGAGCGCCGTGTCCTCGCTGTGCAAAGCTGGCCGGTTGTAACTTCAAGAGAGCCAACGATGGTTAAATGTTCCAAGCAGCGCTGCCATATCATTATGGTATTAAATGGTTAAGTTCAGTTCCTCATTTTTTCTTTTGTTCCTGTAACTATGATATCAAGCCAAGTGCCGTATCAGTTATTCATACATCCTGCCAAAACCACTCTCCCTGGGAAGCCTGTTCACAAGAACTTGTACGCTAATAAAAATAGTGACTTGTAAAGGTCCTGAGATCTTTCAGCTTTACATGAAGACAAAGGGAATGGCTCAGTACTTCGGAGAAGATCAGGTTTGAAGAGCTGTCCTTAAAGTGAGGGCAGGGGTCTGCTGGGTCCCCAGTGAAATAAATGCCCCTGAGACAACAGATCCTGGAAACTACGGCCAGAAGGACCAACAGGGATCCCAGTTTTGTTGGAAAGGAAGCTCTCAATCTGGGGATATTTTGAAAGAAAAAGCCACCACTTTCTTGCAATATTTCATTAAAGTTACCCAAATTTTTCTGTGAATGGTAAACCCTCATGTTGTTGGATTCTCCCTACTTCCAGTTAATTAAGTCCAAATGAATGCTCTTCCAGCTTGTGATTAAGGAAAATTTGCATAGCAAAGCAATATTGTTGTTAAAATCCTTTCTTTTTCTTTTCAAAATAGAATTGATAGCAACAATTTAAACAAATAACATCAAATATTGTCTTCCCATCACGTTTAAAATAATCTCAAACTCTTTAAAAATCGGTTGCTGAAATTGGGGCTGGACTAGATGATCTCTAGAGGTCCCTTCCAACCCCTACCATTCTATGATTCTATGGTGAGTTCCCTTTTCAGCTGGTACAGAATATCATGTGCTGGAGAAGGGCTTAGCTCCACGCGTTTGAAGGCTGAAATCCTCCTAAGATTAGTTTCGCTGACCCACGTGTGTTTGCACTCCTGTTGCATGGTCAGACGTTATGAATATAACAGAACCCTCCAAGCTCAGCTGATGGTAACTGTTTTTATTAAAACAAATGTGTTTCTTAACCTGAATGAAAGGTACAAAATCTTACTTTCTTCAATGCTTCACAGTGTATGTGTATAATTTGAGCAGATAAATAGAAGATAAAAAAACCCACGATGCCTACCTGCATCTTTATTGCAAGCAACTGTGATCTTGCAGCATCACTTTAGGTTGCTCTTGCATTTCTTCTTTAGGAGGACAGTGGTGATGTTGGGATTGGCTCTTTTTCTTCTGAACTGACTTGATTTCTCCTAATTCCCGTTCTCAAATACGCTGATTTTTTTTTTCTCTAATTGACAAGCAGTATATGTGGCTTCTATTTTTTTGTTATTCATTTATTTCTAAGCCGCTCTTCCATTATGTAACTGATCCAGGACAAGTTTATCTTGTCTCTTTTCTCAAGCAACTCTTGATGCCAGTCAGAATTGCTGACCATCGTAACCCTGAACACAGGACAAATACTGAGGATGAATGTCAAGTACAACAAAAATCTTGGTGCCTTTATTTCTATACCGTATGCATTTTCACATGTTTTGCACCGTGCCCTCCACCCCGGCCACCCTCAACTCTGTGCTAATGAATTGCACATTGAGGTAGTGGAGTAGGAAAGAAATACCTTGGGTAACTGTATTCACCAAGTGTATTTTGTACTCCTGCTCCTTAAAACAAGCGTGTGACGTAGACTTGTGTGTCAGAAGGATAGTAAAACTAAGATAAACGAGAAGATTTACTGCCTAGATTAAATAAATGACTTCATCTTCTTGGTGAGACAAAGATTTCATTCAGGAACATGTCAAAAAAGATGAATGGTTAATACTACCCTCTCAGTACACCTACAGTAGTGTATGATCCATACCAGCGCGACTTTTCCTTAACCGTAGGACATATATTTGTCACTGGTTTTCATAGTTAAGAAGTTTCTTTTTACCAATTAAATTGAAGTTCAGCTAACAAAAAGGCAATCGTGAACAAAAATCTTTGTCACCTGTTTTTGCTTCTAGAATTCCCTGTTTGCTGGATTGGCTGCTTAAACCAAGCACCGTAACTGATTTAGAAATCTCATGTTGTTCCTCTTATTCTGACTCACGTAACTCTATCTGATTTCATGCTCCTCAACTGGACACAATTCCTCCCCTGTCTACTATTACTGTGGGCTTTTTATAATCACTGCTGTGTTTTTCAATCCCTCTACGCTTTTTACATGCAAGAGCAGAGACCACATTAAGTTGCTTCATATAGAGAGAGACTGATCATGATTGCAAGAAAACACTGTGATTTTGGAAGTGGAAGGAAAAAAAAAGCTACTCGGCAATCTCAGGTTTGCTTTTTTCTAGCACGCCCCTACTAACTCACTGCCTGCAGACTAAGAAGATTCCATAGCTGTGGAAAATGTCTGCTCGCTCTTCTCCTTGGCATCGTTAGCTCCCAGTCAGCCCCACCAGTCAGCCTTGACACAGTGAGTGACCACGTCAGCGCTGGAGATTTGCCTAAAGCCCTGCACTGAGGCACGGTGGATAAAGAACGCTGTAGGCTTACTCCGTCTGAGCAGTGGGGATGGCTGGTAGCTTGGGGAATTGCTCAAGCTGAGCTGCAAGTTGTGGTCCACCTGCCTTGTCAGTCATCGTCTGCAGATCGGCAAAGAAGTGCGCATGCATCCATGCTTGCATTTCAGCAGTGATCCTACTGATTTCACTTGCAGCATGGAATTATCAACATCTGAGGTTTTACACTAGTGAAGCCACAGTTGGACACACCATGAACAAAATTCAGCATATCTATATGTAATTTTATCTATGGGAGAAGAAAGGGAAGTAAGAGCTGGGTTTTTTTCACTTTTATTGTAATTTCAGAGACGCATTCCGATGTGGTGATGGTGAGACCGTCACTACTCAGCAATTTAGATTCTCCGGTTCAGTGTATAGGGACAGAGATAGAACTCTACCTCTACAACTTTCAACAAGCTCGGCTTTGCAACAATCCTCCTTCACTGCTTGTCCACATCATATGTCGTGTAGACTGAGCCCAAGGGTGGTTTTCTCCCTGAAATAAAAAGCCAGCAAATCCCACTTTTTTAGAAACCATTTCTTTATTTCAGCAGTCTATGGCTGCGTGTCTGCGCACAGACAATTTCATATGCTGCCGGCAGTCTGTGTGCAGCACTAGTGAGCAAGATAAAGACCTTCCAGTGTCCCAGGCAGGTATTGCAAACACGGGTGTGATGTTTACATCATGGATGACCGATGCAGGAGGCGTTCCCTTGGTAGACCCAAACTCCATTTCGTAGGGAGGGCACTTTTTATTGCTTGAAGTACTTCTGGCCTCATTGCTGCTGGCTCCGGGCTTTTCTAGCTGTTACTTTGTCCCTTGCAGCGTGTTCACTTCTACAAAGAGGATCTCCTCCTCCTTACCCTTTCTAGGTCTTGACAGTGTAATTACTCTTCACAGCCTACCTGGTTTCTTCTGCGGTGAAAGGGTCTGCGGAAATGCCAGGAGCCCATAGCAGGAAGGCAATCTGTAACCAAGCTGTCGCTGCTCTGGCCAAACAAGCACTCCCTCATGACAAAGTGTATGTCTCTTGGCTCATCTCCTGTTTCTCCTGGTCAGTCATATACAACTGGTGCATGGCAGCACTTATTTCTCTGGATAAACATGCAAATTCCCGTATTCTTGGCCTCTGTTGTGCATTGGGCTAATTCTGTTTAGTCTTTCTGTCCCGTCTATTTGGTGGTTCTCAGAGTTGGATAACCTCTTTTCTTCCCTCTCCATTTCTGTGCTCCCCAAGAGCCCATCTGGGAACTGTGCATAAAGACATTATAAATTATTAAAACCAGGTTTGCCCTATCAATAAGCCAAAGAACATGTGTTAGTGCAATAGCTGTGGTTTACTTTGCATCTGCTTGCCAGTCGGCTTTCAACATTCAATATTTCTTAATGCCTCGCCACCTTATTCTTATGTGAACCAGAGAAATTTTCTCCCATTTTTAATCGCGTGAAGCTAGCTCAGCCAAACTGAATAACAGAATAAATAGCAAAGTCCACGCGGGTGCAGCTGCTGGATGCCAAACATCAGCAGCCACAGAGCCACTTGGATGAGTTCCTCCAGGACAGACAGCAGAACCTGGGGAGGTGCTTGCGCCTTAACCGTCCCTTACAGAAATGATCTTATCCCCACTCCATGATGCCTGAATTTCCATTTCCCCTTCCATGGAGTAGGGATAATGAACAGACACGCCTTGCTTGTGGAGGCCTTTTGAAAGCCTCTGTTGCAAGCAAGTGCCAGAATGCTAAATGTTACTGGAGATTTTGGTTATTTTATTGGGACATCGTAGGAGACCAAAATCCACCCGAATGTGGCAAGGCAGCTGCGTGTAGCCGTGGTGTGGGAAATAGCAATCTAGTGAGATGAGCAATGGGTGAGACATATGGGGAATAGCCTGGTCTTCAAGTTAGGAATTTCACAGCTATGCTCCAGCATCTTGAGCTGTATAAATGAATCATCAGCACAGCGAAACCACAGAATGACACCAACTTCCCTTAAAGGGTCTCTCTACATATATAGCTGCTAGACTAGCTTATTTCTGTTTATAAATACTCAGTAATAACTGACCGCAAAGTGACACGGCCTTCTCAGCAGACAGCTCCTAAAAAAAATACTTGTTCCAGCTTTCATTTATTCCTGAGTTATTTTAAAACAGACTTTTGCAGCTCCAGATGTACTATTTTAACTTCAAGTCCTGGTGCTGGTGCATGTGATCGGTACATTTTCTGGGTAAAAAGACAGCCAGGACAGAGGTCTTCAGAAATTTGACTAGAAGTGTTGATCCTTGTCAGGTGTGTCTGAGGCCGTTATGCTACCTATATGGGAACTGTGCTGCTACTCTGTAGCTGTTTGGTTTTAGTTTAGTTTTCTAAGGCAAGGCAGCATACCTGCAAACTCAGAGTCCTTTAGCCTGCTTCATCTGCATTTTCCGAGGGGCTGTGTTTTCAAAGAGTCTGGGTGTGTAGAAGCGTGTTGAAAATGGGTCACCAGTGCTGTGTACAGATGGGAAACCCAAAGCGGTGCCTCCCGGAGGGAAAGTCAGGCAGAGCCGAGCCTTGACACATGCTGATGGGCAATGACAAGCTGACCCGTTAGCAGCGATGTAGTTGCGAGGGGGAAGAGGATGTGAAGCCGGGGAAAGGAAAAGATTGGAGTGTGGCGGGGAAAGGCTGTGAGNGGGGCTGTGTTTTCAAAGAGTCTGGGTGTGTAGAAGCGTGTTGAAAATGGGTCACTAGTGCTGTGTACAGATGGGAAACCCAAAGCGGTGCCTCCCGGAGGGAAAGTCAGGCAGAGCCGAGCCTTGACACATGCTGATGGGCAATGACAAGCTGACCCGTTAGCATCGATGTAGTTGCGAGGGAGAAGAGGATGTGAAGCCGGGGAAAGGAAAAGATTGGAGTGTGGCGGGGAAAGGCCGTGAGGGGAGGGCTGAAGTGGCTGCAGTGGAAGAGTGTGTGTGCGTGTGCGCCAAGGGCATGAGGCACAAATCTCCAGAAAAGCCAGTGATGCTGGTTCTGCTGCTCATTGAACAGCTTGCTGTCGGATGGCTTTAGTCAGTGAATGCAATGAATGCATTTGCAGCAGTTGGTAGGTGCAATCTTTCCAAAGATATCAAATTATTTCCTGCAGTTGTGCTCTTTTTGAGTCTGGTAAACATCTGGGTTATTTGCTGGGAACTTGTGGCCAGGGGTTACCATTAGAGACTCCCACCACTATTGCGTAAGTCCCTCATATAGTAATACGCTGAACCTAGACTTAATATAATATAGGTCACTCAATCCAACAGCCCTTCTGTCTAGTCGTCATACAGTGAGCTGGAAAAGGAAGGACTGAAATAATTTTATACTTCACGAGGTCAGATTCTCAGAATGAAGTGCAGGGGCTTCAGAAAGCAAGACCAGTGGTTTCGTAGCCCAAACGTGGGAGTTTAGCATCAACAGAGACGAGTACTTTCTTTTCACCCAGAAGATGTAGCACCACAGAGCAGTAACTAGTTTTAGTTGCATTATCCGCCTTTCAGGTTCATGGATAACAGGACTGCTTAAGGAAAACCAGGCAGCCACTTGTGGGGCCGATTGATAGCTGTACAAACCCTTGCAATGTCTGTGTTGATCAAGACATAGAAACTGTAAAGACCATTACAGATTGAAATATGGGGCTTCCTTAATTTTTTTTCTTTTTGTTTGTTTACTGAAGTTGCTGTAATGTAGTGGATATTGCCTGCACAAAAGAATATGTGCAACCCAAGCATATGACACATCCCTAAAGACTGTCGTATATTGGTAGATGTCGTCATCTACACATTTCTTATCTCCGTAGTAGGTGGCAGCATGGCCTCAAAAACTGATAATCTTTCATCTCTTTAACAATATTCTGAGGTCTCCAGTATAAATGAGGCTGATATTAGTTAAAGAAAGAGTTCGTAAATTATGTTAGGGTTAAATAAAAAATGGTCCTTACATGCTTACTGTGATAACCAGCAGTTATGTGATATGTTGTTTTTATTACTCAGCCATTATTTGGTTAGTGAGAGCATCACAAAGCCTGAGCCTTAGGCTAGGACCCCAGTGCTCCAAACCAGGGCTTCTCACCTGAGGTTTACAAAGTCCAGGGAGGGGAGGATACTTTACTGAGGTTTGCTAGCAGGGACCTGTGTGCTGACTCCAGCTCTGGCAGGTCAGCCGGACACCACAGACTGCTTTCCTGGGCTAGCAACGAGGCAGTGCGTGACAGCTGCTCCCTGAGGGATCAAGAGGCTTTAAGAAACACAGGGGTGCCTGCAGGAGGCATCACAGGTCAGGATAAGGCACAGGGAAAGTGGGCTTGTGGTCCAGTTGCAGACTGAAGTCCCCTGCTAGATTGCCGTCTTCTAAACAGATGGAGGCCTACATTGCCACAATTCATAACCCATGTCTTACTCCTTCTACTTGTGAGCCCAGACGCCATAAACTGCTTATATCTCTTAATTCTTTATACTACATTGCAAAGAGAGCCTTAACGTAAGCTGTGACACTAGGATGGATGTTATGGAAGGAAAGAGGAATCAACCCATTGTTTGTGATTCACAAGCGATCTGGGAAATCACAAAATATTTGTGTCGTCTGTGAAGAACTTCTTAAACCACATTATGTGAAGTTTGCAATTATTTAGCTGCTGACTATGCTGCAGGACACCTTTTGTTACCCATGAGAAATTTTAATTTGAGGTAGAGAGTGAAATAGTCATGTGAAGACACGAGTGTATGCAAACCACCATTCGTCAGAAAAAGGGAAATTTAGTCATATATTTAGCAGTCATTTCCCCTTTTTTGGGAAATCCAAATACATATTTTTTTGCTCTCTCTGTGTCTCTGTTTCTTTCATCCTCAATCTACGGAAGGAAAGAAAAGTGCATCTAAAATGTCGTTTGGTTCTGACACAAATCTGATTGGGCAATGACAGACAAATTTCCGCTGTGTGCTGAGCTAAACCTTATATAAGGTCCTCACTAGCAATTTTCAGTGTTATACCTTTTCATGAGAAGCTAATGGCTGAAAGACTGCAGAAGCACAGGTGAGTGACTCTGATGGACATTTGGGAATGAAAACCTCCTCTAAACCCTCGGATTGTGTAGGGCTGATGGAGGTGATTGTTAGATACTAAACCAAAGGGATCGGAAAGCTCTGAAAAAAACGACCATGTGTTTTCTTCAGGCAAAGGAACTAACAAAAGAGAAACTCCTCTGTTACAGGGTATTATATGTGAACCATGGGGCTTGTTAATGCCACAGACAAAGCCACTACCACCTAGTCCAGGTGTAGTCCGGAGAGGGGCTGCAGCTCTGTGCCAGTGCCCTGGAAACCCTTGCAGATCTAGCGGTAGGACCTGTGGTTATGAAACAGTATCATTGAGTAAGAGGTTGGCTTTGTGGTGTTGTAGAGATGGCAAAAAGATGGAAATAGTGTATTATAGTCAAACTGTCAGATGTCAGATAAATATAGCTACTAGAACGGGGAGAAATTTGAATTAAAACCACATTACAAATATGACCATGATGGGATACACAGAAGATGCCTGAAGGTGAGTACCTATGAATATGACTGTGTTACATTCGTAGAAATAAGTTTTTGCTTTTGGCTACAATTTGAAGTAGTTGCCCTGTCATTTAATATTTATCCCATAGGACAATCATAGTGTTAGGATAACGTTAAATGCATACAATTTACATTCCTGTGTATAAAATGGAAATAGTATGTATCGATCACATGCATATGTGTACTGTATTGCACATAATTATGTTACCTAGAGCATAAATTGGTGCCTATATACAGCTAAGTCAACTGAGTAGCAGCAGCTGAATCCTCGTGACAGACCAGAAAGCATTCAGCGATGTACGCAGAAGCTGCCTTGCCCGTGCCAGGCCAATACAGACGAGCATTAATCAATGACTGGCAGCGGATAGTTTTGTTTTCCCTTAGTGTCACCGCATCTGATTTCTAGGACAAGTGGTTCAGGGTTTTCCTCATCTTTTTTTAGCACAGATTGTAATAGCGTCCATGCTGAAAACTCACTTGTGCACCAACAGCAAGATAGGTGTGTAAGCCATGGGAGTAAAAGACTTTTGTCCCAAGAGAAACATTTGTTGGAAACTTTGAAAGCTTGGCTTTGGTTGTAGCACGAAGTTTGCAGGCAGCCTGATCTATGCTAGCTGGCCTACTTTGGTAGCCACACTGGGGAATATAAAGTGACACAGGATTTAAAGAGTTCCATTAAACTTTGGGAGACTCCTGAAGCCACTGCTTAAGAGAGCTGAAGTCTATTCTGCTGCATCTTTGCTCCTGTGTTCATGCAAGTTACTACACTACAGCTGATTCGAGGCGGCTCACCCATGCCTCCGTCACATCTTACTGCAAAATAAGCGGAGCTAGGTTTTTCCACCCACAGACGTTGCACTGAAAAGCCGTGGGGACAGCAGCATCTTGTGGTATGCTGTTTGCATCTGCTGGAGTGAAAGGAAAGGGACAGAAGTGATGTGTTTGTGCCAAGCCAGATGCTCTTGTTCCACGGGTCGGCCCCCATAAACCTGGGATGAAGAAGCCTTTCCACTCACTAAGGGTGACCCGAAGCTCGCCAGGTCCGGAGTGAGGAAAAGAGCAGTTAACTCTTAAGTTAATGTTGAGTATTTTCATTATACCTTCTGTCTTGTAATAAACTTCTCCGCAGATTTCAAGACGCTTTCCCCCCATCTTCTCCTTCTGATTTCCTCCGGGAAAAAATGTGTGGGCTTTTCTTTGTCCTGGTGATGTGCACAGCAAGTGCCTCTGCTTTCAGACTCCAGCAAGTCCAAAGCACAGGTAAGGGCACGCTTTTTGGTTTTTTTCTGTCTCCCTCTCCTTTCTTTTTACTGTCCCTGGCTAACAGTGATGTAAAAATATCTCTGATTTATACAGATAACTGCCCAGATCACACCGTGTTTTTCAAACACTACTATGAACTGCATGGAGAACCTGTCGTTCTGAAATGCCCTTCCCCCAGATACAAACATTTGGATTTCTCTGCCTTGGCCCCTAATATCACATGGTATAAAAATGGTTCAGAAACCATGATATCAGGAAGAGATGAAGATCCAAGGGTCTGGGGAAAAGGAGATGCACTCTGGTTTTTACCAGCAATGCTAGAAGACTCAGGAGTATATATCTGCACCAGAAGGTGGGTATCTAAATGAAAATCCAGGGCGCTGGCAAGTTGACTATGTCTAAAACGCATTAGCTTGATTCTAAACTCCAGTTGTGTTCATTCAGAGCATGTCTGGATAAGACCATTTGTTCAGTGACATTATTAGAGAAAAAAATGTGGAAAGTCAGAAGTCTTAAACGTGTGTCTCCCATAAATGTGTGTTTCCTATAGAGATATATACTGAAATCTGGATAAATTGTAGCCACTCTGGCTACCATCTCACAACGAAATGGTGTATGTGAGAGTTTGTTCTAGGTTATTTGTGAGCCAGTCAGGTCTGCGGCAAGCGGGGATGTGCTGCAGGCAGGGGGTTCTGCAGAACGCAACCCTCATGTTGCAGCTGCAGAGAAGCAAATAGCCTTGTTTACATTTCAGATTGCCTTATGAAGCATATAACAAGGCGCTGTGGCTCTGCAGTGGCTTCCCCCTTCCCTTTTCCTTATACCTGGTCACTTTTCTTCTTCTTCACATTTAAAACCAGGATTTGATTGCCTTAGTGTTGATGGAAGATCTTTCATGAGACCCTATGTGTATTTGCTAGAGTGGTGCCAGACTTGTGATATTGCAGTGGTTTGACACTCAAGCCATGGCTTTTTCAGCCCTACTGGTCATTTTTTTTTTCCTAAGTATTTTCAATCTGACATCCCATCGTACAGTTTCAAAAGAGGTACCTGTGTCTGGATTTGTGGGGGGCCGAGGAAGGCAAAACCGCCTGTCACTACTAGAGTCTGAACTTCAGAAGGTGTAACAGGTCCTTGTCCCCTGCCAGCTCCTCCATCCAGTCAGCCTCCCAGTACACCCCTGGCAATTGGCACCTTGCTCTGGGGTTTGTAGTGGAAAACACGTATCTACATCACTGCAGCCGCCTGCGTAGAGTGCAGTTTCCTTGCTGGCAAGGCACACCTCGTGAGTGACCTGTGTCAGCAGTAGAAGAGATGGACCGGGAGAACTCAAGTTAATAAATCTCGCTCAGCATATTGGGTCGGCCTTTCCGCATGTCTCAGCAGCGACTGCAGTGGTGGGGCAGAAGAGAAGACTTTGACAGAGAGGCCAGAATAACAAAATTGCCTGAGATATTCAAGGGTGTTTTTTAATCCCCTTTTTGGAGTATTCCGCCTCAGTTCCTCAACCTATTACACTGTGGCAGTGCTACTGACAGCTATAGCAAAATGCTGTGAGAACTGTTTGAAAGGGAGGTGCAAGAGCTGAGTACACAGCTTCATCGCTAACATTACAGGATTAATGAAGTACAAACAAATTGTATGTCCTTTGCAAATCATCCTACAGGGAAGCCACTAGATTTTCTTCAACACTCTCTAAAATGAGAGCAGAAGGAAGTTATCACAGATCTCTGCTTCTACTGAAGCATTTTGGATTTAGATGTCCGACCTGTAGGTGACGGGCAGTCACAGTGCCCCAGCGGCAGTGGGAGTCTGCCTGCTCACAGCCCTGCTCTCCAGGAGGTCGCAGCCCAGGCCCCCTGGCTTTGCTGGCCCCTGCAGAGGTCAGGCACTGCCCTGGGTGAAGGCATCTCCGAGGCAGTCTTTCAGAGATCGGAAAGGATGTCGTTCAAGCATCAACCTCTCCCGGTTTGTTCCTCTGGAGACTGGAAGCGATTGTCACTTGGGGCCAGAAAGAGAAGTTAAATATCGTAAAACTTTCAAGGCACGAATGCCTTCTTTTCTGTGCAAAACAATATGAACTCACACAAATGCCTAGTGGTTGTGCAGTAGTAACTGCAGACGTATTTTAATACATGCATTAAGCTTTTTATTTCATCTTTAGGTCTCAGTCATTAGGGTTTTCACAGTCAAGTCCTCTTTCAAGGAAACGGCGGAGGGTTCATGACACACCTGCTACAGTTTAGGCAGATGCGTTCGCCCCTCTTGCAAAATTAAAATCATGCCTTAGCCTACGGGTGCTCAGCAAACTTGGTGTACAAAAAAGAAAAGACTGAAGCTCCGAGGCAGACCTGTGGCAGCGACATGTCTAGATTGTGCCAAAACAGCAGTACCAGTGATTTCCCAGGATCCCTCCTGGTATGATCTCAGTCTTGGCTTCTTAGAAGCGTCTAAGGAGGGAAACGGAGCCAGGAGGAAACCAAGGGGCTCACTCGAGTTCCCCTCGTCACCGCTGAGTGCTCACCTCTTCCCTCTCCGTCTGCAGGAACTCCTCCTACTGCGCCGAGGTCTCCATCCACCTCACGGTCGTGGAGAAAACAGCTGCTCAGGAGATCTCCTATCCCCAGGTTCTCTTCACCTTCACCTCTGGAAAGATCGTTTGCCCTGACCTGTGGGATTTCACACCAAATAGGACAAGCTTGGAGCTCAAGTGGTATAAGGTAGAACTTCCATCTCCTCTTTGTGCGAAGCCTGATCCCAACCTGTGCGTAAAGGCACATACGTCTCCACGTTCTGTTTCTCCTGAACATGATGTTGTTAAAGCCATGAACACAGCAAAATATACTGGGATTTGTGGGGCAGATCTATTTATTTTAAGAAAGGTTCTCTGGGGTGGACTCAGCATGGGGTGAAGTGCTCCACATGTTATGTGGTCTCACAAGCAGTGTAACTAGTTTTAAGGCTAGATTACTTACCCTGTCTCCAGGGTTTGCCACTTCAGATTAGGCCCTTCTCTTTGGGGCTATGCTTCTTTTTATGGCCCCTCTAGTGAATCACGCAAAGTAGGACCTCTCAGTGATGCTTCCCTTGTGTGAGCTGTTCAGATGGGGTAGCTTTCATTAATCAACCGGAATACAGTATTTGGAAATACTAGTTTCATCACACAATGCTTATAGTGTTCTCTTGCCTAACTTGCCAGTCCACGGCTTTTGAAGTAGGCAAGCCTGGGAGGTTTTGCCTGTGAGGTCAATAACCTCCACTTGATCATCCTCAGCTGTATGATCTCACACCGGACAGCAGGGGATTCTTCTTATATTTTCATAATGACTTACTTTAGCTTTTATTTACACTCCCGCTACGATCATACGCTCTGCCTCGTGCAGCTGTCAATCTTACTGTAGTATGCTATAGCTAAGCTGGCTTCAAACAGCAGGGCCTAGGTCGTGATTGGTACCACACCAGCAAAATGTCTCTGCTCAGGATTCCCTTCAGAAGCAGGCTATAACCCACTTCCCGAAGTAAAAGGCTGTCCCCTCAATATGGCTCTTGCTACAGCTGTCAGAAAGAGCTAGCCTGCCTTCATGGAGAAGGGACATCAGTGCTTCTAGCAGGCTCCAACCGGTGTGTGAGCAGAGCCTGAGTGATACAGAGCTCGAATTTGTTACAGTTTATGAGGTCACGTAGGGTAACTAACAGTTTTGTGAAACCTGCATGATTACTAAAATGTATTTATCTTAGAAGAACGGCTTAGAATATTACTCTTATGTGGCCATGTATGGAAAGTAACAATGTTGGGAAAACCTTCACGGTTGCTAAAATGGCTTTGTCTTAGAAGATGACTGCTCTTAAGAGAACTCAGTAAAGAGCCTATTACATCTTTTCCATCCTAAAACGTGCATTTTACTGAAAAGCTATACACACACATTGTAGAAAGATTAAATCAGCGATTCTTCAAGCTTCATATAGTGCCTCAGAGCATTTTAGAGATGAATACATGTTTGAGGAGCTTGCCCTTTGGTGGGAAAGTGGAACTGCTCAGATTGCCCAGTGACCAGTGAACTTTCGATAACAGAGAGACAAGGATAAGTGATTTTGTCTGGAAGTTGCAGAGAGTATAACCCCACCTGTCACCTGAGCCATAACACCACCTGCTGTCCTTTCTCCAGGATGCTGTCCCTTTGGAAGACAACAGTGAAAAATTCATAATTCTGAAAGGTTCGACTTCTCTCATTATGACTTCTGTGCTACCAACAGACGCTGGCTATTACACCTGCAAGATGCCATTTCCGTTTGAAGGCGTAACGCATGAAATCACCAGAACAATTCATCTGGAGACCGTTGGTAAATATTGACACCTTAAAACACCACAGCACTTAAGAAAAATATCTCTTTGGCTCGTGAAGCTCAGGAGAGGAACTCGTACTTGGCCTCTCAGACTGCCGAGGAAAGGGGCACGCCATGGGTGCTTGCTTTGCTGCCGCTGAGGTTCCCAGCGCACCCCGGCAGGGCTGGGGTCACCCCTTTGCTTGGCTTGCAGCAGATTTGCAGGAGGCAGCCGCTGGTGCTGCAGGAGCCTGTGGTTGTTAAACCGAATCATTCACGTCTTGGGGAGCGGGGAGGTGCTCAAATGACTTCAGAGGGCTTCGGGAGCAGAACACTTACTTGACTCTGGCTCGGCATGGGGGAAAGCTGCTCTTTGGTAAGTGGTTGGGGGGCGGCTCCTGGAGGGGAGAGGCGCTGCTGCTGCAGGTGCGGAGGTGCTGAGGGTGCTGCAGGGCGGAGGGTGCTGCTGCCTCCGGGCGGGTCCCGATGCCCACTGGGGGACGCGGGTTTCAGAACACGGGACACCTGGCTAGCGTGGGAGTGCTGAAACGCGTCATTTTTGCTCCCGCGCGCAATCCACCCTCCGCTTGAGCTTGTGGCTTTTTCTGTGTCTGCGAGTACGGAACGGGTGCGCAAGGGTCTTGGCGCTCACCACTGGTACAAAGGGCTGTGCTTGGTGCCCAAGGTTACTGCCGCCTCCAAAAGACACTCAATGCGTCTGCTGAAAATTCCTCACGGTTGCGGCTCCCAGGATCGAGGTGTGCGCTCGATGCTGTCTGTCTGCATGAATACAGCTCCCTGGGCTTGAAATGGGAATGTCTGCCTTTGCTAGTGGGTTTAGTAAGCAAATGCTTTCATGGGAGATGAAAGACATTGAGCAAAGTGGCACGTTTCTGTCCGTAGTTCTGGGGAGATGACCACATTTTCTGTTGTGCTAGCACTGACCCTCTGCTCTCTTTCTCTCTCCAGAACAAGAAAAGAAAATTACCCCAATAATTGTATACCCAACACAAAGGACAACATCAGCTGCTCTCGGTAAGGCCCAACATTATTTTTGGAAATATCTAATCAGGCAAAATTTAGCTCAGATCCTCTTATAGTCTGATTTGTTGGCATAAATTGTTGTAGTTCTTCTGATCTCATTTATATTAGCTGAGGGTCAGTGCTGGAGCAGTTTTTGTGTCTTATTGTCTACAACTAGGTGTTGTCTTCCATGGAGGAGAAGCTGCAGAAATGCTGTAGCTTTTAGCCTCTAAAAAAGCAAGAAAAGGATCTCTCTACCCTTAGATCAGCTGCTCAGAGTCCCTCTGCACTAAGAGCTATTTGTTTTCAGTATTCCCTCAAACTGGTCTAGGTTTTCTTGTGGCTTTGAACGAGCCACCTAGCTCTTTTGGGAGGAGACATTTTTTTAATTGCTTTTTACTCTTTGAACTAAATAGTTGCTAGTTAGAAAACGCCTTGGTAGGATCTCAATTTTTCTTTGAAGGTTATATTATGACAACAAATTTCTGTTGCATTTCGTCTTCTCAGAAAATGCCTGATGTATTTTACATTAGGTTTTTTTAACTTGGGTGCTGTACACACAGCTGTGTTCTGTGATGTCTTATTTTTCCCTGCCACTTTTCTTTCCATCAGCATAGGACTACAAAGTCATATTTTTTTGCCTGTCTAGCTCTGTGGAGTGTTTTATATCCCTTTTATCACCATCTGCACAGATAAAATAATAAAATTGAATGTGTTATTGAGCCCTGTGTTTTCCATATATATGCACCAGTCTGAAAGCTCTTTATCCTTAGCTCTGATTTAATGTAATTATAGCGAAATTTCTGAATTTTTGCACGATCACTTTGTCTCTGGAGGTCCCACTGTGAGCCGAATGCCCTTGCCCACAGCACCTCTGAGTGAAGCTACGCCGCTGGTTAATGCAGCTGCTCCAGAGCGGCAAATCACACCGTGCCCTGTGTGTCTAGTGCAAGAGTCGCTAACTGTTGCACTGGGAAAATAATTTGGTTAGGAGCAGGAAGGACTGCCAAACTGAAGGATCTTGCTGCCAAGGAGTAGGGGATCAAAAGCAAACTGGGGCTTAACTTCAGTTTTGAATGTAGTGGTGCTTGACGTGTGTGGGAACTTGATCTCCCACTGAAGAGAAACTAACTCCATTGGTTTCCATGAAGAGAAAGAGTAGTTCTTCATATGTACCCAAAAGTTTTTTTTGATCTTTCTTTTACCGACAGGCTCCAAGATGACTCTCCCATGCAAAGTCTTTGTTGGACTGAGCAGCCATGTCCATACCGATGTGGAATGGCTAGCAAATGACACCGCTGTCGACGTGGTTTACAAGCAAAGCAGAGTTACAGAGGGAGAACGACAGTAAGTCTGGCTGAAAGTGTTCTTTGTGCTTGTTGTTTTAACCAGCAGTGTTACAGGGGCTCTCGGTGCAGCTGAATGCCAGGTAATGAAATGGGATATGGACAGATCTGAAGTGAAGGTGAGAGCTAAGAAAAAAACAGGCAGGCAAGCAAAAAAAAAGCCCAAACCCAACCCAGGCAGAGTGAAATCAATTCCATATCTCTGGTTTTTATTTATGGTATACTCCAAATGAGGCAACTTCGAGGTTTAAACTTGAAGCACATTTTCATGGGCAGCTGAGCTGATGTAAGAGCTGACTGCAGTGGAAAGCAACGGGACTTGATCCTTCCCAGTGCTTCACTTACCTCTTTCCTTGCCCTGTGCCAGCGAAATGGCAACATCTTCTCCCGGACATTTATAAGGTTCTCTGAACACACTAAGACAACAGAACACTATCCAGTGGTTTTTATTTTTATTTTTAAATTTTAATCTGATTGTTTTTCCCCTTAGGATTGTTCTTGCCCACATTAGTGAGTTAAACTGGCTCACAGAAATGCCCAGCGAGTGCTAGAGCTGGCACCAGGGAAGAACTGCGGGGATGCTGGTGGGAGGGAAAAGCAGAATGGCCCACATCCTCTTGCCCTGATCCATTGTCTCTCCCAGTCTTGCAGAGCCTTCTCTCAGCTGCTTTGTAGCTGTGTGCCTCAAGGCTTTTCCAGCTGCCTCACAGCTGCATGCCTCAAGGCTTTTCCCACTAGGAAATGAGGAAAAAGGTCTGCTTTCCGTACCTGTGACATGTCGCCTGAGCAGCTCTAATTCGTTGCATTCAGGCATGCTTCTAGTGCTTTGCAAATGTGAGATAAACCTACCGACTGAAATCTCTTCAATGAGGTCCAAGCCAGCATGTTTTATCTCTCGTTTGATGAATCTGAGAGTGTCCACAGAGATCATCACCCTCACCTGGGTTGTGGTGGTTCTGTGTGTGCCGGTGGGCAGAGCTGGGAAGTTTCCTGGGCTCTGGGATGCCATTGCCTCTGCCGTTAATGGTTAAACTGGTCACTCACCAGCTAGCACCTCCCCAAAGAGCTCCTGGCTATCAAATAGGATTTAGCATGGGGCAGGGACCATTCCCAACAGAGTTTGGGGATGTGGCATTCCTATTTTGAGGGACAAGAGTGTTTAACAGTTATGAATGTGAGCTGGTTTTGGCCATTTGTGGCCATCAGTGCCAGATAACAACTTGGCCATGTTTAGTTTATTGCACAGCTGCAGCCAGAGATAACATGGTAACTCAGCTGTATGCCCAAGCCCTTATGTGTTTTCACGTTCCCCACAGCATGACTGAGACCATTAATTTATAATGTTGTTTACATGCGTAAGTGACAGTGCATTAAACCTGTGGTCAGGAGCCATAAAATGTACTGTGGCTGTAGTCTCTGCAGGCTTTAGAATAGAGCAGCATGTGTACTTTCTTACCTGGAGTTTAAAAATTATATTTATTATTACTGTCGCTATCATTATTACTGTTGTATGTCATTATACAATTGCACAAGGACAGGTACCATGCCAGCTTGGGCTCGTGTGGAGCCCATGCTGTGCGAGACACCTCAGTTCTGCTGGTAGCCCTCAGAGTGGCAGCGAGGCAAAACAGGTCAAATGCCACTGGGAAAACAAATTTCCCCCTGAAACCTCTAGCAAAGCACCCGCCACTGTGTCGCTGCCTTCCTGTGGTACAGTCCCGGGAGGAGCGCACAGGGAACATCACGGCCGCAGCACGTAGCAGACTCACGAACAGATCATTGAAGAGCAGCTGGACAACTTCTCCAGCAATGCCTAAAAGATATCAAGAGACAATATTTGACTGCAGCTATAAAACTACTTTTAAATAGTTGGACTGATGAAACAGTGATGTTGATATAAGATGGACGCTTCCCGGACAGTTTCTTGGATTGAGCTCTCGGCTTTGGGCACGTGATGGACAGGAATGATGGTTCAGTTTGCTGAGTGAGCATTTGCAGGATTATGTTCTCTCCATTTGTCTTCCGCATGATAGTAAGAAATAATCTCAGAAATGAACACGTGACCAGAGAGAAGGAATTAGGTCCTTTCACAATGCTGTGTAGAGAACTCAAAGATATACAGAATTCTGCTTGCCTTTCTTTCCTCCCTTTTCTTTATGTTTGTAAGACAAAGCCAGATCTTTTGTTCCTGAAAGATTCAACAAGTGCAGAATGAGTACTGACTGCTGAGACTCAAATAGTTGGCACAACTGGGCTGGAAGACACAAGCATTCTCTGATGCCCGAGGGGCTAGTTCAGAAACGAGCAGATATCCAGTGTATTTTCTTGCAATGTGCTAACAGAATGATCACATCACATAGAGAAAAGCCAGCTTATAAAAGGATTTAATGTTACATTTTTCTTTTTCTTCCAGAGAAATAGTGGAAAATGGTGAAAACTTCATTGAAGTGCCACTAATTTTCAATTCTGTCGAAGAGGTGGATTTTTACACAGATTTTACATGTCTGGCCCAGAACAGATATGGCTACCAAGTACTGCCGACAAGGGTCAAGCAGGAAGGTAACTAGTTTGACCACTTGTCTGGGAGACAAACGTGCTATAATTGTTATCATTATTCTAATGCTAAATTATCATCCAAGCCTTCTGTACTGTCAGAGCTAGTATTGGGCGGAATTACTGCCTGGGAAAAACTGGTTGCTTCTTTCACCTGAAGGCTTTGGAATAGCCTGTTCAGAGAAGAGGCTTTCTGTGGGTCACTCACTGATATTTCCAGCAGGGATAAGGATCTGTGCTGGTATATCTGCTCATTGGATAGTGCTCAAATTTAGATACACTTTGTGAAACGATGGCTCCAGTGAGACTACTGTCAAACTCCCGTGGGGTGCAGGAGGGCCAGATCACCTCCAGTTCCTCAACAAGTGGGGAAAAAAAAGGAAGACAATAGCAGAATAAAGATCAGAGCGTTCCTTCTCCTCACGCGCAGACTGCTGCCAAAATATCGAGAAGTGTAAAGTATGATGGGTGTTGTTACTTTGGCTCCTAGGGATTGGGAAGAGAAGCGCTAAACTCAGTGCAATTAATGTTGCAGTGTGGTAATCCATTGGCCAAGAACCAGCTGTAAAAACAATATGTGAAGCAATGCTAATTGGTTTTTCACATGATGTTGATGAATCACCAAAGCTTGCTCACCCCATCTTAGAAAGGCACATGAACATTTACAGTCTTCATTATGAGTTATAGCTCATTACTCACTCCAGCATCCTATGATGAGGGATTTGTACTCTGCTAGATGATGTGCTGCCCTTGTCTTCCATGAGCTACACAGGTATTACTACAGAGGAGGCAATCCATGAACCAATACAGGCTGGAATAATCCCAAATCATCTGGTCAGACACTGGTCTTGGAAATCAGCTGTATTTTGGGAAAAAGCTTACACTCTTGGCTTGATCATTAGCAATTTCTAAGCTGCTCTGTATGAGAAAATTATTCACAGGGCTTGAAGGTGGAATAGGCTTATGTACTCCCTCTCCACGTGGTGCTTTTATTTCCTGCTTGGGAGTGTCTCTGCTTCCACCAAATTTCTCTCATTAAGAGAGAAAGTACACAGCTGCCCTGAGCAGGGGTTGGGAAGAGTCACGTGTATGCAAAAGGACTGAACTTTAAATTCTCACCCTCTATTGTTTTCCAGTTCTTCCTCGCATCTTCATAAACCCGTTTCCCAGAGCACTCAATCAATAGGCTTCTTCCTTTCACAGGTGATCAACCCCGCTGGAAGGTTAACTTGCAGGCATCCTTTTTCTTGTGATTTCTCCTCTTCCAGCTTGAACTTAGAGAACTGTGTTCCTGGGAGGTTTTTTTTTTAAATATTTCTTTACTTTTCCAGCTGTCGGCTTGTCCTGGTACACTGCAATGATTCCGGTCGCATTGGCCTGCGTGATCGTGGGAGGGATATGTGTACACAAGTGCTGGAAGCAGAGAGACGATAAAGGATACACAATAGCAAAGGTTTAAAATCTGCTTTATTCTTCAGCCGCCAACAGAACAAAAATCATCCCGGCTACCTTTCACGTCAGACACAGAGAGAGACTTTAGACCAAACTGCTTTCCCAGCGGATTGGTGTATCGGCTATTTTCCTCTTCTCCAAGTCTTCTACTATCTGTTGAGTTATAAATATAAGTTTACATTTTTATGCTGCCTAGATGCAGGAAGCCCGCTTCTATTATTTTGCAGCGAGGTTGCAATCTGTAGCATTTTGGAACACAGAATATCAGGAATGTGGCCTGGATATTGGAAGGGTAGGGAAAGGGAGGTAATTCCAGTCTTATTGTTTCAAAAAAAAAAGGAAAAGAAAACCTCTAAAACCTAAAACCAGAAGCTAAGAAAGCTTGCTACAGAAGGACTACTCCACACCAGAGTGAAAACGCAGTTTTCTTATGCATTCAAACTCATTTTATTTTACCTCAGTTTAAAAACAGCCATTTTTTCCCCTTTTTCAGAGCCAAATACAGTTGTCATAGCAACCATGTATCTTCAGACTCTTCCACAGAAAATCTAACTTTTTTCACCATTTGGATTTCTCTTTGCTTAAATGGACTGTTCCAGAATATCCCCCCCCTCCCCGAGATAACTACATCAGTATAACAGATAATTGTACACTGGAGAATTCAGTTCTGCTTTATCTACCAATATCTCATAGCTAGAGATTAATAGGCAGCTGTAATGTGTTGTTATCTTTGCCAAGAAAAGAATTTAGAGGGATGTTTTAGTGTTTTGAGAGTCATTTGACTAATACAAAGTTTTATTCCTGGAAGTGATTGGACAGATTACCAGTAATAATGTACAGTCTTGCCCTTCTGTGCCTCTAACTCTTTCATGACTGGCCTGATTCTCCTCGCTGATGTGAGTATAGAAGTCTGGCATAGGTTCCCATAAACGATGAGTCTGCACCGGTCTGGTGCGGTTTCAGGAACCTCGTGTTCTTTAGATGGAAGTATGCAAATCAATTACTCATGATGCAAAACTCTGCCTGTTAGGTTAATCTGACTGGATTCCAGTCTTGACACAAATAATCAGTGACATGTTGTACTTTGAGGATCAGAATGAGTAGAAAGGCTTGGTTACTTTCTTTTCCAAGAGGTAAAGCTTATGACAGCCGAGAAATAGTTCCATCATACACAATGTGTATTATCTTCGTCTGCATGGGAGGGGAAGACATCTAGCCTTAATGTCTAGACTGTTACAGACCCATAACTGACACTTCTCACAGACACCGAAGACAAAGCTTTTTGTTTGGCTAAATCAGCCCAGACGTTTTTGGAACTCTGTAGGAAAAAAAAATAATCAGGAAAAACACTGGCCACGAGGAAACAAATTGCAAATTAAGAATGTTAGAGCTGCCTGTGACCCCGCAAACTACAGAAATGAAAAACTCGCTTCCGCGTGGGAGAGGCCATAATCTAATCCTTTTCCACCACCACTTATAGCTAGTCCTGAGTTTAGCCCAATAAATGTTTGGAAGGATTTTAAAGATGAGGATGTGGCTTGAGTTAAGAAACCCTTCAATCTATTAGCAAGAGCCTTCACATTTTATGAGGTTTAAGCCAAAGTCTCCCTTTAAATATTCTAGATGTTTACTGCAAAGATACAGGCACAGAGATTAGATTTCTGACGTAACCCGAGTCAATGGGGGCCAAAGAAGACCGCAGCAGTTACTGTTTCCAAGTGCAGGATGTTAAAGATAATGATACAGAGTACGCGTATTTTATGGGCAGATGGGAAAAAGGTGGCTGCAAGTGTGGAAAACAGTCAATCTATTTGGATATCCATTCTTTGAAGGAAGAAAACTATAGACGAAGTGACCATTGCTGGAACGCACGTGAAAAAAGTTTTAGGTACCTCAGGAATGCTCATTTTTGTCAAATAATTGCTAGTCTGTAGCTAGAGAACAAATCAGGTTTGCCAATAAGTGTAAGCTGTCAAAATGTGATTTGTTCTTCCCACCCATCTATATCCTCCAAGAGTAGTGTGGTAACACATCTGGCCGTAGGAGTGGCGTTGAATTTCACTAAGCAGTGGAAAAGAAGTGGAACTTTTGGTATATGGAGTATCGGTGCCATAAGGAAGTTAAATACCTCAGATCCTCCTCCAAATGAGAGAGGGAGAAAGAAATGTGAATGTAAGATAAAAATGAGGCACGCAGAGAACTGATGTTACATACTCAGTGGCGTCTTGAATACAAGTGGAATGTAAAGAAACAAAGGTTTTTCTTTTATGAAGTGGTATTTGCTTCTCTGACTACTGATATAGTAATATTCTGAAGGCTTTCAGCATAGGTAGGTAGACTTGTTCAGGTGAGCTACATAGTGTAAATGTTTTACAGGTAGACTTGAGTGAGTCACCTACACGATGTAAATGTTTTACATTGATTTGGATTGTCATAAACGAGGGTAACGTGGTCTGTATTGTTTTTGAAAGCATTAGGGGAAAAATAAAAAAATAAAACCAAAACAAAGTGCTGGTGTGTGAGTTGGGTGGGAAGGAAGACGTGAGCTCGCTCTTTGGGCGTGACAGCTCTTTCCCAGAGAGGCGTGATTTCTCCAGCGCTCTACTGCAGAGGGGCTGGTCCCCTGGGGGCGCAGTGACCCCCCGCTCTGCGGGGCTGCGGGACGAACTCCGTCCTTCTGCCTCTTCTACTCTCACCCCGTGGCTCTGCCTTGTCACACCCAAGGGAGACCAAGCCCCGACGGGCCAAGATCCTCTCCTGTCCTGCCACCACGTTCATGGCTGTCCTTGCCCCGCAGTCGCCCGAGCATTTGGGCTCACTCTGGGCAGGTGGTATTGGGTGATTTTTCTCTCTCTTGCTACCAGCTGTTGAAGTATTGGGTCCCTCTTCTGACTTCTGTGGGAGCACTTCTGAAAATGTAAGTTAACACAGACTGTCACCGCGGAGATGTGAATTTATCATGTGTTCCCCAGGCAGAAGGATCCGTCTTATTCCACTTCCCAAAGGCAAAAATTTTTTCTCCTTGTTTCAGTTAAAATTAGAGAATTCCGGTTGTCACTGTCCTTTGGATAAGTCCATCCTAGGAAGTTCAGAGTCACTAGCCTCAATGTACTCTGAGGAGAAAATGTCCTAAATCTCGAGGCAAACTTAGATGGAGGACTTGTATCAGTTTAGAATTGGTCCTGTGAAGAAAAACAGTATCAGGGAACGCCACTTCACATCAAGAATTCAGGGCCCTGCACCACAATGTTTCTCTTCAGAAAAACTAATGATATAAGGAGGAAAAAACCACCTTGTTCCTGGGACTGTGTGGATTTATAGCGTTTGCCAGAGAGCTAATCTATCTGCAACAACTTGCAAAGGAATAGCTACAGAGGGGAAGAGACTGTGTCCCACGGTCTTGGCATGAGCTAGCATCCAGGGCACAGACTGCTCCTGTTCTTTGCAGCAAGCATGAGCTCAGTTAACAATTATTTTCTTGTTTTGCTCAGCATATGCGATCTTGATGTCAGCTATCCATCTAAGTAGACGGCATATCTAGTGTTTGATGAGTGTAGCACCTAAAACAAAGTAAACATCATTCGGAGAGCACCAAATAGCTAGATCTGCTAGTTCCCAAGCAAAACCCCCGAATAAATGTGGGAGCAAGTGGAAATAAGAATTTGATCTGCACACAGAACTGGTCTTGGCAGATCAAGATAAGAAGGTTATTTTTTTTTTAATTCTAGTAGCTAGGGAGGGAAGGTGCTCGTGCAAGAGGACAAGAAACATGTGAAATACCATTGCCGGGAGTAAGGCTTTAAATATGAGAATGGCTGATGAAAGCGTTTCATGATTGTTCTGACTCAAGACTGCAAAGCAAGAGACCCAGGAGAGCAAAATAAAGTAAGGAATAGATCTTATGTTTTGGAGCTGGGAACTCCCTGGCCACTCATAACCTTGGAGCTACTAAAGATAGCCTAGGACGAAGTGCCTCTCATCCAGCCTTCGACCAGCCAAAAGGAATACAGCTGGTCCAAGCCAGCTGTTTATGTTTCCTCTCCACTCAGGGGAGAAAGAGTTGTCTCTGGTGCCTAAAATAAATGGAATTAATTGCCCTCTAGAGGTGCCTGTCTTTTTTCACCCGTTTAAGACAAAGTAAGTGAGATGAATCCACCCTGGACTACAGGAATGATCGATTTCAGGTTGTTGGAGAGGTTATAGAAGAAATACGCCTTCATGTATCTGAGGCTGCTGGGCTTTCTTAGAAAATAACTTTAATGCTGCTATTACAGGAAGAAAGAACTGCCGTGTGTGTGCAGCTGAAGTATATAGACCCTCCTTGAGACCAGAAGAAAGTCTGCTGTGCGACTGCAGGGGAGCCGTGGGCTCTTGGTGCAAGCATGGGGCAGCGGGGGCAACAGCAGCAGAACAGAAAAAATATTGTTATGTACAAATGAAATATCATAAAACTAGCCTGCTGTCAGTGGACAAACACGGGCTGTCAATAAGAAAACCACTAAAAACATATATAACCCATTAGCCTGTTTCAGTGTGCTCACTGCACTGGAAATTATAGCAGTCTATTCATTAGCTAGTATACATGATGTAAAGAGCTCAATAAAGCAGATGAAATACAGCAACAGTCAGTTTTCAAGAAGGGCATATCTTTTATTTTCCTGAAGTTCCTCCAGGGAGAGCTAGGCACCTAATAATAATGGTGAAACTTTAAACAACTCCCATACATTCAAGCTCACTTGTGAGAACTTGGGAAATTCACCCATTGCTGAATCTTCAACTGCAAAGTGCAGTTTGGCTCTCATAGTCGTGTGTCCCTGCTACCAATTTTAGGTTTTTGCACGAGTCTAAATTGTCTCAGAATCCGATAACGACTTAGATGTAAACAGCAAACTCCTTTGTAATGTGTTGAAAAAGTCGATCTCTCAGTCCTAACAAGAAATGAAGGTCCTCTCTTTCTCACTGTTTTTACTGGTTTGTGCTGCAGGAACTTTACTTCTGTGTACTTCAATTTCATGGAAATGCAAGTCTTGATTTCTTTGTGGGCAATGAGGCATTACCAGCATTTCTGTCTCGTGGGGCTTGAACAGTACTACTCGTTTAAAGCCTTAGAGGTCCTGCCTTGCCTTGCTTATAGAGGATTCATCCATCTGCTAAGCTGTGGGATAAATGAATCATCCTGTTTGCTTGCTTTGGCTCCCAAATATGCTTCGTCATAAGTGCTAGGGAGGCCAGACTATGACTGGAAATAGTTGATACTATGTTTGTTTACTTGCAAAAAAACTCTCCCAAGTAACTTGTGGCTTTCAAGCTGGGGACGCAGACGAACTAAGTAATTAAAGGGTATCGTTACATGTACCCTCAATATGTTGCTACCACTCTTTTCCTTTCGACTGGGACTTACCATGGCTGGTCTTTAGGCGATTTGAGAAGGCTCCAGAGGCAAGGCAAGCCATGGTGGTTTCTCAGCTCTCATTGTTGAAACCCAGCTAGGCTGTGGATGCTGGAGACTAGGGCCTCCTGGTGAGTAGAGAAGAGCTATCAGCTCAAGAGAGAAACATACACCTTGCCTTTGATCACAGCTGATGGGTAGTTTACCTGCTGAATCTAAGCCAGTACATTGCAGGAGGAGGAAGAACGGTAGAGAAAGATCAGAGATTCACATCTCCACCTAAGAGTGGCAGAGCTGTATGACTGATCGCTTTTTGCTAGGAAACAATGTATAAGCTTTTTTTTTTAAATTACCACGCCAATGTGGTGCCTTTTAGGAAACATGGATTGCATGTGAGAGCATAGGGGTGAGCGGAAGATGATGTCTTCCCATGGAGAGAGCTGTGAAGTGCTGCAAGGACACTTGGGGAATGGAGAACTTGTGAGAATAGGCAATATGAGCTTATCTTCCGCCTGGAAAGGCAAAGACAGGACATGGTGAGTGTCTGCAAGCAGGTCCAGTGGGAGAGTAAAAAAGCAAGGGCATGTAATTATTTCCATTAATGAAGGAGACTGGGATGAAAAATGCATAACTCAAATTAAGTTGGCCACTAATCACTCCAGCAGTGAGGTTCTGAAAGAGCTTCTCAGCAGGAGAGATGGCTAGGAAAAGAAATTACTTTTAACCTGGAGCTGGGTACAGCTATGAAAGGGATTTGATGTGTGTGACAGCAGGGGGTCTTCCTGCAAGGCTGCGTCACATCCTCTGCCTTTGTGCTCTTTGTTTCCATTGGAAAAGGGACAGCTGAAGATAAAAAATTTCACCTAAGAGTTTAATTGTTGTGTTATTATTATTTCCTCAGTCAAATCTCCGGTGCCCATATTTACAGCCCCTTCAAGCTTGTAAGGGCTGCAGGATCAAAAGAATTAAACACGCGACACAACTGCTGGATATGTCTTTGTAAACATGTCTAAAGTCCTAATCTACTTTCAACTGTGCTGGGAGATGCCAGTTGCCACTGGAAAATAGCCCTTAATGAGATTTGGCTTTCCTACTGGAGGGAGTGATCCAGTCTCTAAACAAAACTGTGTTGTAAGAGATGAGTTAGCTCTTCATATGACCACGTGCTTGCGTTATGCAGAGAAGAAGAGGAGGCCCTTAAATGCTGCCCTGTCCTTTTTCACTCAGTCTCATGAATGTTGCTTTCTGCATGTTTATCTTACTGTTTAATGGCTGCTCCTGTGGCATTCTCTTTTGGCTGTGCACTGAGAACTACGATGGAGCAACGTTGCCCCAGCGAGGGTCCCATGAGCTTCCCGATGGAGTCCATCAGGATCTCTCAGACTGCAAGCAAGCAGCAGGAGTGAAATTTCTGTCGGGAATGTCAGATCACTGGAGACACGGAGCAAAGAGTGCCGTAATCATAAGTGTCAGTAGCATCCAACTCCCAGCCCTGGAAGAGTGCTTTAGCACATAGAAACCAGCTGCTGAAATACGATCACTGGAGGTTCGACAGAAATACTTCATAGCTTATGGCATCACATTCCAGGATTTTGCCTGGTTATTGGGTTTTTTTAACTTCAATTGTAAAAGCAGAATGTTGATTTACCCAAATGCAATCCCCTCACCCCCGCTTAAATCAGTAACTCAAGTTTTTCATCAACTGTCTACCCAGTATGGGACACATCTGAGACTGCGTATGTGTCAGTCACCAACTTTGTAGTTTAGATTTAGTGCTTGTAATATTTAACATTGCCATTCATTCTGTTTCTTTTTGATTAAGAAAACTAATTAAATCCTACTTACAATGATTTTTAGAAGTGAATCATGGGATTTCAGTCTTGCTATTCTTGAAAACACATTGTTATGATGCAATGCTTTGAGGAGGTCTGAGCATGCCACAGCTTGTTTGCAAAGGCAAAACATAATTTACAGAGATTATCCTTGGGCCTAGGTCTCTCCGGGCAGTTGGTACAGTTTCAGCACTTCCTTTTTTTTCCATCTCCTTTTCCTTTATTATTCTTGTAGCATGTAATTCAGTGAAGTGGATGCAAGGGGACCAACTGTACAACGAGCCTGCTCAGGGTGGTGGGATGTGTCCATTTTCTTTGGCTATATACCTTTGCCAGTGTTGCAAATCCATGCAGCTTTCCACAGGGATGGTGAAGCACCAGCTGGAGCTGGTGCAACTCTTACATGATGAGCTATGTGCAGGACTCTTGCAGATGAACTCAGGAGCGGTAGCAATGCTCTCTGAGTGTGTGCTATCCCCATTTAACCACCTTCCAGTGAAGAGTAACTGTTCAGGAGCAATGGTCCTTCTGCTTCCTCTCTTCCTAAGACATCTTGCTCAGGCAGGAGAAAAAGAAAACTCCACCATATCTTCTCACAGGTCTTCCTTTCCTCTGCTCTGTGAGGGCAGAAGAGAATGGGAAGGGCCAGGTGGTGGCACTCAACCTCCTGCATGGGGGGAGAAACGAAACAGAGCAACCTGCACGGTGGACGGGTGGAGACCTGGGTAGAGATGTCAGGTCTTGATGTTTTGGTGTGGTGCAGACAGGACTTGGTTGCCCAAGACCTGGCAGCCTTGCAGGCTCTCTGCAGCTCTTTGGAGCCCCTGCGTTTCTGGGCACTCAATTTTTCCATTTTCGAAACAAAACATTTTGCTCAATCATTGAAAGAAACACCAGAGAGGGAGAAAAAGGATTTAAGAACAAGTGTTCTGCTGACATAAGCATATTGGACCATAATGTCACTGTGGCCTGAAGCAAACAAGCTTTTATTTTGGGAGAAGCACAACTCCCCCACCTCCCATTCTCTTACATCCCACATACATCATGGTGGCCAGTGCCCCCTGCCTGCCCTCCAGACCCCCTCTCTTGTACTACCTCCTGTGAGAAACAGGAAAGCCCTGTCACACCGGTGGCACATCTCTGCCTCCATGGCAAAGCCGTCTCTTCAGTTCAGGCTATTTTTCTGGTCAGTCAAAGTCCTAGGTGATGTCAAGCCAATAGAGTGCCCCAGGCCTGGCTGTTCCTCTCCCTGTGTGGGTGTTTGGACGCAGTTAGTTTGACTTCATTTCCTAATACACGGATGTTTTCCTCATGGCTGAGGCACTTCAGATGACTGGCTCACGAGGTGGGAGCCTTTGATTCCTCGCTATATATCTAACATGAAATTGGGCACATAATAAATTTTGTCAACACCAACCAAAATATGTCACTAACTCATGCGTGCTTGTGGTCATATACTGTCATTCAGCCTTTCCATGTGAGCTGAGTAAAGCTTTAATGCGTGAGATCAGAGACCATGAAATATTTGTGTATTACAATGAATAATGTGAGCTGAGGCATTTTTAATGGATTTTTTAAAATGCAGATGCTGATAGTATTGTATTTTCAAACTTCTACATTTCTCATGTCCTTTAAACACTGTAAGAGTGATCATAGAATCATAGAATCATGGAATGGTAGGGGTTGGAAGGGACCTCTAGAGATCATCCAGTCCAACCCCCCTGCTAAAGCAGGTTAGCCTAGAGCAGGTTGCACAGGAATGCATCCAGGCGGGTTTTGAATATCTCCAGAGAAGCAGACTCCACA
>VZSC01011364.1:396806-416958 GCA_013398225.1 Steatornis caripensis
TGGCCCCCCTGCCTTCTAGAGCGCTAACCCAAGGGATTCCTCCGAGTAGGTCTTTGAAGAGGGCAAAGTTAGCTTTCTTGAAGTCCAGGGTTCTAATCTTACTTGTAGCCCTGCTTCTTCCATGCTGGATCCTGAACTCCACCATCTCGTGGTCACTGCAGCCAAGGCTGCCCCCAACCTTCACATCTCCAACCAGTCCTTCTCTGTTTGTTAGTATCAGGTCCAGGATCGCTCCTCTCCTCGTCGGCTCCTCCACTACCTGTGTTAAAAAGTTATCACCAATGCTCTGCAGGAACCTCCTGGACTGTACATGCCTGGCTGTGTTGTTTTTCCAGCAAATATCAGGGTGGTTGAAGTCCCCCATGAGCACCAGAATGATGACTCCAGGTTCATGTGAGAGAGCTAAATTTAGGTCATGAAATAAATGCCAGTCTCCTAATGAAACATGGTAGGTTGTTAAGAAGTGACTAACACAGTTGCAGCTTTTTTCATTTGATCTGAACTTGTCCTTTTAGGACAAATAGTTAATGTGTGCATGTTTCGGTTCAAGAAAAGGGCAATTTAAAGTTATCATGGTTATTTTTTGCTGCATGTGAGCTGTTTGCTCACTTTTTGACCTCTCTGCACTCAAAAGTCATTGGCTTTGCTTACATTTATATTCATGGACATAGCAGAACTAGAGAAACCCCAACACTAAAGCTTGGATATTTTAGTTTGTGATGCCATTAGCTGTGCTTCCCTCTAAAGTATTTTAGACTTTTGCAACTCACTATTCAATAGCTTAATACATTCTTTCAAGAAACTCCTAATGAACCTGAGTTATTTGTTGCACTCTCAGGGGCCCCAGAAGGCATTTCAGAACATCACAAGTGCTCGGGTCTCCTGAAACCACCGCCTGGACTTTGCGGCTCCCCAGAGTTTAACGGCAGGGTCTCAACTGCTGCTTTTCAAAGCCATGTTTGCTCTTTGGGCTTGGGGCACCACTTCTTATGCCTCATAACGAATACACACAAGTGCAGGATGGAATGAAAGAAGGAAGATTCCAACAGTTCTCCCAGTTTTCGCCTAGATGAAATTTATGAAAACTTTTCTGTGTGTTTTGGGATTTTTTGACAAGAGTAACTCTGATTATATACTACTGCAAAATAAGAAAGAAAAAATCTCAGGAAAGCTTGATTAAGGTACTCAAAACTATTACTTATCTGCAATGTCTTTGTGTTTGTCAGGGACATTAACAACCAGGTGCCCATTCAGTCATATGTGCAGCTAACCTTCTTTGACCAGTAAATGCAAAGTTTCTTTGCTGCATCATTTGCAAGAAATAACATAATGATCCAGCTGGGTGTCCAAGGATGGACACAGCACTAGTAATCACCCACATGTATGTGGCTTAAGTCACTTGTTTGTTATTCCGCAGGAGCTTTGTGGCAGAGCTAAGGACGAAATGTGATTCTCAAAGACAACATTCGCACCTTAAAAAAATAATCAGTCTTCTCTTTCCTTTTCTCCAACTCCTGCTTCATCCCTTATTAGGATGAATCCCTTCCAGATTTTGCAGTGAATAAGAAAGGAATCCTACCATGAACAACCTCCTGTATGGCCAGGTCTGATTCACTTCCACAGCTCTGTCCATCGTGTGCTCTACAAGGTGGGTGTCTTTTGAGCCCAGCTGGCAACAAAGCACCACGCAGCTGCTCGCTCACTCCTCCCCCCCCACACCAGGATGAGGAGAAAATGTAAGGAAACCTGTTGGGTCGAGACAGGGACAGGGAGGTTTCACTCACCAATTATGGTCACAGGCAAAACCAGACTCAGCTCGGGGAAAAAAATACTCCATTTAATCAGTTATCAATCAAAGCAGAGTAGGATATGGAGACATGAAAATCCAGATCTTAAAAACAAATAAATACCCTTCCACCTCCCACTCCTCTCTCCTTCCTGGGCTCGAGTCCCCTCGCTCCCGATGTCTCTCCCTCCTCCCCCCTCAGTGGCGCAGGGGGACAGGGAACGGGGGGTGCAGTCAGTTCACCAGAGATTGTCTCTGCTGCTCCTTCCTCCTCAGGCAGGGAGGGCTCCTCACACGCTTTCCCTGCTCCAGCGCGGGGTCCCCCCCATGGCAGACAGTCCCCCACAAACTCCTCCGATGTGAGTGCTTCCTGCGTGATGCAGTCCCTCAGGAACGCACCGACCCAGCACGGGCTGCCCACAGAGTCACAGTCTGCTTTGGGAGCAGGCACCTCCTCCCCTGGTGTGGAGTCCTTCACAGGCTACAGGTCCCTGTGTGCTCCACCGTGGTCCTTCACGGGCTGCAGGTCCATCTCCACCTTGCTGTGGTCCTTCAGGGGCTGCTCCACCGCGATCCTCTGTGGGCTGCAGGGGCACAGCCTGCCCTCTCCCCATGAGCTGCAGGGGAATCTCTGCTCCGGCTGCCTCCTCCCCCTCCATCCTCACTGACTCCCGGTATCTGCACAGGTGCTTCTCTCACATCCCCCACCTTCCTCTGCTGCAGGTGTCCATGACCGCTCCTTTGTCCCTTCCTTAAATCCGTTATCACAGAGGCACATCTGTTGTCCCTAAATGGCCCAGTGTCAGCCTCAGGAGGGGGTGACTTGGAGCTGGGGGAGTTTCAAGCAGCTTTTTACAGGGCCGCCCGCCCGTGTAGCCCCCTCCCCTGTTACGAGAGACCCGCCACACAGACCCAACACAGTAGGGAAAAGAATATAATGCGTCATGTATTTAAAGAATGTNCATGGCAGACAGTCCCCCACAAACTCCTCCGATGTGAGTGCTTCCTGCGTGATGCAGTCCCTCAGGAACGCACCGACCCAGCACGGGCTGCCCACAGAGTCACAGTCTGCTTTGGGAGCAGGCACCTCCTCCCCTGGTGTGGAGTCCTTCACAGGCTACAGGTCCCTGTGTGCTCCACCGTGGTCCTTCACGGGCTGCAGGTCCATCTCCACCTTGCTGTGGTCCTTCAGGGGCTGCTCCACCGCGATCCTCTGTGGGCTGCAGGGGCACAGCCTGCCCTCTCCCCATGAGCTGCAGGGGAATCTCTGCTCCGGCTGCCTCCTCCCCCTCCATCCTCACTGACTCCCGGTATCTGCACAGGTGCTTCTCTCACATCCCCCACCTTCCTCTGCTGCAGGTGTCCATGACCGCTCCTTTGTCCCTTCCTTAAATCCGTTATCACAGAGGCACATCTGTTGTCCCTAAATGGCCCAGTGTCAGCCTCAGGAGGGGGTGACTTGGAGCTGGGGGAGTTTCAAGCAGCTTCTCACAGGGCCGCCCGCCCGTGTAGCCCCCTCCCCTGTTACGAGAGACCCGCCACACAGACCCAACACAGTAGGGAAAAGAATATAATGCGTCATGTATTTAAAGAATGTATCTTAATGTTTCTCAATTGTCAGTTCTTGTATTGCTTAATTTCAGAAGGCTTGATTTTGCAATCTTATTTATTTTCTTCAAATACTTTTCATGTGTGTATGTTTTCTTAAAACAGCTTTTTATTTATCAAAAATCGTAGTGGTAAGTTGAATGTTATTCAAAACATGCCCAGCTGGAGTCAAAGGGGTGGAGGATGTCAATTAGAGAAGCGGTACTGCGGTGTATAACACATTTATTGTGGGTGGACGCAGAAACATACTGCCATTCAAAATTAGGGATTATGGTGTTATTGCTACTGTTTGTCTCTTGAGTGACTACTACTTCCACCGATCCTGACCCCTCCGCTACGCTTTATGACTCCCTGCCTTGGTCCACTTCTGACTGCATCCAGTCTCAGTCTCCACCCTGACATTTTTCACATCCCTCCTTCCTGTTTTTGGGCTAGCTGCCNCTAAATGGCCCAGTGTCAGCCTCAGGAGGGGGTGACTTGGAGCTGGGGGAGTTTCAAGCAGCTTCTCACAGGGCCGCCCGCCCGTGTAGCCCCCTCCCCTGTTACGAGAGACCCGCCACACAGACCCAACACAGTAGGGAAAAGAATATAATGCGTCATGTATTTAAAGAATGTATCTTAATGTTTCTCAATTGTCAGTTCTTGTATTGCTTAATTTCAGAAGGCTTGATTTTGCAATCTTATTTATTTTCTTCAAATACTTTTCATGTGTGTATGTTTTCTTAAAACAGCTTTTTATTTATCAAAAATCGTAGTGGTAAGTTGAATGTTATTCAAAACATGCCCAGCTGGAGTCAAAGGGGTGGAGGATGTCAATTAGAGAAGCGGTACTGCGGTGTATAACACATTTATTGTGGGTGGACGCAGAAACATACTGCCATTCAAAATTAGGGATTATGGTGTTATTGCTACTGTTTGTCTCTTGAGTGACTACTACTTCCACCGATCCTGACCCCTCCGCTACGCTTTATGACTCCCTGCCTTGGTCCACTTCTGACTGCATCCAGTCTCAGTCTCCACCCTGACATTTTTCACATCCCTCCTTCCTGTTTTTGGGCTAGCTGCCTCTTGCAATTTGGCTGTGAGGAGATAAAACATGAAATTGTGCCATACTGTCTCAGTCAGTATCTCTGTACTACTTCCCTGGCTTTGGTTGAGAAGGAAAGGTTTTCCACAAACATCTGCCAGCTGATGACTGCTCGAACTGGAAAATAGCTCCATGGTTCCCATAAAAAGGTACTTTTCCTTCCTTGTCTGGGAACAAACTTGCAGTTTTTCTAGGAAAGGCGTAAGCTACTGCTGAAGGCCATTGGGTTCTTCAGCTGCTTTTTTCAGAAACTATTAAGCACTTTGCATCTTGCATCCTTCCACGCTGCATATACAGCATGTCTCTGCACGTACAGAGGAGAGGAGAAATTGTGTTTGTCTTTCAACTATATTACCTCTCAAGGCAGAGGTAATCTGTTCTCCACTCTGACTTGCACTAGGCCAACTAGACATATAGACTGCAATACCATCTTTTTCTTTAAACGTGAACTTTGACTCCCTGAACTCGCAGTGTGCCTAAGTTCTGCACATCTTGCACCTTGGTCTGAAGATACAAGACAACAACAACTCCACATCCTAATTTCTAGCATTTGCTAACCTTCCAGGTCTAATTCTATGTGGCCTGAAAATTTCCTAAGTGCCAACAGTTGGATGCCGATAGGGGCACAGAAGTGCGTGTTGTAGGGCAATGTGCTATTAGAGCTGTGCCGATACCCAGATTTCTGCAGAGAGACATTTGGCACCGAAGGGACAGCCTGAAAAGCTGGACTTTGACACAGCCACAGTTGGTGGCTTGTGCCTTTGCATAATACTTAGGATGAACAACTTCCCCTGGGAAGGGGAAAGACCAGATCTAAGATGGTATTTAGAGTGAGGAAACTGAAACTCCACCCCAAAAGAGTGCCACAGTGTGCCATGCAATACGTGCCTGAAACAGTCGAGGAAAAGGGCAGGGGCACACGAGTGTCTGGTCCACTGACTGTCGTGGTTTTCTTCTTCTGACAAGTGGCTAATGTGAGAGGCAGGTTCATCCCACGGAACGGTGAGTGGAGCTCCCCAGCTGGCCCTGCTGCTTCCAAGGGAGGTTGTCTGGATCCCTTTCTCCCAGCTTGCTCTCGCCGGTTTCCTGGAGTGCAGCGTGCCTCTCTGCCTCCCTGGAGTGGGGAGGATTTGGGAAGGATGGAGAAGGGGCAGCCCTTCTTAGGTCTTCTTCCCCAGTCTTTCACATGAAGGAATCAACTAGTTGTGCCTCATTCTGTCTGTTAGCTTTTCAGGTTTTACAAATTTAGACTACTTCTTTATAGCCATGGCTGTTGATTCCGATTCCCACTTTTTGTACAATTCCTTTTGCATTTGGAAAGCTCCTTATGCAACCTTGTTGGTCCTTGCCTACCTTAAAATCCTCCTTTACACTGAGATTGTCTGATGGTTTTGTCAGTTCTGGCAGTTCTTCCATACTCCTTTTTTCCCCCCCTCAGAAAGTCTTAGATTTCCTTCCAAACAGATACTAGGCTGATTGCATTCTTTTGGATCAAAGATTCTCCCAGTCTCCTGCAACTTGCGGTACTGATTTGCTTATGTCATTCCCAATACATAGCAACACTATTAGAGAAAATGGAAGAAATGCAAGAAATATACTTTGTGTTAGTTAATTTACCACTCACAGATTGTGTCAGAGAGCTAAATATGTTCCACATGACAAAAGCCTTGCAAAATAAACATCAAAAAAACCCTTTAGTAGTTAATATCTGGTTTCAAACCAAGATTTGATGTTTCATTGTTTCAAACAAAAGAGATTCCCTCTAAGTTTATTCTTCTGTATATACACGATCGAAACACTACAGATTCATGTATTTATATAAGACATGATTTATCCCTTTACTTTTATCACATACTCTTTTTTGCTTTATTCTGCAGTTTCATACAATTCTTCGTCTCCTTTTTGTCAATATACTGTGAGACATTTTGTTGCAATGTGGCATGTTAATAACATTGCTAGATTATACTAGAACGCTGGTGTACAAAGGTACAGGAGAGGAAAAGAAAGGCACATGAGAGGTTTTTGGCTGCACAGTCAAACTGTATGTGACTTTCCTAAAGTCCAGAAAGAGATGGAAGGTCAACTTCTTCAACGTTATTAGGTAAAAATAAACAGGGAAAAGAAGAGATTCAGTCTCACAGTCAAGACTGAGTCAAGGATTTGCCAGTAGTGGAGATCTGAACTATTCAAGTATCTTTTGGGAAAGAAACAGAGAAGGGCACAGATGATCCTGCAAGTTCTGGAAATGTGTTAGTAGCAACTTTTTATTGTAGAGGCAAAGGAAGTTAATAGATAAAGAACAGTAATTACATCTGTTTGAAATTCAATTCAGCCGGAGGTCAGATGGTAATGTGATTTATAGGAGACTACAAAACAATAGCGTTCCAAATAAAGGAAGGAAGCCCCTATTTGATGTGAGGCAGACAGGTAGGAGGATATCTTTGGAAGAAATTCCAAGAGGTATCTAATTCCTTGGAACACGAACACATGTAAGAGACAAAAAGCTGATTAAAAACAAGGCGGGTTTGCCAAGAACAAAACACGCCTTACTAGTTCTGTTTCCTCTTTCCCAGGATAACTGGCTTAGTGTTAAAGAGGGAGCAGCAGTTGTGGTATATCTCAGATTTAGTAAGGTTTTTGAGGAGTGCCATAAATAAGCTAGGGAAATGCGGTGGAGATGATGGGAATGTAAGGTTGAGGCTCAGCTATTTGGAAAACTGTACTCATTGAGTCATCAACAATGGATTTCTGTGAAATGGGAGATATTTCAAGGCAATGCTGCAAATTTAATTCCTGGAATGGTTTGACTCTACCTAATCTAATCTTTTAGGTTAACAATGTTGGTGATGGACTAGGGAATAGTGTCACGAATTTACACTTCAAATTACAGTTAAAAAAGGGTGGAAGCACTTGGAAGACAAACAGCAAATGTCAAAGTGAGTCTGGTATGTTGGGGTGATGGTACAAAACTGATAAGGATAAATCCCAGAAATAAAATACTAGGGAAAAAATTTAGTGGTATTTGGGGAACTGATCAGGCAATAGCAGTTCTGCAAGGTATATGGAAAACAAAGTCAACCAGAAATTAAGTTAGTGAATAATGCAAAGCAGTTGCAGCAAAGACAATTTGTATTGACATGTATTAACGGGGTTCTTTTTCATATAACGTGAGAAGTATTTATTATACTCTATCCTTATTGGGAAGATCTTACCTGGCATTCAAACTTTATTGAGTTTGGAATCACATTTTGAGAAAGATGCACATAAATTGGAAAGAATACATAACAGATAACCAGGAAGAAGAGTTTTGAAAAACAGGATTTATTGGGAGCAGATTTAAACAGATGAGTTTGTTTATACAAGAGAAGACTAAGGGAAAATTGATAACATGATAATGGACTTCCAAAGTGGTAAGAAGACAACGAATAGTTGTTTTCCATGTTCACTGGATTAGGACAAGCAATAATCTCTTCAGTTTTGCATGGGAAAATGAACATTTATTTACTGTATTAGGGAAACCTAGTTCTACATTAGGAAAAACTCTTCAGTTGAAGCAAGTTCCTCTAGTTTAAACACAGGAATAGAATATGATGGGAAGGACTTTGAAATGAAATCCTTACGAATTTGTTAAATATTCATCAGGATGTTGCAGATCTACCAGCCATACTCCAGGACAAAAGCACAGATTAGATGACCTTGTGAAGTCCCTTCAAGCTATATCCCAGTTTTCTCCTCCAAGGTCCTGTTCAAGGGTTTGTGGAGTTGTTCTCTCTTCCTGCAGGCAGCAACGTACCCGTGCATCACTTTAACACATCAGGTCTTTCTTTAACAGGCTTCTGTCTGTAGCTCCAACAGCTTTATCAGAATTTTTGTGGACTCCTTCAGAGTTCGCCTTTTCTCTGTGTGCTGAAGTAGTGAAAATTTTGATTCTTTGTTACCCCATTAATCTATCAGAGCTTGTCCTGGAGCATGCTGGAAATATTCCATAAAAAGAAAAGCTTAAGTGAGCAAAACCCACACTCAATCTGCAAGGGAGAGAGAGCGGAGTACCTTCCAGCAGCCCAGGTTTTCCCATTCATTCTGGCTAGGGACAGATAGGTGGTTTAACCTCTTCACAGAAATGCCAGATGTACTTTTGGTACTCTGAGGCTGTGTTTCATTGTTGAATGTTTGAATTCAGTATGGCACAAAATCTGAGAGGTTTTCTTCGGTAGCCTTCACTGTCGTTTACAAATAGTAGTATGCAAAATTGACCTTAGCACCTGTTCCACATGCTACCTTTCCAACTCTGTGGACACAAACACACATTTTGTATAAACATACAATTCCCTTTTAGTTCAGGTTCACAGATCAAATAACAATATAGCTGTATAATTAACTTTGTGATTTCGCATTTCCAAAAGAACCTTTATTTAACATTTCTTTTTGCTGCTTTTTTTTTTTCTTTCTATATAAGCTTCCACCCTGTGTTATTTGTTTTAACCACAGAAACACTGTCATTTCTTTCCTTCACTGTTTGGTTTTTGGGTGATTTACACAACCACTATTTTGACTGCAGGAATTTGGACGTCAGCAGCTAGTTAACAAACAGGGTAGGTTATTGACATTGACACTTGTATCAATCATGCAGCCTGTAAAAGTTGCTCAAGACTTTGGTATTGAATTTGGGTTCTGATTGTCCTCCGGCAATTTTGCAACCAGTCTCAAATAAGCACAGTTGCGTTTTCAGATATTGTAAATCCCCAATATTGCTTGGAAGTAATTAAAAAGAAAAAGCAATTAAAAATGGTTGCAAAAAAATAGATCTGAAATTCATGGTTACATCATCATCAGAAATATCTTCGCTCATCAGATCATTGCAGGAACTTTTCCTAATAAAGCTGATTTTTTTATCTTTCTTTTTTTTTTAATGTATCACATTTAGTTGATTTATGGGACTTCTACATGCCAAAGCTGAAAATCAGCTGGAAGAAACTCAAGTTATATTCAGGGGATAAACACAATTACAATGTGATAAGGAAGAACGTTTCCTCCACTTGCCCCCACCCTTCCGTAGAGGGTCAAGTGACAGAGGTTGGCCTGTGGCTATAAAGCTGCAGATGATACAAACCATGAACTCCTGCCTGCATGTGGAGAGCAACGCTGTGCCTACATCTGGCACATTGGACTGAGGCACTGAAAGAACCTGTTCTAGAAAAGCCCTGTGATGGGAAAACAGGAGATGGAGCCTCTAGGGAGGGTGAAACCTCCTCCCATCCATGTACACTTTCCCTGCGCATCCTTGCTGAATGTACCATAAACTTACCAGCTGCAAGTACACGGCTTGGCATCCCGCTGGGTTGGGTTACACGGGGCTGAAATGCCTCTAAGGATTAGTCAAAGGCTGGATGAAATTTCCAGTGATTAGCAGCTGAGTGTTGTGCGATGCTGTCCCTGCCATCAGCAGTGGAAAGAACAAGGTGTAAGATCACGGAGCACTTTTTGACACAGAGGTGCAGATGGCAGTGGGGTGTGCTGGGGAGGATCCCAGAGTTTTCAAGTTTTCTCTTAAAAAAATAGAACTGTGACATAAGATTTCATGCAGAAAGACTGTTTGGTAGTAATTTGGCTGAAGACTAGCTGTTCACTGGGAATTTGACCTGAGACTAATTGGATCAAACCTGAAATATGCTAAGATGAGAAGCTCTTTCTTAATTTCTGACAGCTTGCCTCTATTCCTAAGTACACACAGCTGCCCTTTCAGTTCATCCCTAGTCTGCTGATTGCTGCTGACCAAAATGAGCCTGTCATTCAAGCACTGCTCTACCCTGTCCCAGCACAGCTCAGAGGCCTCTTGGGCTGGTTTTTTTTCAGAAGCTTCTTTAGTTTTGAAGGCTCTGGAACAAGGACATTCCACTTTGACAGCTTTCGTAGCAGTACCTAATTAAATACTTGTGAGATGGTACTGTTCAAACTGTGCTAGATGTGGCCAGGCAGAAAAAACCCACCCGGTCCAAAAGCAAATGAGGATTTAGTGTGGAATGAAACAAAGGTTTAGAAACTTAAGCCCAGAGCTGTGATTCTGGAAAGAAGCAATGCCTGAAGGAAAGGAAGGCAGGTTGGCAGCAGCATCATCACAGCACGGATAACTAAGGGTTTTCAGTTAGCCCCCTAGGGTTTTTTTTCTTAGCACTGTCCTAGCTTCAATGCCACTTTTCTTCAGGTTAAAGACTTGGTGGGTCTACGAGCTCAGCGGATAACTTGAACCCAGAAGTGAAAAGGCTTTAAAAGAGCCAGGTCAGGAAAGACATGCAGTGAATAAGGGCTGACAATTTTGGCTTCCTGAAAACCAGTGGAAAAGTCTTCAGCAGAAATTGTGCAGATGTTTCCAGCTGGGCCTGAGATTCTCAAGAACAATTGTGGATTGTTATTGTGGATTGCAGTTTGCACAAAATCTATATACACTAGTAATTGCACCTGAGCAGTCTCACAGTTACTCGTTATTTCTGCTGAGTTAGTATCCCAAGCAGCATCAGGGCCGCCTTCTGTAATTCACAGAATATCAAGCAAAAGAGAAACTGATTTGCCTTTATACAGATATGCATATTTCTGTGTCTCTTCAAACCTATTCAAAACTCCAGTCATTCTCCAGTTTTGCATCAGCATCACCCTTCAGGCGATGGGAGCCTTTCCAGTAACTTTAGTAAGAAGCAGATCAGCTCTGTAAGTAAGAGAAGTTGTGTGAAAGACATGCACGCTTCACTGGGTTATGTAGCACTTCCCTGTGCAAAGAGGAGCTATGCAATGAGCCTGGCTTTCAAAAGTGAAGGGAAAAAAGCAAATAACATTTTTGGGGAAAATTTTCCTAAAGAGCCTTTGGTTGTGACGTGTGACACGCTCTTCCTTTAACCGACTGTTTCTGAGAACTACAAGGAAGCCTTTTCCAGTAAATCCATTTGCCCAAAACTCTTGCACAAAAGGCTCAGAACAAACAGGACTCATGCTGGAGAACAGCTTGCTGAAGCAGTTCTTGCGTAGGCGGGGTCTAAAGGTTTGTCTCAGCAATGAGCGTACGCAGTCACCTGCCAGAAAGCAAATTTTGCTGCCAGTCACTGGTATGGCACATGAGCAGATGCCACATTGAACCTGAACAGAGCACACAGTTTTTAGGGATGAATGATACCTGAGGCATGCAATGGGGTTCAATCCTATTCCCACTCAAAATAATGGCAAAGCTTCCACCAACTTCAGGCTCTTACCCTGCATACATATGCACAATGAGAACAGCCCTGTTGGCAGATTATGAGTATGAACTGGATATGTGAAAATAAGATTGCAGAAAAGCAAGCCTTCACTTGACTTACACTTCCATAAATGTGGGTTTGGCAGCTTCCCACTTTTCCTTAGCAGCCCTTGAAATATTTAACTATTAAGTTCCTATTACGTGAAGATTGTAGCTAAGCAAACGAATGGAAGATTTCTTCTTGAAGGACCCAGTGATTGCTCCTCCAAGTATGCTTTACCTGTCACAACATGGGCTTGTGTACTGCAAACCAGAGCTTTGGATTTGTTGTGGTTGATTTAAGGCCCTGATAATTCATATTGGAAGGAGCAGATGAGCCCTCAGTACATTTTTTCTCTTTTGTATGTCACTGTCAAATAAAAGAAATGTTTAAAACAGAGAGAGGACTTTTTTGTTTTAACAGTCTCTGCAAAGGCAGAAGAAGCTGGTGTCAGTGCTTAAGGCAGTTAGGATCATTTTTGGCTATGTATGTAGTGCAATGAATAAATATTGGTACGGCTGGGCTCAAATGAATGCTGTTCTCACTGCAAGTGCTTTAAAAATAAGAGAGAGGAAATTACTTAATCAGGCAACTTCATAAAACAAGATGGCAAGTTTTCCTTCACTATGGGAGAGGCCAGTGTCATTGAAGAAGAACAGAGTTTTCTGAATTAAAACTTTAGTCACTGGAAAATACCAATTTATTAAAATCTAAACTTCTTTGAAAAAAGAATTAATTTTGGCGAGATTAATTTCCAAGAAGGACCTTGGCATGGGATGTGGGAGAGCTGGGCTGAATTCTTTGTCCCAAAGCAAGCAAAGTGTAAGACTGAATCTCTCTCACCACCGCAATTTTGGCTTTTCTTCAGGAGCTAGGATGTTCTTTAGGCTTTCTGGTGAAAAACTCAGGAAGATTTAATCTTCAACTCAATGTGATAAGAAAAGAAATATCCAGCTCTTTGATATCTTTGCCGAAAGGATGTTTTTTGTTTCCTCATAAATTCTTTGGATTTTGGAGTGAGAATTCACAGGCCTTTTGAACTGATTCAGATAATTCTCTGGTAGTTGCTTGTCCAGTTCATATTCAAGGAATTATTGGAGTGTGTGGCTTGCCACAGATCGTTTTGGATTTCCTCTTAATCTGTACTGATAAGGCAATAAGAAAGAGCAAAGTTTTCACAACTCACTTGGCCTTTTCAGCCTGTGCATTCATTCATAGATTTTAATAGCTGGAACATCGCTGGCACAGAGCAGGAACAGCTTCAGCATGTCGCAGTGTGAAACACTGGTGCTCCTTGCAACATCAAACGTGGCACTTATATATGAGTCAGCTGCAGGATGAATGCAATTCACACCAAAATGGCTTAATCATCATCTTGATCACTGAGCTCCAGAAAAGCTATGGAAATGCGATTTCTGTGATGCTTCTGACATTGCATGTTACCCCCTTTTTCCTTTTGTCTAGCAAGAATTTCCTCCATCACCTGTAGAGTAACAGGGGGTTTCATCTCTATCTGAACCTGAGACAAGCTACAATGTCCTATCACTTCTAGCCTGGAACGACTTTTCTTCTTGTGGAATGATAGCACCAGACTCCTGCAACGGAGAGAAGGAAGAGACCAGCATCCTCTTTCCCTCCCACTGTTGATAGGAGTACTTTAGTCCACAATTTTCTCTGAGTGCTGTTAAGTAAAAAATTATAGCATATCACACTGTCTGACTTATGCTGGTTCAGGTCACTATGCTGCTAACCTGCCAGGAGAGCTCTCAGAGGATCCTACCAAGAGCTGTGCTGGGATCTGGGATTTTTAGTTTGTTGGTCTCAAAAAGGCAAGGTGTGTGCTATAGAATTATTTAGGCTAGTCAAACACATTAAAACATACTGAAAGAGCTACAGAAGGGTCTTATTCAATCTTCTCACAGAACTGCTTGATAAAATGAGAGACTTAAATTTAGTGTAGAAAAACAGAAAGCCTTTTTGTGCCTGTGAAAAAACATTATTAGCCGTACCAACAGCTGGCTCTTCATCAGCTGTCTGTGTTTAGGAAAGGCACATTGATATCGCTGTGACTAGTTCTCTGAAAGCATCAGCTCAGTGACGAGCAGCAGTCTGTCAGATGGGCTATCTGATATTGTCAGGAAAAGAATGGAGAACAGCACTAAAGGTCAAGATTCAATGTAGGGTTAGGTACATCGACTAACGTTAGGCAGTTGCATCAAAGCAGGCGCACCAGCATCTCGGAAAGAGGGTATAGTTTTTGTTCTCCCATCACCAATGAAACAGAGCACTGACGAGGGATCCTCTGAGTCATGAATGGTAATGGAGAAAGTGAGCAGGAAAAGATGTGTTCATTCTTTCTCACATAACCAGAGAGAAGGGTGCCTAGCTAAATTATTGAGAGGTGGATTAAGAAAAGAAACAGAGAGTTCCTTTTTAATCATAGCATGCTGTTAGTGTTTAATGATTAATATGCAAGTCATTTCCATGGGATGTTGCAGAGGCAAGAAAGATAAATTTGAAAAGGGACTACACACAGCTATGGAGGGAAAGTTAATTAGTAACTATTGAATACGGGCATGACCTTTTGCTGACGGGATGCCTGAAATGCTATTACTGGAAAATAGGAGAGTATAACAAATACAGACGAACTCTCATTAGCCTTGTTCAGCTAGTATTTTTACAAGTACCTGCAGCTGGCCATAGTCTGACACAAGACGTTGTCTCAGGGGTTGTACAGCTCCTAGATTTGGCCTTATATGCCTGTTCTCCTGCCACAACGGCTCTACCAAGTGACAATCTTTAAATGCTTCTATTTTAACCCATAAGCTACTATGCTGAACAAATGCAGGTCAATGATTTAATCAGTGACTGCTGGAGAAAATGAGGATCAGTTTCACTAGAAACAGATACAGAATCAGCACGAGATCAGATAACACCCTGCCTGTGCCTATCAACATAAAGGAAAGTAGAAAGGCAGAGCAGTGGAGAGAAGATTTGAAAAGGGTTCAAACCTACATTAAATATTAATGCCATGAGTCTGTGCCTAAGACAGACTCTTGCTCAGACATTCAGTGGCCAAGTAAGAGAATGAGGTTAAAATAACATAACACGCTGCTTCCTGGTTATCATAACACAACAAAGTCTTATGTTCTGCCGTCTTCTGGGGCTCCTTAGAGACACGGCTGGCTTAGTTTCCTGTTTGGATTTCCTAAAGGATACAAGCAGTAAATGATGCAGCATAATGAAGGCATTATCATCTGAACAGTGCTTTTTGTCTTCTGCTTTGGCTCTTCCCCAAACATGGCAATATTTTCACAAGTCACTAAAGCAAGACAGGGTGCTGCCTGCGTGCTTCAATATCTGGACTGAACAAGTTTGTTCAGGGGGCATTTTAATTTTTAGCAAATGAAAGGGCTTTTGTCATGGATTTGGCCATTAACTTATTTTAAAGGACCAACCACAACTCTGCTTTCTTCACGAGAAGTTAGACCCGTCACACAAGAAAGAAACAATGAAGTGAAGATGTAGATCCTGTTCCGCTTGTGATAAAACTATCTTTGCATTAGGTGAAGTTAGCCAAAACATTTGACATTTTTGTGATCATTTCTAAGCTGACAAGCTTTTTATGTTGCCCTCTGACTCCTGGTTAGGAGCTAAACCTGAGATGTTGGAAGACAGTAGAGTTCTGCTCTGCATCATAGACTTGGGATGAGATTGGTGAGCTGTAGATATAGATATACAATTGAATTTGTATTCTCCAGTGATTTCTCATCACTGAAGGCATTATAACAGGAATATACAGCTAATTGGCTTAAATGAATGTGCATGACTTGTGAATGGGGAAAGGCAGACTAAAGACAGTCTACCATCCTGAGGTATGAATACCTGATAAATACACAAATAGTTAGAATGATACCAGATATACCCCCGACATCTGTTGGGGTAAAATTGTCACCTTCAACTAATGACAGCTGCTGACCAGGTCCTTTGCTAAGATCATTGCTCCGAATAAACACATGGAAGCTGTTAATGGGGTTTTTGCACATCCGCACAGTGAAAACCAAACAAGACATGAGTCAACTCTTCTTTCTAAAATTAGAAGCGCCACACTGAGCAAAAGATGCAAGAGACTCATGGTCTTTCATAGATGTTGGACATGCTGACCCACAGGTGTTACATAAACCATGCTATGGGAAAGATTTAATGTTAACTGCACCATTTTAAACCCCAAGCCGTGCACTGGATAGCCCAGAGCTGCAGGTCTGCATGAGTTCACACAGCCCAACTGCTGTCAACTCAGATTGACTCTCTGTTTGTTTTCCTTTCTACAAACACATTACTATGTTTAAATTGTCCTTGTAGCATAACCTTGCAGCTGTGTTATTAAAATGCACAGGACAATGCCATGATACTGCCGATACGAGTTCAAACTCACAGGCAAAACTTTATATTCTGGTTCTCAGTCTCCACCAAGTTATCCACTGTAAGTGTGAAAGTATGAACTACTTCACGTAGTGTAATAACCACAATTTGGCCAAATACCTGAACTCTTAATTAATGAACCTTTTGAGCCTCTCTCTAGACTCAAAGGAGGCACGTGCTGTGTCACTCCCTTTAGTTCTGGATTTCTAGACACTCGTATTGTGAATCTAAATAAAGGAAGGACATCATTGTAGCCCTCCTTATTTTCCATAGAAAACAATGCATAGGGGGGTTCTACCAGGTACTGAGATGTCTTCCTGATACGGGTTCAAAACATGGCTGAGGCCTGCCAACCGGACCATAGGGACACACTCAGCTCTCAGGTGCCGAGACCTCAGGACAAGAGACAAGTTAAGCTATAGGTGCCTTTCACAAAAACAATGCAGAATGCTAACAGGAGGCAGGGGGAAGACAAATGTGGTTGGAAGTTAGGTTTAAAATAATTTTTGCAAATTTGGCCTTCCCCACAAAAGTCAGCCCACATTGCTCAGGAAACTTTAAATGCTTAGGGCTAGAAGGTGGTCTCATTTGCCACAGTGCGCAAAAGAGCTTCTGTTTCAACAACCCCCTTTTTTTTTTTCTGTGGCTTATGTGGTCCCATTACTGTAATATCTTTACCTTATAAAATTATGTGTTACAAAAGCTAAGTGCAGAAAGAAATGCTGCCATCCCCACAGAAATATGCAGCACAGAATGATGGCAGTGTTTGAGCCACCTCATGGGGTTTCCAGTTCCATTTTCCATTCCAGTTTTGGGGGACTTAAGATTACTTTATCTCTTGAAACTCCAAAAATAACCTGTATGATCTCTCACTTATGCTGCTTTTTTGACCTACTTGGTTAACCAAACTTCAGCATCCTGTGGGTTGTCTCTATCTGGAGGAGAGGCTGATGATGGACCCAGATATCTCTGATGCACTTCTGTTTGTTAATGTTTTGCAAATAAAGTCTTGTTTCCTGACCGCAGAGTGCTTTGCATAGGAAACTGTTCTTACTCACAGTTCCAAATCCTCTTTCAGTGAGTTTCATTAGATAGCTTATTAGATTTATTCTTGAACTATAGATTAAACGTGGTTGCTTATTCCAGATTTAATTTAATTATATGCTGTGCATCTGCTATAAGACTTCTTAACGGTTTGATGGTCGTTGTGTTTGAATAGTTTGCAGAAAAGCAGAGCTTTAGACTGGTGACTATTACTAATCACTATTTTGACCCAGCAGGCTCACAGAAAATTGCATCAAACCAGGAAAGCATCTTTTTCAAGCCTGTGAAATGAGACTGCCCAACAATGCTGTGTTGTGGAACAGCAGGAACAAAAGCACAGGCGGTCATCTATTACTATCTTTTTTTGAACAAAAAGCAGAAAACTAGAATGCTTGCAGCACTGAAACTGTTCTCAGAGTCACCAGGAATTGGTTGCAAAACAAAGGAAAGGCAGAACAAACAGTTTGCCTTAACGCAATAGGATTTGGCATCCTAAGAGCTATAGGCATTTCCTGCAAGTTATGGAGAAGATATTTACCGCAGAAACCGATGGCTCCAGACAGCAGTGTTGACCTGACTTACTATTTTCTGTTTTCATGGAGCTGACACCTGGTAGGAAGATATATTAGAGATGGGATACTGAGTACATATGTTTGTCTAAGAAAATCTGTACAATGGCCTGTAGACATCAAATATTCCTAAGGCTGACAGCTGACGTTTCCAGACAGATGTTGTCTCCACCTTGTTGCCTGTATAGCTTTTTGTGGTTGCTTCTTAACAACAGTCTGAGCATGATGAGATATTGCCATGTATTTTATGCCTTGCTGTTTATGCAACTGTTTCTACACACTGTGTGGCATATGACTGTACAGTTGAAAGCATGGTTATAGTGTTTGCTACATTGCCGTGCAGACCTCTTCTAAGAGTCTACCTCTCTGTCCCAGCTCTCTCTTCTGAAGAAGAGACATAACATAGGACACAGAACCGTGGGACAGCAGAAAGTAGTCTTCTGTGCTCAAGCACTGCCAACAATGGGTAAAATACAAGAGCGACAAAACGGGACAAGGTTGAGTCCCAGAGTGTGCCATTCAGTAGGGCTTCCAGACTTGGGGTGGATAGCTAGCAACAGTCAGAGATGTTGTGACCACAGGGACATTCAGCAGACACAGATGGGAGGACACACGGTGTTAACAGAACATGGGAGGGATGCTATGATGCTCTTGCAATTGTATATACCCTGCTGGAACTGGAAGCAGAATGAAAGAGAGCTCTTATAGAGCTCCTAAGCACCAAGCGCTCCCACTATGTGGGCTGTGAATGTATTTTCCTGTGCAGTTCATACGCTGCAGAACCAGGATTGTGAAAGAGGGTGGAAGAGCTCCAAGGATGAATAATCAGAGAACTTCAAGCACATGCTGTCCAACAGGAAACTCCAAATAAGAACCCTGAAGTCTGGGGGAGGGAGAGACTAAAACCATGAGTTTTAGCTTGGAGGATAGAAAAATATGTTCAAAGGTCAACCTAAAAAAGAAAAGAAGTTGACCACAGCATAAATCCAATTCTCCTTCACCCTCCTCTTCACTGAGAGCTTCTGTGAGCAAAAACCATCCATGAAGGCTCATGGGAATACACGGGCATGGCAGAGCAGCAAACATTTCTTTTTGCTGAATGATGCTCCAGCATTTTCAGAAGGAAAACCCTGAGTCTTCGGATGAGGCCAGAAGAGATCAGATGAAGTACTAAATGTACTTAAGATATGAAAGAAAAGGAATGAGATGGAGTGTTGTGAAATGAAAAGCGTAGCACCCCGCAGAATTCTCCGCTGATTTTCAGTAGGGTTTTCATTTGAGGTTTTGTGAGTTCTTCAGTTCACCTGGATTCACAAGTGTGGGGGTGGAGATGCAAGCCCTGCAAGTCCTGAAGTGACTGTACGTTCTGTACTTCTTGAGATTACTGTTTGCTTCCGAACGCCAGAAGGCTGCCTGTCTGCCCGTGCTCTTTCAGAGCCTCTCTCTCTCTCCCGTGTAGTCAAAGAAGTCTAGTCATCACCTTGAGTTATTTTTAACATTTAGAAAGGAAACTTCTAAATAAGTTTGAAACACAGTGTCACAGGCAGTTGAATAAATGGGGCAGATTTTTTTTTAAAGTGCCTAAAATGATCTGATGTGTTTTCCCCCTGTAAATCTATCTTAGGATGTATTTAAACATACAGTTCAATATGTAAACTATATATTAAACCCTGTATTATTGATATAGTTTTTGTTTATGTATTTTAAGCTTTCATTAAAAAGACATCTAATTAGAGAGAAACAGTTTACTTTGCAATGCTCAAATCAACTGATGGACTGGAACTCGGAATCTTTGAAAGACGCTGGAATAATTTCGTTCTTGGGAAAATTACATTTCTGGCTCAGCCTGTAAAGACTTATACAGAACTACCGCACTTAATGCAGAGGAGTTTGGCAGTGGCAGTAGGTATCTGAGTCTACACTGTGCATGGCTGAGGGCTCTCGGGAATGTAGTGACTTTGCATCTTATAAGCGCCTCCAACTCAGCCTGAGCTCAGGCTGTGTAGAAATATTGCACATTTTTGTGGGGGAATGAGTACCTGGAGGTGCCTGAACCCTTTCCAAAAGACTTTTCTAACCAAGAAAGGTCTCAAGCCATCCTTTTTGTCTGATTTTAAAATAGAGGCAGATGGAAACCATACACTCTGCATTCTGGGAGGCTTGAGCACTGGTCACATCTGACATTTCCTCTTGGGAGTACCAGCAATTTAACTTCAAACCTTCTTGTGTGACATTCATATAATCTTCTGTTCTAAAATTAAGATAAAGATGTTTTTATGTGAATACTCAACAGATGTTCACAGTAGTGCACCACAGAATCACAGAATGGCAGGGGTTGGAGGGGACCTCTGGAGATCACCCAGTCCAATCCCCC
>VZSC01011364.1:417464-439601 GCA_013398225.1 Steatornis caripensis
AGGATGCCATTGGCCTTCCTGGCCGCAAGGGCACACTGCTGGCTCATGGTGAGCCTGTTGTCCACCAGCACTCCCAGGTCCTTCTCCGCAGAGCTGCTCTCCAGCAGCTCAGCCCCCAACCTGTACTGGTGCATGGGGTTGTTCCTCCCCAGGTGCAGCACCCTACGCTTGCCCTTGTTGAACTTCATGAGATTCCTCTCTGCCCAACTCTCCAGCCTGTCCAGGTCACGCTGAATGGCAGCACAGCCTTCCGGTGAGTCAGCCGCTCCCCCCAGCTTTGTATCATCATCAAACTTGCTGAGGGTGCACTCTGTCCCTTCATCCAGGTCGTTGATGAATATGTTGAACAGGACTGGACCCAGCACCAATCTGCTGGTCACAGGCCTCCAACTCAACTCTGCACTGCTGATCACAACCCACTGTGGAAATCAAGGAGGGTCAAGATAAAGCATCTTGAGCACCTCTGTTACAGATCTAGACTTGTTGTTTCTGCTGTATGTGCATGCCAAATTAAAGTTTTGATATTGCAGAACTAGCTTTGTACATGGCATCTCATTCAAATCTATTGAAATATCAGACTAGTGTACTCTCTTGTTAAGGAAGCAGGACAGGGATGATGAGATTTCTTCCATCTACTTGGGAAAGCGATCAATTGGTTTTGCTTTTCCCCCCCTTAATTTTCATGAGGAAGAAATCAGTTTACTTGGGAATGAGATTATGTCACATACAGAGCAAAAGTAGCTGGTGTATTGCTCTGAACTGAATTGATGACAATTTTTTTCTAAATTCCTCCTATTGAAGGATTACAAACAGTAAGTCTTTTTCATGCTTTATGCGTGCTTGTTTAAGATGAATAAAGCTCTTGGCAGGAGATGAGGAGGACGTCAGGAGTTTTATCACTTCCTGACATTTTTCATATTAAACCAAATGACTCCCTTCCCACTCCATTTTTAAACAGGCTGCAGTGTGACCTGACTCCTGGTTCATAACTAGCCTGCAAGAAACACATGGGGGTTATTACTTTTATTTGTGTTGCTTACTGCATTTCTCTGTTTGTTACTTTCTCTACTGGAACAACACAGATTGTAATTGCTGTTCACGACAACAAGGACATGGCTGTAGCTTCAGCTGCTATGGCTTATCAGCCCCTAAAAATCCTTTGGACATACATCAACAAACTCCAAAAAGAACAGGAACATTTTAAGAGTTCAGTACATGGCTATTGCTCTTTCTTTTTCATTCTGTTGTATATGGAGGAATTTCAGGTAAAAGCCTTTTTTTTTGAAAGGTTATCTGGTAGTGTTCAAAAATCCATTTTGAGATAGGGAGCTTACATACGTGCTCATGAATGAAAGTGGTTCATGGCAGAGGCACAACCGCTGTCCCACGACTGTTTCTTTTACCTGCACGCTCCCTGGTACACTTGGGGCTTGTGCCAGCTAGCACATTCCCAGGAAATGCCTGCTGTGGTACAGGGACCAGCCCAGGCTAGGGACTTTTCCCGATCAGAAGCGAAGCTGAGGACACTCCTTGGAGTTTAGTTTAGTTTCAAGGAGAGAGACCTCAGACAACTTGTTCTCTGGCCCATTAATTTATTTGTGCTGAGATAAATGAGGATCGTCAAGGTCCAGCTGTATCTCTCAAATTTACAGGACAAAGTACTCTGTAAATTAAATTTTATGAGGACTAGGAAAGAAAAGAAACAAACCCAACAAACAAGCCTCATTCCCTTTTGTGCAGACTAGTCTACTATGTGAATTCACTAATTCTTCACTCAATTAACAATGTTCACAATTCACAACTTGTAACTCATTCACCTATGAGCAAAGCAGTTACCTAACTGATGGTGAGAGTGCTTATCCTTCCTTCTCCGTCATGTTGTGGACGTCCCCTGTATCACATGGGGAAGCATGAAAGCTTCAGCATCCCAGCTGCAGTTGGATCCACTTCAAAAGCTTTTTTGGGGACAGCTGATTTATTTAATACCTTCCAGCCTGGAAGTTTTGTCTATACAGTTTCCATGAGTTATTCTGAAGAAACTGCCAGACAATCAATACGCAGGGGTAACTGCAAGCAAGCTGCAGGTGATAGTGGCTGCATAATGACCTTTAGCCCTTCCTGGCCACCATGTCCTCCCTACATGTTGCCCTTGCTTTGACCTAGTGGCACTGTTCCCAGCAGGCACTAGGCCTTAGCAAGAGCTGCGTGTTAGCCAAAATCTGAGCAGGAATTGAGTGAACAGTCACAGGGACGCAGGTCTACGCAGTAGTTTTCAATTTTGTTGTGAAAGGTGTATTTTCTTATGGCAGAAAAGATAAAGGGCATGGCAAGAACAAGGCAAAAGATAAGAAATACAGCTTTGAAGCCTGCAACATGGTGCTCCTTCTGCTGGAAAAATCTGTAACTCCCAATTAGGGGAGTTTTTGCATCTACAAAGAATTTGTGCTCTGCACTGAAGACCCACTCCCAAACACCACACCATTAATTACACTGGCATCAACCTGCAGCAACATAAAGTGCAATCTGCATCTCTCTCATGCACAGTAAGTTCATCCTTTGCAGCCTTCGTAAAGGATACAATGACCTTACTAGCCAGTCTAGGTGTGGTCAGTTTTACCAGTATTGGGTTATCAAGACACGGCAGAGAGATTTACTCGGCTTCTTAGGGTGTGCATACAAATACCTGCTAGGAGGTGCAAATACTCTCACCAGTTAGATCTGGTATTTTGTAGGTGGCCTCTGTTTGTCTCAAAAGGCTAAAGCAGGTTATGGGGAAGGGCAAGCTGATGCATGACCTGATGGAGGCAGCTGCACTAAGGAGCAAAGATGTGCCTGGGAGTGCTACTCAGCTGGCAACTTGGGGGCACCTCCAGACCCTTCATCATGGCAGACATGTGGAGCATGAGGGGAAATGGAGCACTGAGCCACTTTCCCAATTCTGAAGATGTAAGAGGACTAAAGAAATACCTGTAAGGGACGTGAATGTTGGGAGAATTTGGGAAATATTTAGGCACACTGGCCATTTTTTAGGCAGCTAGGGAATTGCTCTCAAGTAGAATGCTATTGTTCAAATCCAAAACTATGCAGAACTTGAAAACAGAGGAAGACTGTTTGGCAGGATCTTCTCTTTTTCCCTGTCACACATGAAACAAGGAGATAAAACAGGAATCTCCAGCACATCCCTTTATTGTTATATATTTTTGCAATTGCTTGGAAATGAAGGAGATACGTGCAGAGAGGTAGAGCCAACACCATCCCAAGAAACTTCAAAACAGTCTTAGCTGCTCACGATTTGATATACTTATACTGTGAAAATGACAATTTCCAACTTCTAAGCGATTTATAAGTATTTCTAAGTTATGCATAGGTTAATAAACTCTATGGCGTGAAAGAGAGAGGAAAAGGATACGGCGGGGAAGGAAAAGGATGAATAAGGGATGGGATGATGACAGACACTTCAGGCACACGTTTCAAGACGTAGCCAAAACCAGCTGACTACTGGCACAGCATGATTTAAGTAGTGCCTATTGTAGCCTGGACACAATCCTTCCCTGTTGAACAGCTGGATTTTATACTGTACAAAAATGATCTCATTTAATTACCTAAGAGTATTATCTAATATGGTTTGCTGTAATTCTGGAAGAAAATTCTAGATTAAAATGACCATCACAGTTTATGTTTTAATTATGGAACTTTGACCTTATGCTTACTGGTATACAAAGGAAGAGCTTTTGAATCTTTTTGAGTAGGCTTTTGCTCTCCTTCTGGGTTCAGACTAAGTGATGCCACCCTTCACAGCTATTTCTTGTAAATTAAAGTAAGAAAACATTTGTATCTGAAATTGGCTCAACTGTTTACTCAAGACTGACCGACCTAAAACGACCAATCCGTAAGTCAAAGGACTTCAGAAAGTGTTTCACCTAATGAAAGCACAGTCTATTATTTTTAGTAAAGATTTTGTGAAATAAGCACTTATTCAAAAATACTGGCTTGCTTAGCAGTATGTACAAGAAAAATGTCCCAACAAGCTGTCTTCAATTGAAAGCACAATCAAGCATCAAAGGTGGCACACCTATGTTGTTAAAATGTGTAAAACATCGATTATATTTAAGACAGTGATTTATAAAAGCATATCTCCTGCTTACTAAATCAGGTGAAATTTCCATCACTAATTGGGTCAGCTAACCACAAAGGCACATGCTTCACTTCCTCTTCAAGCATGTCCTTTGGTGGCTTCTCAGAAAGTTACAGCTTGTGTACTTTACAGCAATACTTTGAAAGACACCAAAATCATTACTGTTCCTTTTTTATCCATAACCTTCCTTCTGTTCTATTTCTCTCCTCTTTACCTCAGTTATTTCCCCTGTTCTTTCTCTCATCTTAAAATAAAATTCTCTTTTTTCATCTTTTATATGCTTAACTGCTACTTTATATGAAATTTTAAATGTTTGGGTTTTTTTTTTTACAATGATATCTTTTCCTGTAACTTTAGACAATTTTTTGTTTCTGTCTATTCTTGCTTGTTTCTCTTCTGTGTTTTATGTTGCTTCTCTGATCAAGCTACACACACGTGACACTTCACTTGTATCCTCAATTCTTTACTAGTTCACATACTCCTTTTCCTGTCTCCTTTTTTACATCAGGTTTGGCTTCCCGTTCTCCTTCTCTAATTTGTTTAATCCAGCTCCACTTGTTTCTGTCATTGTGAGAAATCAGGAACTTTAAAACTAGAATACCATCAAGTATTCAGTGTTGATATCTTGTTTATGAAATACATTTGAGAAATACAGTGAGATGATGTCAAATGTTAAATGTCAAATTCCTGCTTTTATAGAAAATGGAAAATTCCACAACACAATGTTCAAGAGAGTCTTCTGAGGTTTGGCAACATACAGCTCTCAAGATTTCAGCCTTACTGAGCACTCCATTGCTTTGTGGCTGTTAGTGCTGAGCAGACAGAACAAGTCTGTGGAGCAATAGGACCCTTCAGTCTAGAAAGAAAATTGGACATTCCCTGCATTTACTCAACTACCCTACAATGAAACTAGAATGAGAGAGGGAAACCTGCCCCTCCTTGGCTGTCTGTGCCCATCCTGCAGGTGGTAAGCCGGCAGCAGGAATCAATCTGCATGAGTGCACAGGGGACAATACCTGGGCCAGACGGAAAGAAGCAGAGAAATGAAGTACGTGATGCATCTCAGAGAAGAGGTTAAGGGATGTGCCTGGGGAGTGGGAGAACTGAGGCAGGCTGGACATGGAGCATAAGACTGAGAAGTGGGCTAACTCCCATTAAAGTCAGATTAGGAGCAAGTCGTTCATATTCTGGCGAGTAGCTTGAAGGAGTAACAGAAAACAGGTAAAGTGGGTAGGAAAGAGAACCTGTTAAAGAGAAGAGGTTTTTGAAAGAGGCAGAAATTGTCTAGACAGGGAGACTAGTATTAGCCACTTCTGTAGGAAGAAAGAAGCAATGTGGGGAGAGTTTGACAGGAGATACGCAAACAGGGAGTGGGAGACGAAGAAATGAGTGTAAGAATTAGAGAAGAAGAAACTGGGAACTGGTGAGAATACAGGGAGGGTGTGGTGAAGATATTGTTTGAAGGAGGAGGTCAGAGACTGGGAATGACGGACGCTGGGGAGGAGCTCATGGACAGCTGTACTGTGGGCGCCTCCAGAAACAGGGAAACGACGGGGAGACTGGAAGCATGTGTTTTGAAGGAGGAGGGAATGAGACTACATATGAAAGGAGACTATGACTGGGGTTAGAAGTCAAAGAAAACAGAGACTGTGACAACAAACTCCAGCTGCATCTTACAAGACTGATAAAAGTCAGCAGAAAGGGGGCAGGTACATCTCAGTGTAGGTACATCTAAGGTAATGCATAAAATAAAAAAAAGGTAATGCATAAAATAAAAATAATCCAGCCCATGCCTACACGATTCTGAACACAGAACTGGCACTTACAGGCGAAGAAAGAAATCCTGGAATAATCATTGACAGTCCTCTGAAGGAACCACCTCAATGTGCAGTAGAAACCAGAAGACCTAGCTAAATGGATTGCGAATAAAACAGAAAGCATCAGTTTGCCAATATATAAAACCTTGGAACACCTGTGCAGACTATTGTTTGAACAACTGAGTATCGTATGCTACCCTTACTTCAAGATACAGTTGCACTACACAAAATGATGATGATTAAGGGGATGACACAGCTGTCCCATGAAGGGAGACAAAAGGCTGAAACTTTTTGGTTTACAGAGGAGGGGCTGGTGGGGGAGAAGAAAGGTGTTGTTGAGGCTTACAAAATTTTGAAGGCAACGAGTGAGATGAATGTAGAACTTCTATTTACCAAATCGTATGGTACTAACATTAGAGGATTGTCATTGCAACTGGCACTTGGCTTAAAAAAAAGACAGTACTTTGCACAGTCAGTACCAACCTTCTCGAAAAGGTTACTACAGGTGGTTGTGGAGGCAGACAGTATCAGCAAATTCAAAAAGGAATTAGGCTAATGGTCTAGATACTCTTGGGGAAACACATCAACACGCCCTCTAACTCCACAGTGGCATTGCCCCCTTACCTGACTGTTACCCCCATGGTTGGTTCTGCTGCTGGACTGTGTTGTGGGTCACAGTCAGGATCCTCTCAGATGTGTTGAGGAGGTCTCTCCCATCAGAAAGAACCTGGGACTGTAATTTATGCTTGCCCCAAAGATGAGATTGCACTGCCTGCCAGGATCTGGGCCAGTGGTCTCAACTCAGGGTCCCTGGGTGGCAAGACTTAAGGAGGAAAGGTCAAGGGACGGAGCTGTCTGCCCTTGTAAGCAGCTTGCTTTCACTTTAGGGTGTCCCTTGTAGCCCGCTCCCCAGGGACCCTGCTTCCCCACCACAGGGAGTTTCAACTGAGGTGGCCTGCTCACGTTGATCCCGTTACCTGGATAGTGCCACATAGCAAGGGGATGCCTGGGTGTGAAGGGCCACTGGCAGTGGTGTATCTGGGGCCCTCTTTTTCCAATCCTCCTTCCTGCACCAATGAAGAAACCCAGGGGTGCCACAAAGCCCAGCAGAGGAAGATGGGCAGCGGTGGTAGCACCCCACCCACAGGCAGGCACCCATTTCTCACAGTGCCTGAGAGTCGGGTGATCCCAGGAGAGAGGCAATATCTGTGCCCTTTTTCCAAAGGCAAGGCAGAAGGAAGGGAAGAGATGGGTAAGACGGGGGATAGCAATCGCCAACAGCTCCCACCAACCTTTAATGCAAGATTATATGAGAGGAACAGACTGTAGATTTGCACGACGTCTTATAATAGCATCTCCCATAGTCATTGCTGGAGACAGTGCTGGGCCACATGGGACATTTTGGTACGGTCATTTTGGTATTGTCTAGCTGGACATCCCTTTCATTCTCAGAATAGTATCAAGACTAACATCATCAAGACTGCAAAATGAATGATTCAAAATTCTTTGTTGCTTAAAGTTGCTTATGCAGTCTAACACTTTTTTCCTTTTACATGCATTACAGTTATTTAGTCACACAATATTGTACCTTCTAGGAAGTCTTTGGCTCTATTGGCAGAAAGAAAGTGCTCTCTTTTAATGATCATATAGCCAGGACATTTTCTTCTCCCTGGTAATTCAGTAAGCATCCCCATTATTTCTTGTCTTCTATTCAAGTCCAGATCAGAAAATATTGTTTCTAAACGGATTTCTTTTTGGTGCTCGCCATTTTTTTCCAGCACTGACTCTACAGTCAAGTTCTTTTAACATAGCAAGTTCACGCTATAAATTCAGTCAGGACAAGACTGTGTGCTGAACGCAATTTTTGCTCTTTATAGCTGCTGACAACACTGACAAAGAAAAGAAGGACACACCATAAATCTGCCAGTAAAATGCACATATTTCAGGTATCCTAGCATCAACAGAATTATCAGCTAAGCAATAAAAACTAGGAAAGGCCAAGGAAAGGTGAGATGCATGAAACTCAGGGGCTACAGGTGGTTTCCATCTCTTCAGAATGGGGGATGCTCCAGAAATAAGGCTTTAGGAATGAACAGGAACATCTGTCTACGGGTCCCAGCTGCTAGTCCTCACATGGGTCACATTCATATTGAATATGTAGACCCAGGTTGAGCATAGATGTGAACTAACATGTATCTATTGTAGACAACCAGAAAATTTGGATCCTGTTTGACTGAGACTGCCAAATATTATCAAATATCTGAAAACGTGGAACAAAAAAATTTGATAAAATTAAATCACCTCTTCAACAGAAGACAAACTTGCAACATCTGCAAGCACTGGTGCTACCTTTATTCTTTGTGACTATTACAGTTGTTCCTTTATTGAGTGTTACAGGGAGAGGCAGGAAGCCTGGCAAACCACAGAAGTATAAGCGCAGTGTGCCAGTACCTTTTGAGTAATGTTCCAGTTGTAGTCTAAGCTGCTGTAGTGCTGCACTGATTGCTACTATGTCCTATATTTGATGTAGTAGACATTATTGCCTTTGTATAACTCCACTTGTGGCTGAAAACCTCTTGAATGAGAAATTCAGAGTGTTCTAGTGACCTCTGTGCAAAATTACTTACAGTCAGAAGCTGTTTTCCCTGTAGTCCGCTTTTTTCTAGATTTTTCAATAAATATTTGTAATCAGTAAAACTGTGGTTTTAGTCTAATCAATCTGATTCAAAAATCATTATTACTGAACAAAACTAGTGACCACTTCAACATTGCAACAAGTGTAGGTTCCCAAAAGCGCTGTGTGAGGCTCCTCCAATTACTTGCCTTATCCAGATGAAACAACTGGGTTTTTAAGCAACAGAATTGCTGTCTAGCTTACTTTAGTGTAGGCTTTCCTAAGAATGTCTTTAAAAGATGGATTTTCAAGTAGCCATTGCAATGACAACATACAGAAAACCCCATTAATCTTTCATATGCAATGGATTTACAAACAGAACGTGGTTTGGCCAGTTTTATTTTAAGCTGTTACAACTGGCTGGTATTAGACTTCAGAAGGGGAGTGATAATAGCAATAATAATTAATAGTATCATGGATGGGGTTGATAGAAACTCCGTAAGTTTCTGAGTCATCTCTTTTTAATATTGTTAAAATTATCCTTTTGGACAGAGATTTTCTACACTCCATAGTCATCAAAGTTTGTTTTTAAAAAAGGAAAGTCACCCAAATCCATTCAGGAATTTCTACAATTAGGTTAAAGAAGAAAACCACTGTGACTACATGCTTTAAAGTCAGGAACAGCAACATAGTCTTTGCCAGGGACATGTAGCTTGCATTTCTGTGAAGCACTATGTGGATTTGGCCAATTTATAAATCACTGCATATTTCATCTCACACATGCTCATATTTGCAACGAGTTACCAGCTAAGGCCTTTGAATAGTTTTATTTTAGGATGTTTCATCTGATTTCTGCCTATGCTCCGGGAGCTCGGTTTCTGTGCCAGGAGAGAAGAAGTCATTGATGCCATCTCTTTCCAGAAAACCTAAGAAAATTCTAGGCCCTAACTGCTAGAGGTACCAGCGCAAGGAAGGTGAGGAGACAGCCTGTGACTGCTCTGTCCACAGCTGGGGCCGTAGTCTGTTTTTTCCTACATCTGAGGGTGCCTCTGAAAGCTGCCCTACACTGTAGCTCCTTTGGAGCAGTCTATTAAGGCCACTCTGCTTTGCTTATGCTTTTTCTGTTCCCTTCTCTACTCTGGCTTTCTTAATGACTGTATCTGGAGGTGAACAGCTGGTACACACAGCAAAGGTTACGGGGCAGTCCAGTGGAGGAACCTACCATGCACAGAATCCTCTGGAGGGGCAGGAGGCCTCCTCCGAGTGGGGCACAGCCTGCTAACCACACTCCTTCGCCTCCCCGCCACTTGTGTTTGAGCGTCGATAAGCAAACTCACCCAGACGGCATAAAAGTATGTGTCAGATTCGTAACATTTTCAGGAAACTGAAACGTGTCCTTGACACCATGCTCTTGAAGAAAGCAAAACAAGCGTTAAGAAGTTTCTGCTTAGTGAAACAAGGAAAAATACCAGTTTTGTAACTTGTTAGACCTGTACACTTAACTTTCTAAAAACGGAGACAAAGTCTGTTCTACAATGAGATCTGTGTGGAGACAGCTTATCTAAAGAACAGATTTGGCTTCTTTCCTTTAGCTCTGTCCTTTCCCCTGTATCCTTTGCCTTATTTGCTCCTTCTCCCAAGTATGCCATCATTCTGAAACTGTTCCCTACAACACTGCTGAGCAACACAGCACAAACACCACAAAAATGAAGGGTGGGGAAATAAAAGAGAATCATGTGAACAAAAATTATTATTTCCAGCTTGTCTGCTTGTAATGTGAATTTCCACCCTCGGCATGTCCTGTTTAAGAAAAAAAAAAAAGCATAATGCTGTGGTTTGACGACACTTCCTTCCTTCAGGCTTCTGCTGAAGAGCAAGAAACTAAAATCAGGAGGACACAGAGCCTGCTAAGCACTTGGCAGCATAAGGGAGGCTGGGAATGTTCAGAGCTCAGAACTGCTTCCCCATTTGCTCCAGGGGTGGAAGGGACGCTGCCTCCCATGGTATCACCTTTGCAGCTCTCCAAAGAGTGTCCAGAGACCCAGAGGGGCTAGAGGGAGTGTGGGGGGAAACCAGTCATTACAGCAAGTTGGACTTTTTCATGTATCCCAAACAAGCAATAAAAAAGCATAGCTGCTTTGCCTGTTTCAATTCACTGTCAAACTCCATGCTTAGCACTCATGACACATTTATATTACCGTTAATAACTTAAACTACCATCAGCTCAAACTACTAGTTTGATCCCATTAAATGGTAGTCCCTAATCCAGATTTTGTGCCTCCTCTTCTATCAGAGGTTCTGGTCATCTACTTTGTTTAAGATAACACCCTATCAGACTGTGATTTAGCACCAGTTTTAGGGAATGCCCCAAAGGAAAAAGCCTTAAAGTAGCTCATGCATTCTCTTCTGTTGTTCTCTTAAACTGGTTATAGTGCTCAATCTCACAGGTCTGGACCTTCGTTATCTCAGTGTGATTGCTTTGAGCTGGAGAAACATCAAGGTTGCTGTGAGCAATGGTTAATGGGGTGGCTCTGAATTCATTACTGAGTGTTTCAAAAAGAGTTAAATCAGCAAAAGTTGATTTCATAGTAGAAATAGAAGATACCAATTATTGTTGAATGAAAGAAAGTAACTAATTGACTGGAGGTTATGAGGTTACATGCTGTCACAAGCTTTCTCTGCAAAAGGAAAGACAAAAAAACCTCCAAACAAATCCACATCAGTGACAATCTCCTTTAAGTTGCTTTGGATCCTGTAAATAAGGTCAGGTTTCCACAAACAATATTTGCTCTCACTCTGTCCCTCTGATTATTTAACAGCTTTTTGGTACTTCATGTAGACAAGTAATTACGCTCTACCCTCACCAAATCCAGAGAGCTCAGTTGGTGTCAACAAGAAACGTATAGAGTAACAAAGCTCAGTGACACGTTTCTCAGTCTCCAGCTATGCTTGCATATAAGACAGTGGTTAACGTCTGAGTCAAAACTGTGGTTGCTGTTTGTACTGGTCCACTCCCCTGCCACAGCAGCCCAATTGCATTTGGATGATAGATTTGAATTAGGATTCTAGTACAAACATTTGCCACAAACTTGTTCTTAAAACTCGTAGTCGTTCTTTTGCAGGGGATCATGAAGAAACTTTTCTTTACTTGCAAGCACAGTCTTGTTATACCTTATAATGCTGTGTTACTTCACTTCCCTTAGTCTTTCATCTTTTTGAAGGACATTTTGAAAAGTCACTTACCATGGGAGAGGACTGAGAAACGTAATGGGACTGTTTGCAGTTGTTTGTATCAACTAGTTTAGGCTGAACTATCTGACTGGTTATTAAAACACTCTTGAAAAAGAGTCTAATGATTGCTGGCTGGTTGCAAATGACACTTCNTTAGTCATTCTTTTGCAGGGGATCATGAAGAAACTTTTCTCTACTTGCAAGCACAGTCTTGTTATACCTCATAATGCTGTGTTACTTCACTTCCCTTAGTCTTTCATCTTTTTGAAGGACATTTTGAAAAGTCACTTACCATGGGAGAGGACTGAGAAACGTAATGGGACTGTTTGCAGTTGTTTGTATCAACTAGTTTAGGCTGAACTATCTGACTGGTTATTAAAACACTCTTGAAAAAGAGTCTAATGATTGCTGGCTGGTTGCAAATGACACTTCGGAAGTGTATCAGCAAAAAGGGTGTTTTACAAAGCTCTGAAAGAGAGGTGTCGGGAAAGGCCATGAGCACAGCACACTTTCTCAATTCATTTGTCTGTCATTCTGGACAGCCCCTAGATATCCCTCTGAGCTTACCTAGTAGCATCTGAAGTTATGGTGCATACTTGGTCTTTTGTGGTCTGGGTGATTCCCTCCATCTGTGCAAGACACCATGCTTGACATGGTTATGGTCTCCACAGACTGGAAAGCTGGTCTGGAGGATGGTCCTGGCAGAAGACATAAGATGTAGTATTAGATGTACTCGAAGAAATCTTCTAATCTTCTTCCTAGAGAGGCTTTATAACTGGTTTCATCTCCCCTGTGCAGACTAAGTGCCGCCTTGTCACATGAGTTATTAAGAGAAGTTATCATTGTAGGGTTAACTAAAAGGGTTTTATTAACGATTAAATGATGAACAAATGATAATTAATCCATGATTGAATGAAAATTAAATTGTAATCAAACGGTGATTAAGCAATAATTGAATGAAAATTCAACAGTGATTTAACAATAACTTGATGATTTGACAATGATTTAGATGGTAATTTCAATGATAGTTTAGACAGCAGTCAAACACTTCTACTTACTACACTTCTAATAATTAAGCTATGGTTGGATATACAAACATCGCTAGCATACAATGTACTTACAGGCCTAATGTAAAATGTCACTCACTTTGTTATAGATACCAGATGCCAGGTCAGGGGTCTCTCAGCCTTGAGGATTAACCTTGAGAGGCATCCCTGCTCAAGGGGAAATCATTGCTGTGCAGCCTGCTGCCCTACAGGAGAGCTCAATGGGCTCAGGAGGGGCTACAGGTATTTATAAAGTGAACGACTCGTAGCTACTCCCCTCGTTTGGTGTGTGTGCAGGAGTGTAGCACACACTCTGTAGCAGTTTTTAGTTTTGTCTAGTCCCAGCTCAGGCTGGTACCATTAGGTTCTGATAAGACGTGGTCTAGACTCCTTAGCGGCTTTGAAGACATGGCCTGACTTCAGTCAGGCTCACTTGTTGGCGATGCCTGAACCAAAGTATTCTTCACCCAGTCAGAGCGGGGGCATCCCTCACACTCCACCTTTTACACCTTTTGCGTTTGTGTCCTCCACTTCACCACATAGCAGAATGGAAGTTCTGCCAGTCGAGGTACCTGACCCATGGCCTGGTAAACATACTGGCAAAGAAGGATATAATCTCCTTAGCCAGAGTCCCAAGACATCCCTGATAAGCTCAGCCCCTGAGCAGTTCAGCCAAACCTCCTCAACGGAGAGTAGATGGCAGGACAGAGAAACCCTGATGGGTGCAGGACAAAGAAACTGTGATAAGGAACAGACCTGCCAGGAAAACAGGAGTCAGCAAGAACTACTCCAGGAACTGATGTATTACACCCACCCATGTATCTACCAAAAAGGTATTTATGCGGAAAAGATACAAAAAGTATCTCGCTACCTACCCAAAATAAGCCTGTCTGCAAGAGATCTCCCAGACAGACCGGACCCTTGCCCGGGACACGTGGCTGACTCCAGACACTCATCTTTGAGGTGAGACTTCTTCCGTCTTTGATTAGTCCCACTCTTGGGAGCTGTTTGGTGAGTGTCATACCGGTAACACCTCATACAATACAATATTTATGGGCGTGCACGCAGGTAAAGGTTCATAAGTATGTACTTGTTTCACTAGTTAGAATTCTCCAATAACTTTTAATATACATATATTTGCTTTACTCTTGCAATATATATATAGTTGCTTTCATAGTGGTAATTTTGTAGTGATTTGTAGCTTGTATTTGTATCTACTTCTATTTGTTTTTACTATTAGTAGTTTTGTAGTATTTTGTAATAAAGAAATTCTCAGAAATGCCAGCTTCCGTGTCCTTGTGTACTGCAGAATCCTGAGAACTCCACAGTCACCGTCTTTACACACCCATGGGTCTGGTAGCCCCCATAGGTCCTGATTGTGAGTACTACAGTAACCATCTCTGTGGGTACTCACGTGCAATGTAGAGAAAAGACAGAGGCCAGAAGGAGCACATGGAAATCCAGAGAAGGAAAGCATTTGAATTCAAAGAATTTCAAAACGGACTTCATTTTGGAACATAGCAGCTTACTGTGCCATCTGCAGCTGCATTTACTGTGGCTGGAGAGCTGGTTTTGATTACCAAAATCCAGGCAAAATATTATCCGTAGCCCAATAACTCAACGAACACAGAGCCAGTATTTTACCATAACTTTCATATCACAGGTCCTTGCTAACACGGTTAAGCAAGGACCACAGGAATGGAGGTGACTAGCTAGGCAAAAGGATACACACAATATTTTTTCCTCTGCTCCCATAACAACATAGTCCTTGAGTGACCGCCAGTAGGAAAAATGAAGACGTTTCAATGAAGTTCAGCAGAAAAGCTCTCTGTGGCTATTGCAGATAACAATATGGGAGGTTTTCTTCCTGCTCTTTTTCTGGGTTTTTTCCCCCGTCTCCATAATGCCAATTTATAGCTGTGGTCCAGTTGTGTTTTATACCAATAAAAACACACAGAATGAAAGTCGCCGAGGGAGAAAGCATAATGCTAGTGGGAGCTGGGACTGCTTAACACCACTGTTAGCATTTGCCAACTTATTTTTAAGGGTTCCACTGACAGAAAACCAGCTCATGAACTAGTTCTGTGTTCCAAATTACTGTTTGCTTTCTTCTGGCTGAGGAGAATGCCAGCTCTTCAGGCAATGGAAAGTTTCACTGGACAACAAAAAAAGCTCCCGCAGGTACGTTCAGAAGCAACAAGAAATTATTAGTTCAAAACGTAATGCAACCCATGAGGGAAATTTTCTTCCTTCTTTTCTGTGACATGACCCAATAACAGGAATTATCATAAAATAAATAATCAATTTTAAATACATAAAATTATAGGTGCTGCAGGCTAAGACAGGTCTGAGGACTGGATTCATCCCCTCCAGCGCAGGCATCCACAGTACAGATAGATTTCTACGGCTGAGCTAGTTTTCAAGCAGACAGAGGGGAGCAGTCTGCTCTGCAGCTCTCGCTGACCACTGATGGAGCCTCTGCTGGGATGAACTCTGTCCTAAGTGCTCAAGTCAGGCTTTGCAAAATCCTGAGAGACCTGGGGCATGTAAGTCTTGAAGAGCTTGCCCTGAAAGGACAGTTGTAAGTAGGAATACAACATGTATGACTGGCGAACGGGAAGAAGGAAAACCTAAGAAGAGGAGTGTGGCAGGGGTACTCTTTGACACCTTGGCAGTAAGAAAGGTGGAGACTGTTTTAGTTTCTGTTGAGGGCTGTAAGACAAGGACAGCATTTAGGAGAAGCTGTTGTGGCTTAATGAGTTGGTCTCGTTGATGAGAGAGAGTTGCACAGTTATTCTTACAAAGCCTGAGCTAATGTTTGTGTTTGAAAGACGTGGAAGAAAAGGAAAGAAGCAAAAACATCTGGGTAGCGTTATGTGTTATGAATGCTGCTGCTGACTAAAAGCCTACTGAGAAAATAGATGTGTCCCTGATAAATCTGTGTCACGGCTTAACGCCATCTGGCAGCTCAGCCCCACGCAGCCGCTCGTTCACTCCCCTCCAGTGGGATGGGGGAGAGAATCGGAAGAGTAAAAGTGAGAAAACTCATGGGTTGACATACAGACAGTTTAATAGGTAAAGCAAAAGGCGCGTGCGCAAGCAAAGCAGAACACGGAATTCATTCACTGCTTCCCACGGGCAGGCAGGTGCTCAGCCATCCCCAGGAAAGCAGGGCTCCATCACATGGAACAGTTAATTGGGAAGACAAACACCATCGCTCCAAACATCCCTCCCTTCCTTCTTCTACCCCCAGCTCTATATGCTGAGCACGATGCTGTACGGTGTGGGAGATCACTGTGGTCAGCTGGGGACAGCTGCCCCGGCTGCATCCCCTCCCAGCTCCTTGTGCACCCCCAGCCTCCTCACTGGTGGGGTGAGGTGAGGAGCAGAAAAGGCCTTGGCTCTGTGTAAGCGCTGCTCAGCAACAGCTAAAACATCTCTACCTTATCAACGCTGTTTTCATCACAAACCCAAATGCATGACTCCTTACTAGCTACTAAGAAGAAAATTAACTCTATCCTAGCCAAAACCAGCACAATGCGCTAAAATGACTGACAGGGAGGGCTCTGTCATAGGTAAGCTTTTGTTTTCATGCAGGAATGGCAGTGAAACTTTGTCTCCTAGGCTTTAAATCTGTCCATCTTTAAAGTAGATCAATCTTAATTAGAGCTAATATGCCGGCACTGAGCTAAAGCTATGGCATGTCACAGCCATAGCAGTCTATTTGAAGTGTTTGTGCTCATTTCCCTCCACATGTACTGCTAATTAGATGACTGAAAACTAGTTTCTACTTCTTATTTCTAATCTGGCTCTTTCTACTGTCCTTCCTCTTTGCCTTTGGCTCCTCTTTTTGCAACCTAGGCTTATGGTAGGGTGGGTAAGTAGCGGTTGCAAAGAAAAAGTGTCAAGAACTGTATTTTGGACTCTACAACACGTTCTAAACAATCGTGGATAGGTGTTATTAATAGAGAAATAAAAATCTAGTAATAAGCATAACTTATGAGCCATTTTTGCCAAGCAGCCTGAGAGTATCAAATTTTTGAGCATAATTACAGCTATGTTCACTGCTTCAGATTTCTTGGGCTTTTCCTAAGACTTCCTTGCAATTAGGCGAGCATTGAATCCCTATTCAGTTTATGCACAAAGCTTCTGATGACTAATCAACTAGAAGCTACTAACAATGGCAGTACTGCTTATTTGTTATAACGCTTTAGCAAAAACAAGATGAGAAAATAGGAAAATCAAAGCTTTTGAAAGAAAGCAGTGACTATGCCAGCACAGGACCCCTGGACACACACACAGCAGACAGAAAATCGACTGCTTGGCAAAATACTAATTGAAGTGTCCTGTCTAGCCTCTGGAAGCATTTGAGGCAGCACTTAGCATAGTGATTCATGTTCAGTCAGAGTTCAGCCCTACGAAAGACAGTAAAATATTCTCCAAAGGCAAAGGGTTCATGCTCTAGACACAGGAAATCAGTTGCTGTAGATAATTATTTTATCATGAGCATCATTTCCACACGCCTGCTACTTTGATTTTCTTGCTTTTTTGCTGCAAGGAATGTCATAGCTCAGCCAAAACTAGCTCTGTATTTCGTTTCCTGCATCCCATGCTGTTCTGAGGCCACAGCTTTTATGGGTGGTAGGAGAAAGTTGCTGTACAGTCATTTCTATGTGCTTCTAAGCCAGCTAATCCTTCTTTCTGATCTACAGTGAAATCACCAACTTACCCTAGTGTCTCCTGAGACAGAGTTTTATTTTTCAAAGCTCAGTCCACTGCAAGTTACTGCTCCGAAAGATTCTTTCTTTTTCAATCACTGTATTTCAGGGTCTGCTTTAACAGTCCAGTAATAATCCTCTTTATTCTCTCCTAGCAATTTAAAGAAGAACATTCTTGCATGGGTCACTTTGTTACTCCAGCTTACTTGTTGCCTTTGTTCATGTAATTTTCCATTCTAGCAAGGCACTGGATAACGTGATCACAGACACGCAGCCATTGTACAGTTTGTCCAGATTTTATTGTGTGCTGTCCCTTTCTGGATGGGTGAGAAGGCTAAATCTAGGATTCCTTTGCTCACAGTTCCAGGTTCTTTTTCAGCATGTTGCCCTTTAGTGTACAACATTCAAGAATAATTTCTGAGTGCACACCGTACATAGCAAATTGCAAAAGCAGAAGTTAGAGAGCTGCTCCATGATAACAGCAGACAGATCACAGTCATTACAGACGAGAACATTTTAAACTCATGCTAGCTGTATATGAGAGATAAACAGCTGCACCCATATTACAGACCCACTGCAAATTAATTACAGCCATTTCATTTGAACTTCTGCTGACTCCTGAAGCTCTAGCCCACAAAACAGGATAAGATCTTGAGGTGGCTGTGTGTCAGGCATAGATATCAAGTTGTGAAACTTGATTTTCATTTCAATGACTCACCCACTGGCTAGTGAAGCCGTCACTTGCTTTGGCTCTGATGAGTATTGCTAGCGCCAACACAGTGTCTACACCTCAAGGAAGTCCTAGGGAGACCAATAATAACCTTGAAGCCATTCCAGGATCTGCCTTGAGAACTGCTTCAGTTCAAACCAGAACTATTCAAGTAATGTCAGTAATACAAGCACACCTGATTTACCGAAGTAGTAATGTGATAAAGACAAAGAAGGGGGGTTTGGGACCTGCTTAGTCACACTGGAAATGAACAAGGCTACAGAGCTTGTGTGTGCTGAAGGCAAAAAGGAAAAATCCCAACAAATATCAGCATTGCTCTCAGGAGGCATGGAGCAAAGTCATAGAAAAGATAGAACCATTCTGTAAAGAAAGCCACAGTGATTCTGGGTGGACAGGAGGAGAAAGGTGCTCCTAGCATGCATTCCTGGTTAAGCGTTGCAGTGGCAGTCACATAACTGCAGAGACCTCCTCCACTTAAGCTGTAGTTGCACATGCAAACATGTTGAACTGATGAAAGGTCTTCTAACATTTTTAAAAGGAAAAATTAAACATCTATTTTTATTTTTCAGTGAGATTCCAATTGCAAAAGCTGTCTTTTGAGGTAACAGGTATGTTTATGTTTTTTACTTACTTAAAATGTCAATTTGAGATGAGTTGCTCTATCCAGTAGAAATTTGTTTTAAGTGCAGATGGACATACCAGATCAAATATGAACTCGCTCTCTTTTGTGTGGAAATGCCAGACAGTGTGACTGAACAAGCCTCAATACATGAAAATGTGTTTCATGTTACTGCCATGAGTACCAAATAGGTCTGACATGCCTTTGAAAGAACTGTTCTGAGTACAATGTGATGTCTGTTCTCTCCAAAAAGCCAGAGCTTTATATAAGACAGCATTAAGGGAAGGGATCTAGTAGGATATATAGCTACTCAGTTTTGATTTGGACTTTGGACTTGTCTGACCAGCAAATTAACCACCCCCCCGATTTAAGGTTTTCTGGAATGAGGACCTAGGTGGACACAAGCTCTGTTGTTGTGCTAAACCAGATGTGTACTGTAGGAGACTGTAGGAGACTCAGAACTGGTTTGTGTTTGCAAAGATCCATAGCTTTCGGTGCTGCAGCAAGCTGTAGCAAGACTTAACTCAGTATAAATAGGGTTTCTGCATAAATTTGTGTTTCTTGCTTGCTTTCCATGTTAATCTATATTAAACTACAAGTCCAAAGAGCTCCATGGAGAACTTCAGTGGAATTACCAGGCTAGCGAGCCAGACTCATCACTTCCAACATCAGTGATCGATGTGCTAGGAGCTGCTACCTTGCAAGGCCAACTGGAATAACTTACTGTGTTGCTCTGAAGTTCACCCTGGCCAGTTATTCCAGGATACTAAAGGACACAAACCTCTGTCTGGCTTCTTGGTGCTGACTGACTTCTGAACAATGCGGCATCGCTAGCAGCAATCTGGCATTGGCCCAGAGGTCTGAGCCCTGAAACACACCTCAGAAGCCTGCAGTTGGACGCAATGACAGGCTTTTCCCAATTACGTGTGAAGTCGGCACCTAGGTAAACTCACACAGTTGACTGTGTAATTAAAGCAACAGGTTGGGTTTTAAAACTCACTCAGGAAAACAGCTCTACACCTGAACAAGAACAGAAATTTGCAAAATTACTCCTCTCTAAGTGGAGTCTTACGAGATGTTTCATGATCATTCATAACAGTCTTAGGAAACTCTAGGAAACATCCTCTGCTCTGAGAAAAATGCATACTTTGCTCCTGAATCACAATTTGGCAGCGCTGACACTTGCGTGTGTTCTTTTGGAAGTATAATTTTGGTTTGGAGTGATTAGTTTCTCTAAAATGAGTGCCAGAGAGTTCTTTGGGTTTTCACGTTAAAAGTGTGGTCAAGACAGGTATGGGATATCAGAATTATGGAAGCAGTGATGTGTGCCAGATTCTACAAATGACCATTTTATCTTCAACACTTATCAAATATTATATACATCCAATATATAAATGTTACTCTTGCTTGAGACTGCTGGGTTTCTGGCATGCTCCCTATTCTCTTGCTACACAATGGAGTGCTTTCCTGGCCATTGCTAGCTACTGGGAGACACTTCTTTCTCTGAATCACCCCTGTGTCACTAACTTTCAAACTCTGTGCAACTTAATTGGAAGCACTGATGTTATCCTTCGGACATTGTGGAACAAAGCATTGGGCAGATAAACACTTAGAGCACTCTAATGTCTTTGTTCTTAAGATTGTTACAGCCTGTGAAGTTCCCACAATTTAGCCAGTCACCTTAACACCACACTTAACTCAAAAACAGCTAAGGCAAAAGCAGATAAAAGCATTTTGCACAGCTAAAACAGACATGAGAGCTTGCAAGGGCTTATAATAAGACACAGCAACAGGAAGAGAAATTTACCCATCCAGCTCATAAGGGGTTTTCTTCCCCTTTATATCATCGGATAAGCTGGTAAACTTTTCACAGCTTTTCCTCTGAGAGCTCCGTGGCTCAAGCCAGCTTTTTATCCTGATATTGTCAACATGGAAGAAGGCCAGTATGAGAATCCTTATTTCCTCTAATTAGTGTTAATGAAACCAAGAGGGAAGCAAACTAGCCCTTCTACCCAAAAAAGCCCGAGTTTCCCACTTGGAAAGAGTGATGGTTCTGTGAGTCTGGAACAGAGGATGTTCCTTACCATTTGATAAGTTAAAGCATGCCTTCCCACATTTTTCCAAACCCTTAACAAGATGACAGTCCCTTTGCATTGGCTTGGGAATTGTTCAAACCCCAAATTGAAGCTTCTTACATTTTTATAATTCCTATTAAAATGTACGTTTACTTCAACTGGAACGTAAATAAAGTTGATGGATCTTAAATAAAAGCAGAGATGGGGAAAAGCAATCATTTAGAGTACCCTACAGTCACGTCTCTGAGGTGTGACTAAAAGTAAGTTTGTGGGAACCAAAATGAAGGAAGCGAAGGCAAACTCAAGGAGGAGAAGGCACTGAATTGAAAACTACGGACAAGGAAATATTCCAGAGAAACTTCTCCCTGTCTGAAAAAATTTGCATTTCTATGTTTGAACACGTTTAATTTCACCGTCAAACTAAAGAACGAGAAGTATATAGAGTTACTACCCAAACCCTGTAAACGATTGTTCCAGCTGAAGCAGCGATACCCTGGCACAGTGGAAGGGACAGCTGACCAAACCACATAAAAAGTAAACACTTACATGACAGAAAGCAAACAGAACTCTGCTCCAAACAGAGAAGTTGAGCAACTTCAAGTGATGGAATATGGGAATGTCGGCACCGGACCCTTGCCTATCTGTCCCGGCAAATCCCAGGCAGAAGCGAGCGTCCCTGCTCTCACTTCACGAGCGGGCTGCCGGCTTCGTCGAGGACTGGTTTCACTTGTGCCGCACAGGTCCCCAGGGCACGTGCAGCTCCGTCCGGCGTGGACGCGCCACGGCGCACGGGCAGGATCTGGTTGTTTGACGACACGAAACATCTCCGCTCCCACCGAGCTGCCGAACGGCCGTTATCGCTCCCCGCGGCAAGGCCGCCGCGCTGGGCGGGCCCCGGGGCTCCGGCGCCTTCCACGATCAGTCCGGTGAGGGCTGGGCCGTGAGCCCTGAGGGCCACCTGAGGCAAAACTGGTGCCCGCACAGCGCTGAAGTCAGCTCGGCCGCCCCAGGATCACAGCCTGAAAGGGAACTAAACCCAGGCGCGGCGCCTAAGAGAAGTAAGGTGACGCCGGAGAAAACAGGGTTAGCTCAAACTTCACACAGGAGGCCACCGGGGGGCGTCCCGCTCGCCCGCGCCAGGTGCTCGCAGGC
>VZSC01011364.1:439785-456996 GCA_013398225.1 Steatornis caripensis
GGGCAGCCTCCCTCCCGGGGCTCGGCTCCGTTTGGCTTCCAGCGCCGCCGGCGCGACGGGGTGGGCAGCGGGGTGTCCGGCCGCTCCGTGGGCCGTTTGCCTCCTGCGTGCGGAGCGGGCGGCGGTGGCGGGAGGGCCCCCTGCCCCGGGGCCGGTCAGGGTGTCCGCGGGCTGCGGCGACGGCGGGGATCAGCTCCGCAGCAGGGCAGACTCGGGTGCCCATGGTTTCCGAACAAACCCGCACCGAAATCCCGCGGTTTCTGTTAATTTCAGGTGGGCCGTTCCGGTGCGCGGGGCGTTCGCGCGGTCCCGCCGCCTCCGCGCCTGCCCGCCGGCTTTCCTGCTCTTACGGCGCCGGAGAGCTCCCTTGGAAGTCGCTTTTTAAATTTTTTTTTTTTTAATTTTGCTTTTGTGGCTGCTTCCTCGTTGTGTATCGTGTTATACAAATCCAGGTAGGAAGTGCGGTGTCACGCGAACTGGCCCGAGTGCCGAACGCTACCACGTTTTATACGGTGCTCGTTAACAGGAAACGGGACAAAGCTCGGCGTGAATCTTCTTGACCCGGTAAAACGCTGCAGAAACTATTCATTGCATAGCCGTGATCAGACAGGGGCTCCTTTACAGCTGTTCGGACGACGACGAGAACAAGGTTTTTTGGTGAAAGTGATGCGGGCAGAAATATCAAACGTAGTGAGGAGTCCCTGCGACGGTCTCGGCCTGTGCCGGTTGCTTAACCGGGCCGGGAGCAACCTGTGGAGCCCCAGCTTGGTAGGAGTGAGCTGGCTGTTAAAATCTACCGAGCCCAAATCAAGGTTCCAGTTTGTTTCCAGCACCAGCTCTTAAGTTTGGAGAGTTTTCATCAGGGACTCGAGCAAAACGCTTGGATGTTTTGGTTTTCTTCTTCATAAGTTGGGCGGTTGTTTGACTTGGCCTGTTTCTGTGTGCTTGGGTTCTCAAAACGTAGATTGGAGTTGCTAAATGAACACTCTCGTATACGTTGTGACTTTGTAATGCTGTGAAAGCTGAGAAACTGGCATAAAACTCTTGCACGAAATTTGTTGTATAATGCAGAATTCTTAATTCAGATCTTTTAAATTAATCCTTAAATGAGAAATGCCCATTACTCTCTTTTTTGTAAATAATATTACTGATTTCCTCCTTGTCCCCCAAGAGTAGTACATAAATCTTTTAATATTTTGCATCACTGTATTTTTGATACATATGTTTTTAACTGCGTGAGCCCTCCTGGGCCTTTTAAATGGCCCTTAGCAGTACTTTGAAAATGTTAGTTGAGAAATAATAGCTTACTTTGGACTTAAATAAAAAATATTCCACATTAAAGTTCGCATTACTTTATATTGACAGGTATCAGGAGTTGAAATGACATAGAAAGTCTTCAAAGTGCTGACTGTGAAATGAGCTCCTTCCACTTGATGCTGAAAGGAGGTACTGTTTTCAATTAATTGGAATACTGATAAGATCACTCATTTCAAGGTGGTTTGTATGCTCTCATTGTCTCCAGTTTGACTTGAGGTGGGTGGATAGGTAGCTCTTCACTGTACCAGAATCAACCGGTGCTGACCAGTTATGTAGAGCTACAGGTAACATTCTTTTTTTTTTTTTTTTCTTTCCCCCTTGTCCTGTGCTTTGGTGAAAGTTGAGGCAGTACCTGTAATAAACATTTAGTTCAGATTTAGAGCAGTTAATACTTTGTCTCAAAGTTGAACTGGAATTTAGCTTGTAAAGATTTAACTATTGCAGGCCTCTGTGAATATTCTTCTTTGATTTTTTTTTTTTGTGACTTCATTTTTATGTAGCTTCAAGAGAATGTCTTGGGTAGTGGGTTTTCCTTAAAGGTATGACTTTTGGGTAGTCCTGCAACTTGCAGGATAGCCTGCAAAGGAGGCATTTAAGGAGTAAAGTTTGTGGTCATCACTTCAGTGTCAGAATACTGCAGTGGATAACCAGATCCGCTTCTAGAGGGTGCTTGTGTGTCATTTTGTGTGACTCAGTGTTCATGCATGCTCCTATAAAAAACATTTTGTTTATGTATTGAGCGTGTTAGACAGGAAAGTTGGGACCTGAGGGAAGTAGTAGGCTGGAAACAAGGTATAGTATGTTAGAAATTTTATCTTGCTTTGCTGTCGTGGTTTAACCCCAGCAGGCAGCTGAACTCCTGTTGACAGGAGTAAGCACAACAAGGAGCAAGATGTGAGCTGTATGAATTGTTGTGGTGGGTTGAACCTTGTCTTGGTACTTTGGAGCAAGTGGCCATGCGTGGGTTTGGTCCCCCCCACCCCCACCACCTGCTTCAATTAAACTGTATTAAAGTTTTACTTCAAAGATTAATACAGTTCTTTCATATAGATATGCCACTAAATTGGGGCACTTTACACCTCTGTGCTATTGCCTTGTTTGCAGAGGTGATAATGAGTTGCCTTTGAACCACAATTTCTGTGTTCTTCTGTATGGGCTAAGGATCTGTTGGTTCCCCTTGTTATAATGAGTTCCCACAGACAATGATCAATACTGAAAGCCACATAAATGCTGATATGCAATTGAGGGTCTTAGATGCTTTCTATGCTAGTCTTGAGCGTTTTTTCATTGTGTTGCCCTCTGCAAGGATCTGTCGTGTCCATGTATTTATAAATTATTTACAAGTAAAATCTTCTAAAAATTTGAGACAAAATGCGGCAAACAAAGATACAGTTATGTGTTTTGCACAGCTTCCTGAAGGACAAGTTTGATAATTCTGTGTGCAGACTTAAGGACCTAGTACGCCTCTAAACCTGTTCTTACGGCATTTAAAGTTGACAGTGTGCCTAAGGCAAGTAAAAGGGCAAGTTCTGTGAAGACAGACTTCCTGCAAAGAACAAAATGACAGTATCTTAAATTAGGTCCACATGTTTTCTATTTCTCTTTACAAGATGGTGATTTTAGAAATTTGAAGGAGCCGTACTAAGTTGTATTTTAATTATGCAAAGTTAAATATTAGGAAAGTAACTTGAAATTCAAAGTTTTTCTTTTATAGTAGCTCAGACCAGAAACATGATTGGTTGGTGGTGTGGTGTTTTGTTTGTTGGTTTTTTTTTTTCCTTGTTTCTTAAAAGACTTCACGTATGGTTTTCCTCTGAGCCCAGCAAGCTTTGAGCAGAAACTCAGTATGTAGGCAGTGTCATCAGTGAAGTTGCCATTCTCTTTACATAAGTGGGATTTTTGAGGTTCTGTGGCTGTATCACCGGTGCATTTCATATTGCTGAGACTGAGATAGAAGGCACTGGAGGGCTAAAGTTGTTAGGTATGTGAACAAACATCTGCTTTTTAAACAAAGTTTGCTGTTTCACATTTGTGGATTTTGGGTAGTGTTTCTCTGTGTATTCTGCTGAAGAAAAAGTGTAAAAAAAACCGTGCGTGGTCACTTGAAACTATACTGACCAGAATAAAAATGCTCCATATACCTGTGAGCTATTGCAACTACAAAAGCTAGAGGCTTCTTCCCTTATTTCCAGAATTTTAAAGCTTTACTGCTGCAATATTTGAAGGAGGTCAGGGGGATGTGAATTTTGAAAGAACAAAACTTTTTAAAAGTTGAGCTGTAGCATACAATATTAGAAAGGCATCCACACTTGGTACTGGAGACTATTAATGGGTGCAAAATGTAAAGTTTAACCTGTTTGACTGCTTAGTTGTTCTTACCTTGCCATAAATTTAAGTAGTCTTTGTTTCCTTTTAGTGGTTAAATCTGTTTTACAAAGTGGCTTCTTATGTCTGGTCTTGTTGCTTGCTTGACACCTGTGTAATGTTACCTTGTTTTTGACAGAAACTTAATTTTCCAAAGGTCTTTGCTAGAATTCTTGGTCAATCTTTACTGCAAGTTTTGTTGTTGCTCTTTTGTTTTACGTCATCTCTCTAGTGTAGGCAGAAGGATGCTCTTACTTTTACATTCAGGATGTCTGTAGAAAATTTGGTTTTGTATGCATATGCCGCTGTCTAAATGGTATGTTTTATAAAATCCTTTTTTTCCCTTCTCCACTCTTTACAGGTAAACTGAAACTCCAAAAATGATGATCAGCTCATTGGCACGTTACAGGAAAACCACATACAAGGCAACTGAATAAAGACTATGGTACAAATGCTTTGTCAGATAAACTGTTCAAAAGAACTACATATTTGGAGGCTGTTACATTAAAGTGTTGGACTCTGCTCTGTGTGTCACTCCCTACTATCCCAACACTTCTGCGTATGAAATGTTTCAAAAGAAGGAGCTGGTGTGGCCTGTTTGTCACTAAGGTGAACTACATTGGGTGTAAAAGTAAGTCAAGGCCATGTGTGTTTTTCAGGGAATACCATCTCTTCCTCCAGCCGTTTCTAGCTGGGCAGAAGGCAAATATTAACTAGGACCTCTGCAATGAATGTTTTGTGATGGACTGCTACATAGGAAACCAGCTTGCTTTAGAGTGAGAGGGTGCAGCGTGCAAAATAGTCAGGAACTGAGGAAGAGCAAGATGGCCAAATGCAGACCTTAACCTACAAAGAGCTGTCAGAAGGGAAAGGGGTTAAGCGTTTGCCAGCTGACTGACAGTAGAAGGCTTGGCAAGGGCTCTGATGCACCTGCTTTTTCTTGGCAAGATGTCATCTGAGAAGGGACCCAGACTTGGTTAAGTTTCAGAGGTTTCGTGGAAGCCACTTGTGGGCCATGAGGGCAGTGGGTGTCTGTTCAGTCATGTCTTTGTTGGGGAAAGCTGCAGAGAAGACCTGAGGTATGAAGTGAAACTACAATTCTTGAACACTTTGTTTTGTGTCTGACCACAGCAATTCATATTAGCTGTGGTTTCCGCACGTTTGACTTTAGACAGTAACTTAAGCGCAAGATCATGCTGGAATTGCAGTGTGCTTGTCCTCCTGTGAAGAACTACAAGTTCATCTGCTGTTAAAAGCAGTGCTACCTCAACTGTACAAGAACAGCCCAAAGAATGAAACTTCGTACATCTCTGCGATTGTGTCGCATGTAAACATGTGGAAAGAGGAGTAGCTTAATCAAGCTTGGTTTCTAAATTATACAGTATAGCTTAAATCACTGTATGCTAGCGTAACTTGTATGTGCTGGAGAGTTGTGTTCTTTTTTTTTTTTTTTTTCTTAACTATGCTAGCAAAAAAGAATTGCACTTTATGCAAGAGTTATTCCAGTAGAACTTTGGAAAGGTTCCAGTAGAAAGTTGAAAACGAAGCAGCCTTCTGTGGAGGCCAATAGTTGCTGTAGTTGAAATCTTCAGAGGCTGGGTCTCGATTGCGAAACCCATATTTTCCCTCCCCAAGGTGACTAATGCTTGTCCTGATTTTTTAATGGGTAATGCAGGGTGCAGAGGACAGTGCAGCTTTAACACTCCTACTGCACTAATGGAAAAAAATTCTTCTTTGCAGCAAAAGATGACATCTACATTTTTGCTCATTGGTTGTCTCATTCTACTGATACCTCTGCTCAGTGCTGGTAAGTTAAATATGTTGTTGAAATTACCATTTTAAAAAAGAAAACCTGCAAGAGGTGATTTGTGTGTATTTAGCAGAAAAGAGTTACTGAGAGCAAATAGTGGATTTGGGCTTTGTTTTTGCTTCAGCATATTGGAGATATGGATTGAAGTTGCACTGGGGATGGAATGGACAAATTGACATAAATATTTTTAAATCCAGCCACATAGATTTTGGGTACTGAGGCTTTGATTAGCCTCTCCCTCATTCCTGTGAAGGAAGTCCAAATTGATTGGCTTCCTTGACTTAAAAGTTAGCTGTTGAATGCCCTCTGTGAGAGACATGCTGTAGCTCTAGTCCTGAAAGCAATAGGGCTCCGTTTCCTTTACAATCAATTAGTAATATTTTTAATGGTAGGTCTAATTTTTCAGTAAAGCTTAGGGCTGCATAAATTAATGATGCTTGTCTTGCTGCTCTTGGCATAAGCAGTCTAATATTAATGTCTTTGAATTAGTTTAAGCTTCATAGGGATCTACTTGGAAATCTTTCAGTTAGATGATAGGAAAGTGGTGGGACTGGGAAGGTTACTGAAGACTCTTTTATTTTGAAGTCGCATACGTTAGCTTTGTATATATGCAGTCATTAAGCAAGATTTGTAAAATGAGTCCAGTCAGGTGTTTTGAAGTTTCATACAAGTTCAGTGTTGCATTTGTATGCGAAAGTTGGGAAGCTTTTAAAATCTGCTTTATAGCCAAATAGCCTGCTGCGTTTCTGCTGAACTGGTATTCTCCAAGTAGTTTTTGCTTGCAGATTTGAGTTCTTGATGACTTCTTGCAGTATCTGTCCTTCTTTCTCTGGTATTTTTGTGGCTGATGTTTTAAAACCTGCTTGCTAGGCTGCATGATTGTGTCTTGTCAACTTGTTACACAGCTGTAATTATAAAAATTCTGTTTATACTCGCCTTTTTTGTGATGTTCAGAATGATGTTCATAATTTAAAGGGCCTTCTGGATAAAGATGACAGAAATTGCAAACGTAGCAAGGAAATAATACATTATAGTCAAGACTTCTTAATCTAAATACTGCACCTCTCCAAATTTCCTTTGTATTATGGCAGGTTCGTTCACAGGCTTCTTTGATATGTTGAGGTCTTGGTCTCATTGCATACTGTCTTGTGCTTCAGGTCCAAAACCATCTTTCTCCCCCTCCCCCCTTCTTTTTTTTGTTCCTAATTTGGTTTTGGCCCCACAGTCATAATGGTCAGAGTACTGTGAGGAGCTCTGCACTGTTACTGTTTGCACCATGCTTTTCATAGATAGTATCTACATTAAGAATCTAGTAATTCTGCAGAACTACTAACATGCTCAAGTAACAAGGACACAGCAGGTGAGTTGTGAAGCTTGTGTTGCCTTGGTGATTCCCACGTACCTTCTTATACCCTAGTTTGTACTGAGGCTATTGGACTTACATGTGCCTGTTGCTGACTACCTTAATAGAAGGAAATTGTGGCTTAAGCTTTGTAAAATGTGTATTTTAGATCCTCAAGCAGAAGGTGCTAAACAAACAAGAAATGGTAGCCTTGTGATGTTTTAGTAGTAAAGTATTACAGAAAGTTTATTTTCTAATTCTGTGTGACTTGGAACGGATAGTAATACCTCTAAAACATAAAAGTGCACAGATTAAAAGCACTAATACTTTTTTCTTATTTTTTTAATAGAAGAATGCATTATTTGTGATTACTTTGTGCTTGTTGGAGAGCCTACAGCTATTAGTTGCCCAATAATTACATTGCCAGTGCTTCACTCTGAGTACAATCTGACATGGTATAAAAATGGTAGTGCTACACCAGTAACCACAGAGAGAGACATCAGGATCCATCAGCGAGAGGGCTTGCTTTGGTTTATTCCTGCAATGCTGGAAGATTCTGGACTTTATGAGTGTGATGTGAGGTAAGAAAGGGAGGAGGGAAAAAACTGGGTTGCTAATGTTAACAAGTGTGAGAATATAATTGCAGAGCTTGACTGTACAGAATTTTTTGGCTTTGGTAGGCAGCATAGTTCATGCTTTTTCTTTCTGCATGCTGCCTTGTTTTTCTTTCCTTCCACACACGTAGCATTGCAGAAGAGGTTCGTACAGAAGACTCTTTATCTTAAAGCATGATAATATTAACAATGGTCTGTGTGGGCTGGGTGTTTGTTTTGGATGAAGTGTAAGTCACAGAGAAAGGTCTTAACTGCTTCAGCTTTTCCTGTGTTCAAATTGCTGTTTGATACTGACAGATCAGAAGAACGTTTTGGTTTCTTCATTGGACGTGGTTAAATGGAAGAAAGATCTAAGAGGAACAGACTCTGCATGTTATGCAATATAACCACATACAGACTTCCTGAAGAACTTAGCAACTTTTGGGGAATGCTTTTAGAAATTTATGAATTAAACGTTAAAAGGGTTTTCTGCCTTTTTACTTTAAAATGTTACCAAACGTTGCTGGTCAAAACTGAAGAGTGCACGTGAAGAGCAAAGCAATGTGCTGGACAGCTTTAGAAACAGTGAAAGTAATGTGTCCCCGGTACTGCTCAAAAGATCTGAGTGCATAGAAAAGAAGGAAAAAGGAATAGATTCTTTTTGCCTCTTCCGTGCTTTGAAGTTCTTGCCATATTTACAGCTCAGATTAGTGCACTGGACTTCACCACTTCAGATGGTCAAATCCTGTTTATAGTGGCTGAAATTCACTGTGTGCTGAACAGGAAATTAATTTTGGGAAGGAGCACAGAAATTGCTCTTTTCCTCACGTTGCTTGCCACAGCACACTGAGAACAGCCAACACAGGCTTTTCAGGTGACCCAAAGTTTTGTGTACCAGTGCGCATACACTACGCCAGTTATGCTGAAGGAGTTTGGGTTGTGAATGTAGTAACAGCCATCAGCAAAAACTTCCAGTGTAAGCACAGGTCCACAGGCCTTTGCATCTGCCTGCTTCAGAGTCAATAATGAAGCTAAAATTTGAAGTTGGAAGAAGTGTAATCCCTTCAAAGCTACCCAGTTAAGTAATTTTAATTTAGTCTTTCCTGCTGTGTTTCTAGTTACTCTAGCTGTGAGATGTGTTCCTGTGGGCACCTCACATCCCTGGCTTGCATAACGTCAGCAGGACAAAAAACTTGCTAAAGTTCGGTTGTGGTAACTGTAGGCTACGGTTTGTGCGCCAGTCACTTAAACCTTAATTACAGAGTTTGTCAAGGTGCAATATATAGAAGTTGAAGCCAGGGCTGTCAGAACATGCAGTTGACTCTTCTGGAAGCTTCTCCCTTAGTATAGCATTGAGAAATGAAGAGTTGAGCAATGAATTAATGGAGAGTATTCCTCTACTTCTGGCATGGGCTTCTGGTTTCTAGTGCCATCTCTCCTCTGCAGAGCTACTTGTGAGCTCTTGGTGTGACTTGATTTCACATCGATACCGTACCTTGACATATATGTTATGCAAAAGCTCTGTCTCCTGCTAAGAGTTACAGCCTGTTTTTCTTGATAAGTCGCTCCAAGGAATGCTGAGATTAACTTGTCTTCTCCTGTTCATTTGGCACTGAGGGTGTTCCAGTGCAGATATGTTTTGGGTTACCCTACACTACTATGTGTTGGCCGATGTAGTGCTGACAATGGCAATGCTGGGTTGGTACTGTGGGCTCTATAGAGCATCAACTCGGAGAAGTCCTGGCTTCTCCTCTGGTACTTCCACAGCAGACCCCACTTCTGCTTACAACACAAAATCACAGCTTATTCCCGTCTCTCAGTCTAGAACAGGGGATGAGGAGCTGAGGGTGGCGTTTAAGAGCTAGGGGGGCTGTAGAAGGGGTGTTAGAGACAAGGCTGGAGGAGATGCTGAAGTCCTGTTTCGCAAACTCCTTGACTTGCTGGAAACAAGGAACCTTGTTGTAAATGACCTGACTTGTCTGCTGTTCTTGTTACAGGAGCCTTAACCACTCTAACAAAAATACTATAAATTTAACGGTTTTTAAGAATGATAATGGTTTGTGTTTTAACGGAAAAATGAAGTTTGAACAAAAAGTGATGAGCACAAATACCGGAAAGATTGTATGCCCTGATTTAGAACATTTTAAAGATGAAGACAATAATCAGCCTGAAGTACATTGGTATAAGGTATTGCATACGTGTATTTCAGACAAGATAGGAAATATTCTTTTTAAAATGTGTTTTGAAGTAACTGCGAAAAGCAGCTTTTGGGAGGGAAGGTTTATTTTCTCTACAGTTTGAGTAAGGCATCTATCTTGCTACACTATTGGGGAGGTGTAAAGAGGTATGGGAAGCATATTTTAAAAAAGCAGTTGTCCATTTTTGGATTGCAAGTTTTTTTGGAGTAAAAAACACATTTTGGTTTGTTGATTTGTGGAAGTGTAGTTCATCCTTTGATTATTTTATGTAGAAAAGTTTAAAAACTTTGATGTTTCCTTGAATACAAGGCTCTGCATAATTATTTCAATTTTGCAGAATATTGGGCTTGTCCAGCCTGTCGATCATGGTATGGTATTCTTATGCCTATTGCTCTGATTTTGCCAAAATACTCTGTAGACTGTGCAAGTTTAGAAACATATTTTGTCTGTGTTAAGGTAAAATTCTAAAGTAGTTCAACTCTTAATTCCGATACTGGTATTAAACTAGCTACGTGGGCATGTACATGTAAAATAACCTTGGTGCTGCACCTGTACATCTTCTTTTGAGATGAAGTGATTCTAAACTGCTTCTAGGTCAGGGAAGAGAAGCAAATTTTTCATTGTATGTATGTGCATCGCCACAGAAATGGTAATACACCCAACAGCATGAGGCACTGCTACAGCAGCTCTGATTCATCTCACTGAAGTAGGAATGCAGGCACGTATTCTCAAACTCTGCTACGTGCATAATAACTTCTATTGCACCTGAAATTAGATAGGTAACTGTCAAGCTATGAAATGAAGATCGCAAACTAAAACACAGCATTAGAAAACTTAAATGTCACTGCAGCCAATCCTTTAAAAAATGCAGCAAGATGTCATCAGGCTTCATGTTAGAGTGTAGTGATGCTTGGATAAGAATCCACATCGTGGCTTTCAAAAAAAAAAGTCAGTATTTGGGAACAAGTTTAATGATCAGTAAAGTTCAGTAACTTATTTAATTATCAGATCGTTAGCTCCCTTAAATCACAGGTACTTTTGATATATTTAGGAGTGTAAGCCTGGATTTTTTGAAGATAAGCGACTTCTTTTGGCAGAGGGTGAAAACGCTGTCTTGATTCGCGATGTAACTGTACAAGACAGAGGAAACTACACGTGCCGTATGGTATACACGTATATGGGAAAACAATATAATGTTTCACGAACTATGAGTCTAGAAGTTAAAGGTGAGTGCATTGAGGTTATTCTCTTCTCTTGTTGGTACTGCTGTAAATATTTGTATGCAGCCATAAGCTATTTGGCAGGTTACTTTTCAGCTCTGAAATCAGAGTTGGTAATCTTCTTTAATTCTGATTGTAAAATTAAAATACAGTAATGCATGTTGCTACCCATGAGCATTGCTTCTGAGGAAGAATTGTTAGGGGGAAATGACAAATGCAGGGTTGGGAATGAGAATTAGAAGGAAGCAGTGGTTACTGGGGTGTGAGAGTTTGTTTTGCTGGAACAAATAATGCACTATTAAATTAAATACATTAAAAAAAAAAGAGGAATTTTTGCTGAGAGCATTACAGCAAAACACCTGCTTATGTCCCTGTTGAACTTGCTTAGAAAGTTCACTAGAATCTCAACTGATGGGAAAGAAGATGTGACAAGCAGTATAAATACTATAAAATTAATAGATCTTCTTCTGGAAAGGATTGGCTTGCTGTTGACACTTCGTTGTGCTTTTCTGCATCTAATGGGATGTAGGACTGGCTGTCTCACTCTCCCAGTACTGTCATTTATCACTGCGAGCATTGTGATTGCATCTTTTGTGTCTAGGCTGCATTGCTGGTGACCCGACTAGTACCACAATAGTAATCTGTCAAAAAAGTTTACTGGAGGTAGAGTGTCCACCTTTTAAAGTTAAATCAAAACTCTGACTTTAGATACGCAATACAAGAACAGTGGGTTGTTAGCAGCGACTCTATATATTGTGCAGAATGATACAATTCCAGCCTAGGTTAAGTGTGTGCTTGTTTAGTACTTTATTGAAATAGATACTCACCTCATCTAGGAGGTTGGTGAGACAATCCCTCTTTCTCTTCCTTATCCATCTGACTGACAAAGTCATGGCATGTTNGAGCATTGTGATTGCATCTTTTGTGTCTAGGCTGCATTGCTGGTGACCCGACTAGTACCACAATAGTAATCTGTCAAAAAAGTTTACTGGAGGTAGAGTGTCCACCTTTTAAAGTTAAATCAAAACTCTGACTTTAGATACGCAATACAAGAACAGTGGGTTGTTAGCAGCGACTCTATATATCGTGCAGAGTGATACAATTCCAGCCTAGGCTAAGTGTGTGCTTGTTTAGTACTTTATTTAAATAGATACTCACCTCATCTAGGAGGTTGGTGAGACAATCCCTCTTCCTCTTCCTTATCCATCTGACTGACAAAGTCATGGCATGTTTTGGTTTTGTTTTCTGCAGTTGTATTACTTTTATATCAGCTGCCAGAAAAGTTGAGATTTTTTTTTNCTGACTTTAGATACGCAATACAAGAACAGTGGGTTGTTAGCAGCGACTCTATATATTGTGCAGAATGATACAATTCCAGCCTAGGTTAAGTGTGTGCTTGTTTAGTACTTTATTGAAATAGATACTCACCTCATCTAGGAGGTTGGTGAGACAATCCCTCTTTCTCTTCCTTATCCATCTGACTGACAAAGTCATGGCATGTTTTGGTTTTGTTTTCTGCAGTTGTATTACTTTTATATCAGCTGCCAGAAAAGTTGAGATTTTTTTTAGTAGTATTTTTAAGGTAAGCTAAAACCTTCTGTTAACTTGGAAGCTAAAATAGAATAATTTGGATAACATACAGCAAATCTCATGAGATTTTCTGTTGTAAATTTGAAACCAAGTTGAATACCAAACAGTAAAACAAAACCATTGTAAAGCTATCAGTTGAAGTAAGTTGTGGAACTCTTCTTGCCTGAAGATTTTTTTTTTTTCTTTGTTTCTGTTAGAAAGACCACTGCAGGTGAGACCAGAGTTTATTCATCCAAAGAACAACACAATTGAAGTAGAACTTGGTAAGTAGTAAATATTTAAGAAGTCATTAACATTCAGTGAAACAAATAAGCTCCTGGTCTTTCTGAAATAACACTTTTACAGTTCCACTGACTTCTGCAAGACTGGGAGGTAGGTACGTGGGTTGAGGATATCTGGAAGACAGATGTAAGTAATTTACAGGGCGAATAACTGTGTGCCTAAGATTGGAGTCTCTTGACCAGCAGTGTCAGGTGGGATGCATTTATTTTTGTTATTATTGCCATTTGTCCTTTGTACCGCTTCTCAGTGTCTGTGTCTTGACATATCCTCAGTATATATGGACATATGGTTACACGTGTGTAACATGTTAGGATAGTTACCAGTTGACCTGTTCAGTGGTTTTTCCTCCTCCTCAATGTTTGCTTGTCTTCCGTTCCTCTCCGCAACCTGGATTTTATTCCTTGTTCTAGGGTATTAAAAGGTTTCAGATACTGATCTTTTGTGAAACAATGAGCTGCTGGTTGATGGATATCCCAGGTAGTGTTTATCTTAGAAATTTCTTAAATAAGAGATTCTGGATATAAGGAATATGACTTCTTCCCAGTGAGGACTGCCAGCCAGGCAGTGCAGCAGGCTGCCCAGAGAAGTTGCGCAGTCTCCGTCCTTGGAGATTTCAGAACCTGACTGGATAAAGCTCAGGCCTGACCTCAGAGCTGGCTCTGCTTTGAGCAGGGAATTGGACTAGAGACCTCCCAAAGTCCCTTCCAACCTCAATTATTCTGTGGTTCTGTGGGCCAAGTATCTGGTGTGCAAGCCTTTTCCTAAGCAAACCTATATATGTTTGGATTACGCCATGTATCAGACAGAGTTCTACTGATATAACCCAGAAGAATGAGTTTGGAGCTGCTTGAACTGTAATTTTTTTTCTTATTTTGCACCAAGGAGAACTGTTTCAAACAAAGTATTTGATTAAAAATGGCATCGACTGGTCTTGGAGAAGTGTGATTGGCTGCTTACTAGAATTTCCTAGTACAGGATCTAAGCTGTTCTGTCATCTTTTGAGGAAGGATTGTTACCAATTAGGTCATTAGAGAAGCTCTGAGGAAAGGTTGCATTGGGGCTCTGGCACCACACGGGAGCTGACATCAGAGCATTGTGGATTCTTCCTATCTACGTCACATGATGGTAGTCCCGTGTAACACTGCTGCTTTAGCTGCTGTTTTTTCTGACATTGAGCTTGTAAATCCTGTGTATATCAGTTGTTCTTTTCTCATGTTGAGGCTTCATGCCTGTTTTCCCGTTATGTGAAACAAATTGTCCGGCCCAAATTCTAACTTTGAGCATAGGATATTAAACTAAAGTGAACAGCAGTGAAATACTGGTGCATTTTGGGGTTTTGTTTGTTTGGGATATTTTGTTGCAGTTTTGGGGTGGTATTTTTTCATTTATTTTTAACCTCAACAACTTCTGAAAGATAGCTCATTCTGAAGTTACCAGGTTGTGCTGAGTATCAGTAGATTTTTGACCAAGAATAATGAATAAGCTTTAATAGAAATTATGTTCCTCCAAAGCCCAGAAGGCTTTGTTTTAAACAGTGGAAATATTCAGGATCTGATACAAACAGTATTATTTTATAGACTTGCAGTCCTGCAGTCTTCAGGTGGTTATTTAATTCTGTTGGAAATATTCAGAAATGGTTCAGCAGCCCCTTCTTTTCTGGTAATTAAGTCTTCTCTGGCTTCATTACAATTACATGCCTGAAAAACTTTATTTGTGCTGTTCCATTAACAGGGACATTTGTTCAACACATCTTAGATTGAAATAGACTTGCTGCAGTCTTTTTTTTACCTCACACAATCCTAATCTTTGTGTGAAAACTTTGCTTTTTCTTTGTCCTTGTAACTGTGAAGGAAATGAAGTGATATTACAGTGGGGCTTCCCTGTACTGCATCTCCCACCCATTAAAATATGTAAATCTTGTCTCCAGATCCAACTGGTAATTAGTTATGACTTCCCATTTAATTCAGAAAAATTCTTACTAATGCAACCTCTACTCGGAAGGAGTCTATCTGTATAGGCCCTTAAAAGGCTCTTTCATTTACTGAAGACATCCTTTAGGATTTTTTTAATCCTTGGTAGTACTTGCTGAGAAAATGGAGAATAGAGCAACTATTAAGGGCTGCCTGTGAGACTCAGCTCATATTAAGATGTGTTATGGGACAACTTGTTTAGACTCCTTATTTTAGAACAGCATTTGGCCCATATTTGTTACGGCTTGGATGCTGCATTAATTAGAAGTTGCTGATGTATTATTGGATGCCTGAGACCAGCTAAGGTGAGCAAACCTAGCTGTGATTGCCTTACAGATGTTAGGAAAGCAGTCGTACACGAGACTAAAAGGAGGCACAAAGCCTTCACACACAGAGTGGGTTTAATGTGGCTACTGAACAACTACAAACAATTCCCTGCTACAGGGGGCACTTTAAAGGAAGTAAGGAAGTCGGTGAAGTCTTGGGGGGTTTTCTTGGGTTTGTTTTGTTTTTTTTTTTTTTTTAAAAAAGGCACTGCCATTCAAAAGTAATATTGTCTGTGTGGTACCTTTAATAGGATGCTGGAAAAAAAAAATCTTTGCTCATATTAAATGCCTGCCTGTGGGGCAGAACCTGGAAAAACCTCTAAGAACCTAGAAACACCAGTATTTTTGAATGAGAAGTGGCAGGCGAAGGTTGTGCAGAAACTTAACAGTACATTCATGAATGTATAGAAATCAAGGGCATGGAACACTTAAGGGGTTTTCTTCATGTTGAAGAGCTGTGCAGTGCACTAAACCACATACTTGGAGAAAAAAGTTATTGTGGTGGAACGACATGAGGGAAGAGATTGGGGAGCATCTGTGATTTCTACATGAACTCTTGTTCAAGTAACTGCTTTGCATGTGAGCTATAAGTTTATTCCATACTTTTGATAGAGACTATCCATTGGTGGAAGCATCTAGATCTGATGTGGTTCTAGGAAATGAAACATTGAGATCTTTACATAGGTGAACTGAGAGCCTGCCGCCTTCTATCAAATCATAACTTCCATGGGTAAAATACAGAAGGAAAGGACTCCAAGAAAGCTGCTTACCTTCCTGTAAATGGAGCCCTCTGAGGTACACTGGCAATAAATATACGCTGCAACTAGGCTTGCTTTATTAATACTGAGGCATTCTGTAGGATCTGGGATGTTGGTGGCAAAGGAGCTGAGTGACAGGTGAGCTTGCTCTGGGAGCAGAGTGTGAGGGTATTCAGAAACCATCCCAGTGGACAGTGTTGGCCAAAAGACTCTGATTTGGAATAATGATATGCATAGTCACTAAGAATTGGATTCAGCTCCAGGGTGTAGTTGTTTACACATGGGTGTGTGCATGTGAACTAAGGGCATTAGTTAATGCTATTATCAACAAGGGCTCAAGTCAAGTTGCCTACATATAGATGTCTAGTGCTGTTTTGGGTGGTCTAACTACTCTAGCAGTGCAGGTTTCTTGAAGATCTGAAGTCCTATCTACCAGCTGCATAAGGATGCTTTGGATGCTGGAGAGCATCTCGGATATCACCATACAGTGTACATGCAACTGGTTTGATGCCCTAAGATCTTTTAGTGGAGTCGGTGGAGTCTGGAGAGCCATTCAGTTGATAAGGTCCAGGTGTCTAATGTGAGTGGACCCCAGCAGAGCTGAACTCTGTTACTAGCTTAGGCATCTAGCTCACAGGCAGACATGAACATTTAGACACCTACATTTAGGGTGGAGTTTATATCCAGATTGGAGACACCCAAGTGTGGATTACAAATGGATGAGTTTTAAGGAGTCTGCTTTTCATAAGGTAAGTGGGTTTTCGATATCCCTCCTTTTCCCAGCTGTTCCCTAATCACTTGATTCTGCTTCTGTTACAAGACCTTCAATTGCGGTATTTAATGTTTTTTGTAGGGTCACATGTAGTGATGGAATGTAATATATCAAGTGGCATAAATGGCTTGATTCCATTCTGGCAAGTTAATGATGAGGATGTTGATATTTTTGATAGCACCTACAGAGAACAGTTTTATGAGTAAGTATCCGTACACATTGAATCATAAGTGCATTTCTAGGTGTAGTAATCTACAGTAGTTTGCAGTGAATTCACCGTAAAGTTGACTACTAGCCAACTGTCGGTAGTTGTTGAAAGACTGATTAGAAGTCCACAGCAGGTACACTATATTCTTATTGCTTGGTTTTAAAAATAAATGTTTTATTATAAATACTGGTGTATCTGATACAAATGTAATGAAGCAATCATATGTAGGCTTTTAGAATGGTGTTGTGAAACATATAATTTTGTAAAGCTCATTTATGGATTTGTTCTTATGCAGTCCTTTTTGCTAATAGATTAAAGGCTGCCTTCTATCATTAATATGGGAAGGATAGGTTGTTCCAAGACAAAAAATCACTCCACTTATTTTTATTTGTGAAGTTGGTTCAGACACAGCTGCTAATCCTCAAGAACATAAAGCAGAAACTCTTGTTGCAGGACATTTG
>VZSC01011364.1:457126-487079 GCA_013398225.1 Steatornis caripensis
GGGGGGGGGGGGGTTGTGTGTGTTCAGGAAAATTAAACACAGATTAGACTGACAAAACCAGCAGCTTATTTTGAGAGAGCAGGATCTTTGTTATTTAGTGACTGGTCTGTGCTGTAGTGGAGCGTGGATGTACTGTTTGCTTTCTCATTGTATCAATCACTGCTGTTAAATACAAACCTTAAAACGTAATGCAAAGTCAGCTAATCAGTTCACATTCCTGCAGAAGCATTGCCATCCCCACGAAGTGGCATCATCAGTGCAAAATATGGCTAGAGAGTTAGGGTGCAGGCTGCTTTTAAGATTATCTTTTTCAGTCATCTGCATCTGGTCTCCAGAAGGAATCTTAGTTCTACTTTGTCCCCAAGTTCCTTTAGGGGGAGTTATTACTTTCATTATAGATCTGTATACTTGGTTGGTTGCCTATAAATATTAGGGCCCCAGTTTTTGGCCTCTAAGGCACAACTAGGTCCATTATTCTTTAGGGCATGAAGTTTCTGAGCTTCACCAGTTAAGACACGTGTGCAGCTCTGTGTAGCTATGTTTAAAGTTACTATAACTGCAGTTTCTTCTGAAACCAACTTGATGCTGCTATTAAACACATCTTTCTGAAAAGCATTTAATATATTTAACTTAAAGCAATTCTCTGTTCAGATTTTTGGCTTGCTTGAAAGTGATCTCTAATTTTAATCACTACCCTGCCTGATAATTTTCCCATGCCAGAGATGGAGATGTGCAAAATACATCATGTGCAAGTTCTAATTAGGATTAGTAGTTCAAAGTAAGTTATCCAGCATCAGAGAAATTACTCTAATTGCAATAATAATGTTTCATTAAAAAAAAAAAGCAGCAATTTCTCAGCAATTAAATTTGTGGAGCATTTGCTCATAGCAAAGCACACTGTAGGCATGGCCAACATTATGGACTTGAGGGCCTACACCTAGCAGGTAACTCTTTCCTCTGCTGGGAGGACATTTAAAACTGACTTGAAGAAATCTGAACGAACATGTTACAAAATCATGAGGTTTGTATTGGCATCTCATGACAGAAGTTGCTGGCAATTATATACGTAACAGAAACTGGTTCTTCAGGATGTTCTGCAAAATGAGTTTTCCTCCTTGAGTACATAAAATCACGTCACTGGTATATAGGGTAGGGTGCCAGGTTGTAGGTACCTTCCTTTCGCTCATCATTATTTTCTAAGTTGATTGGCACCGTTGACTGTGGATACTGTGGGCTTGGGGAGTCTATTAGTATGCTTAGAGATATTTCTGCTTCACGATCAGTACAAGGAATCCTGGAAGATGATTTTTCTCTTGACAGTTTTTTTACTAGTTACTACTGGTTTGAATAATCTTTCATTCACGGAATCATTTAGGTTGGAAGGGACCTCTTGAGATTGTCTAGTCCAACCCCCTGCTCAAGCAGGGTCAGATAAAGCAGGTTCCTCAGGGCTGTGTCCAGTTCGGTTTTGAGTATCTCCACAGGTGGAGACTTCACAACTTCTCTGGGCAACCTGTTCCAGTGTTTGACCACCCTCACAGTAAAGAAGTGTTCAGTTTGAATTTCAGATGGGAAAGTGTTTAAATTTGGGCTCATTGCCTCTTGTCCTGTCAGTGGGCACTACTGAAAGGAGCCTGGCTCCCTCTTCTCAAATCCCTCCTGTCACGTATCTACACACATTACTAAGATCCACACCCCATCCCCTGCCCCTGAGCCTTCTCTTCTCCAGGCTGAACAGTCCCTACTCTCTCAGGTGACACATGCTCCATTCCCTTAATCATTTTCAACAGCCCTGCACTGGACTTGCTCCAGTAAATCCATGTCTCTCTTGTACTGGGGCACCCAGAACTGGCCCCACTACTCCAGGTGTGACCTCACCAGTGCTGAGTAGAGGAGAAGGATCACCTCTGTCGACCTGCTGGCATGCAGTCCAGGATGACTGGGGACTGGTTATTCCTCCTCAAGCACAGGATTTGCATTTTGCTTTGAACTTCATGAGGTTGGCATGGCAACATCAGCCCATTTCTCCAGCCTGTCAAGGTTCCTCTGGATGGCAGCACAAGCCTCTGATGTCTAAGCCATCTCTTTGACTTTTGTATCATCTGCAGAACTGCTAATGGTGCACTCTGTCCCACCCAGCAAAAAACGCCCAACAACCCATGTGTATGGAAAGTGCCAAGTCACCTCTGGTCATGAAGCTGTTTGTTACAGGGGTGGTATTTACTGTGCTTCACTGGCTTCTTAGGTTTATAGAAGTAAAAAATGAGTTTGTATTGTATTTGTCGATGGATGAATCTATCCCGTGTTAAGCACTGATATTTCAGTTTCTCTACAGATGTTTCATTTTTACCTTTTTTTAATGACAGAGAGGGGATGCCTCATGGACTTGCTGTATCTGGAACAAAATTTAACATTTCACAAGTGAAAGTCAAGGATTATGTTCATAAATTTTACTGTCACTTCATATATGGTTCTCAGCAATTTACAGCCTACATCAAATTGGAACGCCCAGGTAAGAGATTTCATCTTGATAAAATGATGATAAATAATGCCTACTTCTCAGTTAGCTTGACAACACCCTACTTAACACTAAAACTGTGTTATGTACTGTTGTGCTAAGTGGGCAATGCAGCTCAATACGTTGCTTTGTGGGGTTTTTTTGGTCATATTCTTAGCAAAATTAAAGAGAATAGCACTTTTAATTTACTTAGTCTTCCCTCATCGGGTGTTTTAGGAAACATTAATGAAAGACTTCAATTTATTTGAAGCAAGTACGAGACCTCAGTGGAATACTGTGCTTCATTTTACACACTTGTACTTAAAGAAGTGTGTGGAGCAGAGGAGATCGTGCGTCTAGAAGAGCACTGAAAATAGCCAATTCTCTAAAATAGCTGGGAGGAAGACATAACTAAGTGTGGAACAGACTGACAAAAGGACGTGAATGTATATATGGACCTGGTTGTCTTATCCTTCAGTAACCAATAACAGGCTCAAATTGCCAGGAGAAAGAAAAAAAAAATCTATTTATATAGTAGGAGAAACTCTTAACAGTGATGATAGCAAAGGAGTGAAAGCGATGGCTTGGAAAGCTTTGGACTTTCCATTACTGATGCACGTGCTGTGTTATTACCTTCTAGATAGGCTCATTCATGTTGATTGGGAGCATCCTGACACTTGTTGGAGACCCCAGTCTTCTGCTCAGAGGCAAGGATAAGTTTGACCTGTTGCTGGCTAGCATGAAATTTTCTTTTTAGTAGATGAACTTAAAGGTAAAGTGAACTTTAAAAACTCAAATACAAGGCTGAAGGAATTAGTTCTCTTTATTTAAAAACAGATAACACAGAAAAGCAAATCACCAGATATTATAAGCGTCCTTTTTTTTAAACTTATTTAGCTGCAGAAGAGCCTCTGGTCTATTGAGCTTGTATTGAGCTGGCTTTGTCAACTGTGAACCAATTATATGACAAATGTTATTCTCAAACTTACCTTTAACTGGCCACAGTTAATTGACTGAACGTGGATCTGAGCCCTAGTTCGTTACATAAGTTCTTAATAAATATGGTCAGGATAGCATTTCACCTCAGAAATCCTTTAAGCTGCAGGAACTAGAAAATGCAGTTTGTGGAGGGTGTTTGTTTTAAGGACAACAAATCTATTAAGGACAACAAATTAGTAGGTTCGGTGACAGATCTTCGAAGAGGCTGGGGACAAGCTGGTTGATCTGGGGAGAGCAGCATGGTCAGGAAAACACCTCCCCACCTCTGACTTACTTGCTTTCTGGCTGATAAAATTTTGTGCAAGAATTCTCGCTCTGCTGCTGCGATGGGATATACGTCAATATTTTGGTGTTTCAGCTGAAGAGTAGCCTCATTTGTCACATTGCTAAGGTATCTTTTCTCTGAAAGATAAAAGTAGATTTGTCAAATAACAGTATCTGCAGAAAATATACATGAAAAACTTTCAGTCCTATTCATTCTTTTTTTGAAAAAAAAATTTAATGTCTAAGCAATTTTGAACATCCCTTTTGTCTTTCTCTGATTCTGGTGTATAACTTTGTTTTCTTTCTTTGTTTTCTCTCTTATTCCACTCTATTGCAGCTCGGAACATTCAGGGTTACTTAATTGGAGGAGGAGTTTCTTTGATATTTTTAGTATTTTTTACTCTCTTTATCTACAAGATCTTCAAAATTGATATTGTGCTTTGGTATCGCGACTACTGCCATCCTTTCCTGCGTAAAAGAGGTATGTTTGTGTGACAGTGCTGCGTGATGTAATGAGCCTCCACCTTCCCTTGCAAAGCAGTGAGTTAGCCTCATGGTCTTCCTTGGGATTTTTGAAAGGATAACATGTTTTTAGGGTGTTTAGAATTAGTTCAGATAACAAAAGCATCTACAGGGGAAAAATGAGCGACTTCCCAGGAATCCAGTACTAGAATTCCTTTCTCTGAAGACCCACTTGCTGTTCTGACAGCAGTTGTTCGGATTTCTTTTAGTTACTGTTCTTAGGGAAAGCAGTAATACACTCAGATTGCTAGGTGTTTTTTTCCACAGACGAACCAGGATGAATTTAATTTTCTTTTGTTTTCTATTCGAAGGGACTTCTGATTATTTTACTTTCTGTAAATTCCTAGCGTTCAGAAAAATGTTGATAAGGGTGCTCTCTATGAGAGTATGCTGACGTATGGGTTATTTCCAAACATCCGAGAGGAAGTACATGGCTAGAGAAACAGAAAATATCTTCTAGAGGTATTGAGGTTCTGTTAGATTTTTTTTGAAGTCTTTTACATTTGGTCTTTCTGAAAAGTTTGTTCCGAAATACAATTCAGACCTTGAAATTTGCCAACTACTTTGGTTTTGTTTTCATGTCTATGTGGTTGCTGTGTTTTGAAACTCCAAGTTACAAAAACGACCTATGGGTTATATGGCAGCTGAAATTTTAAGTATTCAGTTTTACTACTGGAACTGCTATTTTTCCAGATAATTCAGTGATAACTTTTTTTAATTTAGAGTTAAAAATATTCAAACATACTTTATTTTGCAGGTCTCTCTTGCCTGTTCAGATCTAGCACACTGGGTTCTAGAAGGCCTGATTCTACAAATACTTCAGGCTTAGTATAATTACATATGCTTAGATAATAGCAGGATTAGGACCTAAAAGCAATGATTCAAGTGAGGAAAAAACAGAATTAGAGATTTTTTTTGTCTGTTTGCTTGCTTGCTTTTGTGACCTTGGAATCCATTTTTATATTATGCCTGTTCCTCACTCTTTAGTTTCAGACGGGAAGATCTATGATGCTTATGTTGTATACCCAAAGAACAGAGAGAGCTGCTTGTATTCATCAGATATTTTTGCTCTGAAGATACTGCCAGAGGTCTTAGAAAGACAGTGTGGATATAACCTCTTCATATTTGGGAGGGATGATTTACCAGGACAAGGTGAGCTATCTCAAGACAAGTTACACTCGAGCTTTCTCCGTGGCAGCTGTAAATACAACTCAGAAACAGGCAATCAATCAGATATTATTCTAAATATCTCCCACCATCGAATGAACTATGATTTTCTTGTTCTTTCTGATGGAAAATGAGAAATACAGCACTGGGTGGTTCTGGGGAGTCTGTTTATCTCAGCCTTTCCGTTGTCATTATTTAGCTCTTAAATTTTTTTTTTTTAAATGTCTGCCTAGCCTAAACATCTGGAGATGGAAGGATGCTGAGGGGAAGAGGAGTTGAAATTGTGGTTGTGAATGATGGCTATTGGCAGGAAACTTGGAAAAGTAGGTCTTGTGAGTGCTGTGAAGAGAGCCCATTGCTTTGAGGTGCCATTTGTCAGGTTGACCTCTACTGTTTCATTTTTATTTACTCTGAGAATTGCTGTCAAAGCAGTGGGATGTAATAAAGCGTGTGATGGATGCTTAGACAGTGCAGGTCAAGGGGAAAAAAAGACTACAAAGCAACACTAAGTTATCAGGAACAATTGGCTATATCAAAGACTACTTGTCCCTAGTGAAAGTTATTATAAAGCATTGCCTTCCTTGGAAGCCTTTAAAATCCTTGTGGAGGTTTCCTCTGTGTGCATATGTGCACCAAATTTACATTTCTAGCATCTGACACTGAAAATTGCAGTCTGTGCCACTGACTACTAATGTGAGGTGAAGTGATGGTCTTCTGAATCCTTCCTGATCTTATGACTTTAGAAAGGTAATACTGAGCCTGAATAAATTTACAGGGTAAGCCTTAAAGAGAAGTTTTTGTTTTAAAAAAAAAAAAGATTAGTGTGGACAAATCTACACGAGGTGGTTTGTTGATCACTTTTTTACATGCTTTTAATAGCAGTTTGAGAATAAAGAGTTGCCTGAGAAGTAGAATTCAAAGTGCTGCTTTATTTTTTTTTAGCTTGGAAAAAAATGCAGTAATCTTTCTCAGGGTTAACCCATATGGTTTTTGTGTGGTATATATCGTATTTTGCTGGTTTAGAATTAATTGTCTGGAATGCCACTGAAAGGAGGATTCTTTGCTTTCTCTTCCACTTGTATGTAACAAGAAGCAGTTAAGCTATGAGAACAAGCCATTCAAGGAAAAAAGTTGTAGTTTAGTTTTATCTAGGCTTACGGTTTTGAAACTTTTTTTTTTTGCAATTGCACCTATGATGATAATAAAATGGCACTAGTGAGATAAGTAGTAGAGAGTTGGTAGCTCTTCTCTGTCTGTGCAAAACAAGAATATAGACATGCAGTCTGATGTGGTCAGGTTGTGTTGCATTGGCTAAACCTCTACTTGTTGGCTAACCCAACGTAACTGCTTGCACGCTCTTATCCTGTCCCTAGATGTGAGGTGAAGTGTCTTGGCTCAAATATGAAACGACGCATGAAGCAGCTGCAACATGTTGGTAACAAAACATACAAACATACAGCCTTAATTTTGCACAACCTTTTTCTCTACAGCTGTGATCAGCGTTGCTGATGAAAAAATCCGTCAAAGTAGAAGAGTGATAATTGTTTTAGTACCAGAACCCTCCTGTTACAGTGTTACAGATGTGTCCGAAAAGCAGCTAGCCTTGTATAATGCTCTTATCCAAGACGGCATTAAAGTAATTCTCATTGAACTTGAAAAAATACAAGATTATGTGAACATGCCAGAAGCCATCAAATATATTAAGCAAAAGCACGGGGCTATCCGATGGAAAGGGGACTTCTTGGAAAGGTCTCACTCAGCAAGTACCAGATTCTGGAAGAAAGTGCGCTACCACATGCCATCCAGAAAAAATGCATCTTCGTCAGGATTGCATTTGTTACCGAAAGACTTTAATTCTCCCTAAATAACAACAGAAAAATGACACTTACTGACTAATTCAGTTCACCTAGTTGGTGATGGATTGATTGAAGGTCACGTGTATCTGTTTTGTGCAGGCAATCTCATCCAAATGCTCTGAATTGAAGGTACTACAACGTGGTCTACGGATGTGAAAGAATCATCCTTTTTTCTGGCCAGATCAACAGAACACCTTGTAATGTCATCAGTAGCACAGCGATGACATGAAAACCACATAGGAAGTACACGAGGCCTTTTCCAAGGATTGCGCTGTGTTTTGCTGGAATTCTTTTGGTATTAAAAACAGAACAGGAAAAGAAAACTATCAAAAAAACAGAAAACTTATTTTTTGCAATTAAAGGTTGAAGATGAAGGGAACCATGTTAGTTATATGATACTTTGTAATGGGCATGGTTGATGCCAGTAACTGGTTTTGTTTCAGTTTTTTTTTAATGAAATGACACAACACTTTTATTTGTTACAAGTTCGTTATTTGCCTTGTTCAGTTTGCTGAAAGATCCCTCTGTGTTACTGTATCAGTGTGTTATCGTCCAAGAGAAAAGGTGAGAGACAATCTCAGTCCCCCACATGTGTTATTGAACCTGACAAAGCATAAATACTCTTCCCTGAACTTTTCCATTTTAAAGAATTGTACCATTTTTAGTCACTTCTCCTGCACAGGCATCATAAAAATACCATTGTAATGCTGTACTGAGTCAAAAAAAATAATTTCCAGACACTTTTTTTTTCCCCAGTTGAGTGCCTTAATACATTTGTTCTTATTACTCAAGTGGAACAACTAGCTAATGACAGGGACTCTCTCATAGGGAGCACAGGATGGTTGGCTTCATCCCCCTCACTTTAAAGACCAGATCAAGGGACTTCAAGGCACCTACTTCTCCTGGGTCGCTGCTGCTGAAGGAGAGCAGGTCTCCCCTCCCGTTCCCAGCCGGGGTGCTGGCTCTAGCATTTGTCAGCTCTGAAAGCTGAGCCTGACTCAACAGACTACTGTGGCAGAAATCGTTCTTTTCTTTGGGATAGTTTTCACCCAGATTAGTGAGTTTGTCTCGTTCCTGGAGTGTGCAATGGGAGAAAGAAAGGAGTGGTGAGGCTGTGCTTTTTGTCTCCAGGTGTGTTTAGAAAATAGAGCTAAAATAGCATTGTTGTCCAATACTCCTTAAAGTGAGAGGTGCCTTGTGTTACCCCCTGTAGCTGTTGATTTTCTCCTTTCCCTCTCCCAATTGTGTACGGAATCTGAGTTGACTGTGTACTGAATTTGGCTAGGGCTGGATGAATTGAGGCTGAAGTCACAGCTTCCATACGGCTGCTTGAGAAAGAAAGTTGTTCAAACTTACTGTGCATGTTGAATCCTTTATATCTCTCTTTTTTGTTTTTTTTTTTTTTTTTAAAAAAACCCAATATTACATATACTGCTATTTTGTTAACTCTGAACTTAGGTTTAACTTGTGTGTAGGCAGTGCTGTTGTTTGTAATGAGATTGTTTTTTCAGGGGAAGGAATTGATTTGAGTGATTTTTAACAAATTATCAAATCTGTTTAATGCCATGTTTACATGTGTGAATTTTATAGGAGCAGGAGATGTGACAGCCAAATTGCCTGTGCTTTTCGGTCTGTGCTTCAAAGTTACATTTTTAAATTATGAGATCTACTTATATGTGGAAGCTTCAGGATTTGACTGTTACTGCCTTTAACTGTTGCTTGCAATTCATGTTTGTGTCATATCAGCTTCTCTCTTGTAGCACCTTTTGCTCTCCTCCCATTCAAACTCCAGCGCATTTTTTCCTGTGCAGTTCCCTTGTCTTGGAACAAGCATCTTACTATTGTGTCGAACTCCGTCACTTTCCAAGGTGTCCTCAAAGGCTGTTGCTAATACAGTACTAGGCAGAAATTTTTCCTTTAAGTTGTTCTTTTGGTATCTCCACTTGTTCATCTGAAAAAATGAATGTTTTGCATAATTCAGAATCCATCTACTCATTTTGACACTGCAGTGTTGGCTTTTTCTTCTTTCATCACTCAGGCATTTATCATCTTATGCCTCAATCCTTAATGAAATTAAACTGATAGTGTGAGGTGCCACCCCATGGAAGAACTGCCCAGTGAACGTGCAATGGTGTGACACTTGTGTTCTGCCTGATAAATGAGAAAAACAGTGGAAATAGGTTCCTCTTCCACCTAATGTGCTTAGGTTACCTCAGTGTATGCTGAAGATTTGAAACTGCTTCTGAGAGACAGTACTTTCTGAGCTCTGTGAGTTGAGTGTGTGTTTGGCCAGAATGGAGTAAGAATCTCTTCGCTTCAGGATTGGAGGGGGGAAAAGTGCATTTGAAACATCAGACTATTTCAAACTGTCATGGTACTGGAGTGTTTTATTGATGGATGTCATGTGTGTCTAGACAAATGCACGTGCTTATATTCTGTTCTCATACTGTGTTGTAGTCAAGACAGTGTCAAGGGAGGAACAGTTCTGATTACGAAGTGCCACATTTGCTTAGCTGTTGCACACAGTCTACTTTTAAATATGATGTGTGTTCAGTGACAGCCCGTTGCAGGGTAAAAGAGCCTTGAGATCCATCTGAAGTTACTGGCATCCATCTGAGCAAGGCCAGTTGTTATGGTTCGCATCAATAGAAGAATTTAGTGGGACAGAAGCTGTACAGTTTGGTCACAGAACTCTTCTCTAAGAAGATCCCTATATCAAATGTGAAGACTGGACACTGGAAGTATAGTAGTTGTACTCTTGACGACTGGGGTACAATACGGACTTCGCACTTCCACCTTGACAGCTCGCAGTATGCAGGGCAGCCAACGGAGTTCCAGCAGCCTCAGGCCTCCTGAATTGTTTTTGCTGACTGGAATAGATTGAATGAAAAACTGCTACTTGTTATCCCTACCTTTAGGGATAGGAAAGTTATTTTACTGAGCCAAAATACTGAGTTTTTCTTTTTTTTAAATAAAATGTTCCTTTTGATATATTTATACAACTGACGCTAAAGTTTTCATGTGTGTTCTGTAAAGACGCTTTGAAGAAAGGTCCATTTTTTAATTCAATAAAGACACTACATATTTTTTTTTTTTCTTACAGCACTGCTTGTTTTTTCCTCATTTCTCCACTAAAGCATGCTGAGAATAAACAACAGCAAGCAGCAGTCTTAGCGACTAAGTGTCTTAAACAAGGCTGCTATATTAGATCTTCATTCAGGCTGCTGAATGTGTGTGGGGAAAAGGGTCTCATTAAGCATTGTGTTAATCTGGTCTCTACCAGCACTACCTACCTCACCCTGCCTGGGCAAAAGGGAGCTGTGAGCTTGGCTCTGCTCTGTCCTATACTCTCCTTGCAGCGAGGTGAAGCTAGAGCAGCCCCAAGGCTGCTGCCTCGCTCTCTGGGACCAGCATGGACCCCAGCAGTGCCTGACTGGGCAGCCTTCTGCTGCACCACCTCAAGAGCTGGGGGAAATGCAGTAGACCTCAAAAGGAGGGGATGTGAAGGGCTTCCCATCGGTAGTGGAGAGGCAAGACTTCTCTGCTTGGCTTCTTGGGCAAGCCCTGACTTGTGCTCCAAGCGAGCCAGAGCCTTAGCAGAGGGACTGTAGGGGCTGGTCTTGCATGAGACCTCGTGTTGATTCCAGAGAGGCTAATATACTTAACGTAAGGTTTACAGAATAATTTTCAATCCTAATAGATAAAAGGAGCTTATAAAAGTATGAGTTTTAAATTTGGGCTGTACTTTTTGCATTCTGATTGCTTCGAACTTCTTCTCGAAAGCTGTTCCTGAATACTATTTCTGCCCCTTTTTCTAGTGAAGGTAATGCCAGCTGTTTACTTGCTAGTTTAATTCTGGGCATGTTTTTTTCATGCAAGATCGATAAGCAGGTAAGAAAGCCATTAGAGGAGTTCTTCTGAAATGAGTTTTTTATATACCTGTGTGACTCTCACAGTAGTCGTTTTTCAGACTCTCAAGAACTTCTGTTAACTTCTGTATAACCAGCAGCAATAAGTCTAGTTTGGTATCTAGGCTTTATCAGCATTTTCATGTGAAATTTCCTGAACTAAGTATTTTCAAGACTATTGATAATGCTGTTGCTGTTTTTCAGGTCTAAGCTATACTATACACTTCTCTAAGACCCAGGCAAGCGTTCAGGCTGTAAATTAATGTGTGTTTGAAGGTCCTGTTCATTTGTTGCTTCCTCTTTGGAATGGGATCACTATAAGCATCAATTCCATGCTGACAGCAGCACAACACAAATTCTTTTTAAACAAGAGGTGGTGGATGATTTACTTCTGCTAAGGTGCTCTTGGTTCCCCACCTCTTCCAAGATACTGCAGCTTTGAACTAAGTCTGCGTACTTAGAGATTAAAAGGTTGTTGGTGGAAAGAGTCAAGTTGGAGAAAATCACCATTCCCTGGTAACTGGGCTCAGTATGGCTTACTGTGAGAGCCTGACCAGCAGGTTTCCTGCCTGGGCTAGAGGAACAGTAGGAACGAGGCCAGCACTGTGACAAAACCCTCCTGTGTGAGCTTTTCAAGACCCTTCTACATTTGTTTAGTCCTGTCCTCCTTGAAGCCACTGCCAGCAAAGTTTTCCATTCAGTAAGGTGAATAAAGAAGGTATGCTTGTGAGGTAAGTAAAGCTAATGTAGTTCTTGGATGTCTTCACTGGTAATCACCTTAAAGGGAAGCAGATTAACCAAACCCTAAGCCCCTGGATGAAGGAAGAGAAAGAAAGGGAGGGTGAGAAGAACTGTTGACTTCAGGAAGAAACTAAAGCTGGCATCCAGTGAATCAGTCTGATTTTTGCATGTAAAATTAACTCGGGAATAGGATTTTAGAAATAGATTATGATGCAAAATTTACAAGTTTAGACTATTCTGTTTTGGGTTGTGTGCATTTGTTGTTTAAATGTTTGTCCCGCAGGAATATTTAAACTACTCTTCAGCACCTACATACTTTTCTTCTGTAATTCTCTGCTTGCTCTTCTTTAAATTCTTGTTTGGTTTTGTTCCCATGAAATGGTTATTTGCACTGTGAAAATACACAGAGAGATTATTTGAACAAGGCATTGCATACTCAGTGTTTAGTGTTTGCAGAGGATGGGCAGTCTCTTCTTACTGACTGCCCCAAGGGCGCTAATAAACCTTATTGGTCCTGATCAACAGCACCCTGGGCACAGGAACCCCAGTGAAGTCCATGCTGCTTCCTTGCTGGGGACACCGGAACGGACCCTGGCTGGGAGGGAGCTGCCAGCCTGCACGGCATCCTGACAGTTGGGTAGCGAAGTGTCTCATTATTAAACGAACTTCAGCTTTNTCCCCAAGGGCACTAATAAACCTTATTGGTCCTGATCAACAGCACCCCGGGCACAGGAACCCCAGTTAAGTCCATGCTGCTTCCTTGCTGGGGACACCGGAACGGACCCTGGCTGGGAGGGAGCTGCCAGCCTGCACGGCATCCTGACAGTTGGGTAGCGAAGTGTCTCATTATTAAACGAACTTCAGCTTTACTTGGTCCAGAAGTGCCAAATGCATGTGCTGAGAGGGAGCCAGTCCAGAGCACATCCTTGTGAGAAGCCGCTTTAGTTTGTTCTTGCAGTTGCAGATTCTGTTCTTAAAAGCAAGAAAACAGAACACATACACACACACAAAAAAAAAAAAAAAGACCCCAAGAAAAGGAATTCTATGCAAAACCCAAATGGCTTTTGTGGAGGTAACTCAGGTACTTTTGCGTTCCCATTTCCAAACACTGGTGTGAAATACGCACAAAGCGGAGCTTTCTGTTCTGATTTTAACAAGATTTGTTATGCTGCAGCTGGTACCCCTCAGAGATGAGCATCTCTACCTTCAGGATTAAGCTAGCTCTGTGGTGAGAGATGTTCATGCAAAGTGATGGTTCCAGCAAAGCTTAGCAGTAGTGTAACTAAAATGTTTTTATTTAAATGCATTGTGATTAAATTGAAACTAAAGCCATTTTCTTTTCAGCTTCTGCTTAAATAGTAAATGCATCCTACTGTAAAAGGCAAAGGTGTTCTTTATGTAAGAGGGGACTTTGCATATCAAGCTTTTTAGATATGCTCAGTTATTTTCTTTGCCCCTCTTCACTTTCTAAATTACATTTAAAAAGGGCGCCTTAACTTTATGTACATATATCTACACAAATGAGGGTGATAAGTGATACTTCCCATAGAATGGCTCTCTGTGTAGCAAGAACTGAGCCTCGGTACCCTTTCCTGTGTGTCTTGTCTTGATGGGCTGATCAAGCTTTGCAGATTTTGTAGCAGGCTTGTCAGCACATCATTGGCAAACCCAGCAGTTACGTATGATATGCTAAGTGGAAAATAAAGAAAAGAGTTTTCAGAGATGTCTTAATGTGAAAGGAATTATATTGTTATGAGTAAAGTTAATTTCTGCGTTCTTGAGAAGGAGTATTATAGATTTTGAATTATTTGTATTATCTGTCCATGTTTTAATAATTAATTGTTATTGTATTTAGGAATGTAATCCACTTAAAGACAAAAAGCTTCTTATATTGACAGAGGATCTTGTACTAACTGATATGACTGTAAAAGGAGTGGAGGGAATTACTTACGCAAAATCACATATAATTCCTTGGGAAAGCAATATAAAATATAAGTAAAAGTTATTAGTCTATTTTTCAGTCTTTGTGTAACAAAGTGATGTGATTCTGTTTATTTCCTATCCTTTCTTTATCTAAATCCGAAAGTTTAACATGATTGTTCTCTGTATTCATGGGGAATGTTGAATTGAAACACCCAAGAAAATGGTTTTCTTCAACTATAGTAATCCTTTCTAAAATATGAAGTTGGAATTGTTAATGATCTGTTAATAGTTTTGTGTTTTGTGTGTTTAGAAGCATTTTCTTCTTCACATTCAGAGCCCAGGAGCCCAGCTATTACCGTTACTCTTTACTTGATGCTGTTGTCAGCAGCTACTCTTTCTTAGTCAAATGATGTTGGTTGTGAGTGTAGAGTGAAAAATTGAGGTGAAAATCACCAGCCTGGAAGTTACATCAACACTTGCGATTTCTTGGAAGGCGGGTGTTCTGAGGAACACACAGCTCATGGATTGTGGCAGTTCATTAGGCTGTGGAGTGTGAACATGGGTGGTTTGGGCACCTTCCAGGCACGACATAGCACATGCGTTGCTTTGGGAATGGAAGACGTGCAAGTCCAGTCAGGTATGTCTTCTGGGGACATGCATAAAAGTTTTGAGGGCTCTCCATGGCAATAGTTGTATTACAGGGTGTGTTAGATCTTTAGTGCTATTGAGTCCATGTACACACCACAGTTATACCCTGACCCCACACTGGGATGTAACGTGGATCCAAACCAGCTCTTTGACTTCCCCTGGAAGAAAACCCAGCCTGCCGCTAGGAGGGAGTCATGATCGTGCTCTGACCAGGTTTCCAACAGACCCCAGCATGCGTCTTGGTAATGAACGATCAGTGCTTAGAGGGGCTGAAATATTAGAAGTTCCAGTGCAAACACTTTATTAATGTTGAGTTGCCAGCCTCCATTTCCCACTGACCGCAAAGAAATAAGCAGAAAAGACCCGTTCTGTGAGCTGCCAGAGCTTCATTTTTCAGTCCCTCTTTTCAGACTCAACTATTGCTTTATTCACCCAGGAGGCCTGGATGTTGTTCCCCCCCTGAGAAATCTCTGTTCTGTCTAGGCTACCAGCATAAATATAAATATTGTTACAGTTCCAGTGTTATGGATTTTTTCCAACAAACCGCTGCTATGACTACAAACCTTGAACAATTTCTAACATAAACCATCTGTTTGCAGAAGTGTTCCTTAACGTTACAGAAAGCGGTCATGTTTTCAGATGGATTATTTACATGCATCTGAAAAAGGCAACAGGGAGTTAACAGAAGTCCGGAATCTCTATCAGTACTATGCTGGTCCTAAAACCAGGTAATTATTCAAACAGTAAAGGGTGGTGGTAAAGGTGCTTGCTTGTTTCTGGCTTAGAAAGGAAATATGGAAAGGCGAGAGCTGAGTTGAGACCACGAACAGATGAGCAAATAAAGTACTAACCAGCCAAAAGGCTATTTTTTTGTTTTCCTTTTTTATTACCTGAATAATTTAAATATTTGTCTACTACACAGGATAGGTATTTCACAAGAAAGCTTGATATTCATCTAAAATGATATTGTTCAGGTATTTCCACTCCCTCTCCCTTTATGGCCAGGGCACTGATGGGCGCTAAGGGCCCTAAGCAGCCTCACCTGGTGCTTCCACCCACACCCATGGCCCAGGAGCCTATTTAAGCCCAGCATGGGGGGGTGGAGGGTTCTGCTGATATTGTGGGGTGCTCCTCTCCAACTCTATCCAGCTCCTTGCTTAAACACCTGAGGAGGACTCTACCTGATTATTCTGCTTTTGATTCTGAATCCAGTGTCTGCCTGCTGCTGAGTACAGTCTGGGACTTCCCTGGGGTGTGCCCCACAGTGTCTGGGTGGGTGACGTATTTGTCATCGGTGATGGGGGAGCTTGATATCAGGTTTGTGCATATTTTCCCATTATTATAATATGCTATTCTGGTAGTTAGGTTAAAGCTGTTCTTAACTTTTCCAACCCATAAGTCTCTTTCCCTTTTTTCTTTCCTCTCCATTTTGGGAAGGAAGGGAGTTAACAAAGAGTGTCTGTAGTTCATCTAATAGCCAGCCCAGCTTTAAACCGTGATATTGGTCAATGCTACATTCAAACATAGCAGCCCAGGCAAGTAAAAGAAAACCTGACAAAATAGTTATACCAGGTGCGAAGAACAAGAATTCAGGTGCGGACCTGCCTTTTTGCAGTTCATTAGCGAAACAGAATGTTGCGCTCTCAGCTGCTAATGCTATTTCTAGGTTAGTGTTATCCCATTTGGTAGCCATTTTTAAGGTAGTGTTCTTTTCAGTTAACATTTTGTATTTGTGGCTAGGGGGTTTTTATTTTTGTTTATTCTTAGAAACCCTTCCTTCACCCCTTCAGGAAGAAAATGAGCTTCTTTCTCCAAAAAAAATATGATTGAAATTAAACTTGGTAACTACTTAACGTATCTCTTCCATCTGCAGATTACAATAAGTTAAATTTATCTATTTCAGTGACGCATTTTATGCATTTATGGTAATTGTTCAGATTTGTTCTTATTAGCAACCCTTTTGCATACTCTCCACAAATTCTTGGATTTCCCTTTGTGTTCGCAGATTAAAAAAGGGCTCTTTGATTATGTATCTTGTGATATACATACAAAGATAGGGCTTTGTGTAGGCCTCCTGCACAGCAGAAGTCATCGGTAAGTTTTGCCTCGGTGTAATATCAGGAAACTCGCAGTGACGAGCATAAGGGGGAAATGCCAGAGAAGAGACACATCTGATGCGGAACATGCGACAAGATTTCTGTAGAGGAAAGTTAGTACAGGCTAGCATCTGGTAGAAAGGAAACTAACAGATGATGTACTGAAACATCTTACCTCTTACTTTCTCTCAATTCATTCTCTAAACAGAGTTTTGCTTTCAGAAGTAGAGATAGGCCAACCAATGCATGAGATCTGCTAGATGATTTGCTGTGCCTCATGTGGTAAGCACTGGGATGCTACAGTGATGAGTAAGAAATTCATCACTCATCCTAGAATAGATAAAATTTATTTTATCAGAGCCACAGAGAGGTGTACAGAAGACATAAACTGGGAGGCTTTTTGAATACTAGTATTTACAGTGACCATGAGTGATGACATATTTTTACAAGATAAATCAAACTTTCTGAATTTCATACTCTCCCTATCCCTAATCATTAAAAAAGAGAGTGAGGTCTAATGTTAGTGCTCGGCTATCCTAAATCTGCTTCTTCCAGTTAATAAAGTTCCCTCCTAGTCTCAATCTTTCATACAATGTATTGTTTTGCTTTGCTCTATAGTGTTTGCTCAAAATCATCAAGGCCAGTTTGGGGACAAATCCAAATGACTGTTGCCTTGTGCAGTCTACTGGTTAGGGTCCTTGTCTAAGACATGGGAGATGTAGTTTCCTCCATCCCCTCATTACACACAGAAAAGGAACACCTGTGATTGATTTTTTAGCTTTTAAAAAGTAATTTAAAAAATATGAAAAAATGTGAACACCCATTGTTGTAGCTGTCTCCAAGATATCTTTCCCTTTACAAATACCCTTTAAAGGCAAGACTGAGTACTCAAACATGTTAAATGGGCTTATTTGTGCATTAACTTCAAGAACTGGAGAATGTTTACCTGCATAGATACTAAACAGAAGGAAAGGTAGTGATTTTAAACAGCCCAAATGTATTAGGTGCTGAGTCTGAGAATTTACTCATTTGTAATTCAGGTTATATATGTTACATACTATATTGGCCAACTTTCCACTGAAGCTACTTGTGCTAGGATGCTCCTGTTTGGGTGCAGAAACCCTGGGTTAGTCGTGTAGGATTAAAAGATTGCAAAAGTTCAGTTTTGAGTGTTGGGCTTTTTCAGTGTCCCCTTAACACTCAACCACATAAATGCCACTGGCTCTGGCTCAGGCGCCTGAAGAAGCTTTCTGAATCTGATGTTAAATAACACAAGAATGTGCAGGCCTGAGGTCTCAAAAACCAGACATAACCTGAAAAGGGACCCAGAAAAGCCTCATATGTCTAAAAAATTGTTCCTTTGTTCTGCCAATTTCTCTTCAGCTTCTTGCTGTTCCCTATCACTTAAATGGCTCAGACTATGTAAAACTAAATATTTTTTAAGGCCGCACTCTAATGGTGTTTTTAGAGTATACTATCATCATAGACCGCAATGTACCAAACTTCAAAGATAACTTACTTGCCGTACCCTGGAAAGTCAATAATACACCAGTCAATTTTTTGTAGAAAGGAGAGTCAGAGAGGAAGATTTGTAGCTGTGTTTGTATGTGGTTATCAGCTGTTTCTGAATAAAAAATACTTTGCTTTTCACTTTTGTCTTTGTTTCACAGTGTTTGAACTGGAGAAACACCATGTCATGGATTTATAACAGTTTCCAGCAGAAAACCAGCATGGTACTTCAGAAGGTATGGCTTTGTAAGAGGGCATTTTGTCAAAAAGAGGACATAACATCTGTGCGTTATCTTGCTGCTTTGCCTTTGCCCTTCTCACTCTGCTTCCCCCACACTGTTAGGCTTTAGCAGTCTGACAGTCCTCTTCGTTTAAGGATTTGGTCTGACATCTGCAGGTGCAAGTCCTGTGTGCCACGGGGCAGGCAGAACAGCATAGGTATCGCCAGTTCTGCTGGCACTATTTACCTATATGCTGGTAGTACCAGCATGCAAATTATATTTTAAATGGACTTCAAAAAAATGGAAAAGTTTATTGTAGATTTGGATTCTTTTCTTTGTCTTCAGGTCAGTGAGCATCAGTTGCCCACTCAGCTTATATTTCATATTTTTTTTAAAGGCAAATCTGGACACATTTGGTTGTCTTTGAAAGAGAGATTAAATTTGCAAGCCATGGACATGTATCGACATCCCAAGAATTGTCAATGCTGTACAAGCCAGTTTCTCAGTCTCTTTCCTCATTGAACTATGATATCATAATATTTTTGTCTGTTTTGAATGCAGTCTCTTTGGGACAGTGGCTGTATGCAGCTATGGAGTACCAAGCCACAAAAAGCTCTGCTCACATACTCATGGGTATACTCCTGCAACAGAAATAATTAATATTCATAATCTCAGATCTGTGTTCTCAGTATGTTTTGAAGAGACTTGAGTGACTTTCAAGTACTTAAGATGGTAAAACATGTCTTTTAGACTGTGGTCTCAAAACACAGCCATTTTCCTAGCATTAACTTCATTGCTTTCCTTTTTGTATACAAGTTTATTTTCTTGATGGATGCTTCTCCTCTGCAGCGAAGCTCAGTATCATAGAAGTGCAGACAGAAGGCTACAACCATTGCTTTGTGTGACATAATGGCCATGTTGCAGAATAAATTGCTTTAAGATGACTAAGTTATTAAAATAGCAAACACTTCCCTAGATAGGAACAGCCAAGTTACCCCCAATACCACTAGCGTAACCCAGAATAATTTATGTATGTGGAGATTTGGATGACTGAACCTCTAGAAGAAATGTTAATGAAAACCAGAAAAAATTTAAGGTATGTATTAAATAATTATGTATAACTTAAATAATAACTGTAGAAAGAAGCACTGAAGTTGTACCAAGCACTTGATTCTAAGATTATTTTTTCCCCCCAGTTTTCTTCTGCTGAGGAAGCTCACATGTGAAGTTTTCACAAAGAAGCTGGAATAATTTCTAGTTTTAGAATAATAAAAGTTTTAAATATAGTTTTATATATTTAAAACTAATAAATGGTTTTAAATAATAAAAAACTCCGCCTCAAGTGAATAAATATGACTTGCTATGAATTGCCCAGAGAATTCCCTTTAGGCAGCTTAAGGAGACCTAACTGTCTGTGTTTTACATTTGCTTGAAAGTTGCAGTGACTGATGCAGTACTTTCATTATGTCTTTCTTTTCATTTGCTGGTTTAGCTCAAAATTCTCGTGGTTGCTTGGTTGCAGGACTCCTTGCACCTGCGTTTTTAACTGCTGCAAGATGGAAGCATTACTATACATGTGTTTAAAGACTGATGTTGTGCCTTGGCATTAAACCCCATCATCTTTGCCTGCAGAAAGCGAGTATGCTTGCATAACTATGCAGATGAAGTATGCACTGCTACGACTGCTAAGAACTTTTTAACAAAGTAAGCAATTGTGAAGACTTGCAGGAGACAACATCATAGGAGAATTTTGCTTGGTATATCCCATGTTATCTTTTCACCAGCTAAATTCTAAGCCCCTGCTCTGTGCTCCAGTTTTTAGAGGGTGTCATCTCAGGCCCCCTAGACACAACTTTCTGCCAGTGAGTGTCACATGTATTTAATTAAAAATGCATTTTTTCCTTGTCCGTGTCCAAGAAGTTGGTTGTGTATACCTGTGCAATGTATACATAGCACCTAGAAGGCCTGAGCTTGAGGAACACAGGATAGGAAAGGGGCTTGCTCTGGCCTTTGGCTAGTTCATTTCCATTTCAGGTGTTCAGCTACACTGTTCTCTCCGTGATATGTACTGCTTAGTACTAACAAAGTAGATAGGTTTCTCATCTCCGTTATTGCTGTTCAAGAATCTCATTCGATCTGATTCTTAGAAACTTACAAACTTGTAGCTTTAATGTATTGACAGCTGAGAGGCTTTCTTCTCCTTCATTGATACCTACTAGCTGTGTTATTTACAGACAGCAGTTGTAGTCTGTCTTCAGTTTAACCTAGACAAGCCAAATTAAGTTAATCCCTTCCTGAAAGTTAAGCTTCTCATTTTCTGTAGTATACCAGTAGTCCTATGAAGTCTCTTTGAATTTGTTAACATATTGACAGGACAGTACACAACATTTCACCTGACGGTGGGCCAGTACCCCGAACAGTGTTGTCAGGGTCCTAAACAGAAGACACGTGTGCACGGAGGAGTTAGTGATCCATGTGAGAGCTGACGCGAGTAGGTTCAGGCCTGAGCAGTGCTGCACATGCCATGCGGCTGCAGGACAACCTGAGCCAGCTCGCCCTAAGGGAGAAGCTCGTAGGCAGCTCCGACTTGGCACCTGGTGATGACTCCACCCGTGTGTGTCAGCTTAACTTGAAGTGAAACAGCCTGCTTTCGTAAAATATCGTTTTGCTTGACACTAGAGATGATGAATAGAGTTGTCTGCTACTAGGGACACCACATAAAAACTCCAAAGGCTTCAGTGCTGGCAAATCTCTTCACAGACAGGATTTGCGTGGCATGCTATGCCCTGACTAGAGGTCTGGCCGATGCCTCATGGTTCCAGGTTCCCAGCACCTGAAGAGACATAAGATTATCTGTGCTATCTCCATTTTCCTTCTGGGGTTATCTCCAATAAACTGAATTTTAATCAATACCCCATGGAGTCTGAGTGCCTTTCTCACTGGGATCTATAATGAACACTTGCATTGGTGCATTACAGGTGCCTTAGGTACTTCTCGAACTCTACTGGAAATAGTTCACCTGATTTAAGACAGCATTTGCTCTTTTTTTTTTTTTTTATAGATATAACATACTGGTGAGTCGTGGGAATCTTGACACCCAATTTCTTGACAGCCAATTCTTCTCCTTAGTCTGTGATTCTGGATGACAAGCTGTTATTTTTTGTGTTAAATAAATAAATAAAATTGAGTGTAATTTCTGAGTGCAAGAGGAGCATGGGAGTAAACATCGTTATGAGCTAGGCTGCAGGGCCACATACCACTCTTCCAACTTCAATTTTTTTGTGTGTGTGCTGACAGCACTAACGAAAATATTGCTATGATCCCCCCAGTGAGTTCCCTCTGTGGCAATAATTACTGCCACACCTTGGCTCTTCCCTTTTCAAGCATCTGCTGTCATCTTTCAATAGCTGGCTTCCCAGTCAGCCTTGCAGTTCTGGTTTTGCGGTATAACCCAGTTTTCTCCACTCTACCGTGATAATCAGTTTCCAAGATGAAGGTGATAAGGATACTGAAACAAACCAACAGACTAATGTGATGTAACCAAACGTTGCAACATTACTTTTGTATTTTCAGTTTCCAGTTTTCCACTCCTATTTTAACCTTTCTGAATAAAAAGGTTCTGTATACCCTGCAGCTTACAGTTTGATTGTTTCTGGATATTTCTTCCTCAACAGAAGACTTTCTGTTCTCCAATTATATAATACACTCACTTCTAAAAAATATTGTAGAATGTTTTTTCTGCAGAAAAGCTTGTCTATTCCTCCAAATATTTTAGATGCCCCAAAGAAAGATATTACCTTTTGAGGGGCTCTTGCCGTGTTTCAAGATTACTAGCTACTGGGCCTGCAACTTCATACAGCAGTTACTCCGGAACTTATGATAGAAACAGCTTGGCCTCCCTGAATGAAGTATGCAAAAAACTTAGGAATTTTGCTTTTTTTCTTAGTAATTATAATTTCCTCAATCACGTGTTTATTTCTCTTAGCCTTGCTGCCTTCTCCTCCCATAGTTGCTATTACCTTTCTCAAAGGAGATAAGAGGATGAATTTGTTTTTGTGGCCACGCATAATTCTTCTGCTCGTTCTGATTGCACCGAATTCCTATTTCATTGGTCATTTTTACAGCTAAAAAATATTTTATTAAAAGTTTTAATTTATCTTGTGAAACTAAACTCCATCCGACTTTTGCCAGTGCTTGTGTTTATGACCTTGAAAACAGATCTTTGTTTACTAGTCAGTCCCACGTCCCATTTATTTGATGTTTTTTTGCCAGGACAGATTCCTCCAGCTTTCTAAGCCTTCCAACCTGCAGGTCAAGTAGGAGAAAGTAAATTTGTTGGAAGCATGAAAACCAATGAATCATTTTCTTTGGAGGGAAAAAAGGACAGATTTTGCCATAAGAAGTGTATTTGGCTTTTCTATTAGAGACCTGCTAGAAGTACAAATTTTCTATGGTTTACTGGTGAATAATTTGTAACTGCAAGATGTTTGATTATGATGCTTCCAAGTCCAGATAAACTCTTGTAAGACAGATATCTGCAAGATGTAAATGTGAAGCTGGTTGCTCGGTGTTAAAACCGGAAGTGGGATTGCTCAGTAAAATGGAATTACACATTCTCAGAATGGCAAGCACATTTAGACGGCCTTGACATTCCTAGTATTCTGGTTTGGGATGACAGGTATCAAAACAGTCTGTTTTATGCAGCTGTATCTAAATAATTATCTTCAATTACATTTCTTGATATTTTTTCTTGTAGCTTTACAAGTTTTGTATATACAACAATAGTCTTAACGTCTTCATCACCTTGTGCAACAAAGCTTAAAGTAGAAATAGCAGAAAAATATGCAGAAAGGGCTTTAAAATTCTATTAGGTTTTTATTTGCCCTGTTCAGCTTCAGACAAAAAATATACATATTGCAGTCAAAACTAAAAAATAAGATTGTGGCTGCAAACCACATAGTTTTGCCCTAATATGCTTCTGGATGTCATAGAGACATGGTGTGACTGTAGTCTCTTTTCACATAGAATAGATGATTTACCAGGAAAAACATAAGATTACTGATTTTTATAATTTCCTTTAAAAAATAGCGATTATGTTTGCTTGTCATTGTCACTTGCCCTAAAAAAAATCAGGGTAAGCGTTGGCCTGATTTTTGCAAGTTAAGTCAGTTGGTGTGGAGGACCTGGTGTTCACACAATGTGTGTTTCAAGAGACTTCATTTCCAAATAACTGCTGTCAGGTACTGGAGCTTGTCTTCAAGTTTTGCCTCTTCTGCAAGGAATCTACTTAGTGGGTTCCAGGATTGTTTGGTGATACAAAATGTAGGGGGGTGGGTTGAGAGGGACAGCACTACGTACCTTGCATTGATGCAGGACAAGGTATGCAGGCATAGCGGGGCGTAATGTGTCATTTTTGCTTATCTGTGGCTACCACATGGTGGGCAGGATGGTTGAATGTGTTTTCATTTGGTAAATACAATAGTACCAGAAAGTGGAATGAAAGAAGTACCAGAAGCAGAATGAAAAATCAGGAGCAAGACATGTCTGGATTATTCTCCATAGCTTTTGCAGAATACTTGTAATTTGCTTAGCAAATGTGTTTATGATATATTTTTAACGATGAGAACATCCATCTTGATAATTCTGACAGGTCCATGATTGCTGCATACTTTGGGAGGAATCTAAGAAAGAGCTTTCCTCTACCTTACTATTTTAGTAGTTTGTTAACAAGCGACAATGCAGCCTTAAAAATGCCCGTATCTGACTCTGTGTCCACCACGCTAGATTTGAAGAACCACTCTGAAGAACTCTGATGCCAGCTGTGACGCGTGAGTGAAACAGCGAACTAAGAAACACCAGAATACAGGAAACACACTGTTCTGAGAACAGCCACAAGCTAAGTAACCTCTAAAAAATGCCAGGGCTACTTAGTAGCTGTTAAGTTTGCAGGTAAAAACTTAGGAGCTAAATGGGGCTAAACGTGTATGTTCAAGCTTCAGAGCCAAATGTCTCTGTGCCATGTGGCCGTCTGGGGAATTTAGACCAAGCTGTCAAAGTAGCCTGGTGAAGAAGCTAGTGAAGTTGTCGGTGTTCCCGAGAGGGTCCTGCCAACAGGCTCCGTAGCCTTGAGGGGATCTCTCTCTTCCAGTGACACGGTCTCTTCAGCGGGCAAGCCTGTGGCGGTCCGTACTATAGGAAAAAAAAATAAGAGAAGAGAGAAAGGGAGAGGAGAGGAGAGAGAAAAGGAAAGAGAAAAGAATCAGTCCCCCAGATCTTGCAATCCTTGCTTGCCTCAGGATTTCCTGTCGGCTCCTCCCGCGCCCGCCCTGGGGCGGGGGCCGAGCCCTGGCCGCGGCAGCGAAGGGTGGAAGGGGGGCGGCGGCCCGGGCGGCGGTGGAAGAGAGGCGGGCGCCTGGCGTGGCGCCACCGCCTGCCTTTTTCAACAGAAAAGAGCTCTTGCTCAAACGCCTTATTTTTCGGAGCCTGGGTTTAATCAGCACCGTCTGTCTGCGCCGGGACACCTGCGCCGGGGCGGGGAGGGGAGGCAGCCCGGCCTGGCCCGGCCCTGACGCGGGGGCACCCAGGTTTGCCAGGGTGAGGCAGCCGGCGCAGGGTGAGGCCCCCCCGGCAACCGCTGTCTGTGCGACGGGGCGAGGGCCAGCAGCGGCGCGGCGGTTCACGGGCTGCCCGGGCTTTCTCGGAGACGGCAGCGGGGTGTCCCCCCGCCTCGCTCCGCTCCGGCAGCCGCGCCGCAGGTAGGCAGGCAGGCAGCAGCGGGGATTCCCCCGGTCGCTGGCCCGTGCTGAGGGAAGCCGCCTCCCCTCAGCGCCGCCCGCCCGCCCGCTCGGTGGGGGTGGGCGGCGGGGCTTCCCCCGCAGCGGCGGGGCCGTTTCGCGGCGGGGGCAGCCGGCGAGGATTGGGGCGATCGCCGTGGCAATCGCCGTGGCAATGCGGGCCGGGGTAGCGGGGGGCCGCGCCCGTCCCCGACAGCCGAGGGCGGCAGCGGGTCGGGGTCGGCGGGGAACGGTCAGTGGTAACGGGGACCGCTTTCCTCCGTCGGTCGTGCAACGGGGGCGGTCGGCGTCAGCCGGTTTGGGATAATCCGGGGGGAAAATCCGTAGAGACGCGCCGGTAGTGGTACACCTAGCGGCTAGGTGTGCTTCAGCACCGAAGGGGTACGCGTATTTGTTGTAATCGTTTTTCCTAGGTCAAAAGTGAGACACCTCATTAAGTTCTCTTGAAGAGACATGCCGTACCTTGCAGTTAATAGAAGCGTTTAAGGTAATATGAATATCTATTTTTTTAATGATTTAAAACGTTCATGGGCTTAATGTAAAAGAAATGGTGTGATACGCTGGCTTTCTGTCAGTTCTCTCCATTCTGAGAATAGGACTGTTGCATGCTTTAATCTGTCCGTGTTTTTGTATAAGACATTGAAAGAAAAAGCACCACAAGCGTGCAGAAATTAGTGAAAGCCATGGTTCTTCAGAGTTCTGACGAGACTATTTTTTTTCTTTGGGTTGAGTAGATCAACTTTGAAAGGACTAGAGAGCAGAGGAAAAGGTGGCTGTACCAATATAATGACATNCTGTGCGACGGGGCGAGGGCCAGCAGCGGCGCGGCGGTTCACGGGCTGCCCGGGCTTTCTCGGAGACGGCAGCGGGGTGTCCCCCCGCCTCGCTCCGCTCCGGCAGCCGCGCCGCAGGTAGGCAGGCAGGCAGCAGCGGGGATTCCCCCGGTCGCTGGCCCGTGCTGAGGGAAGCCGCCTCCCCTCAGCGCCGCCCGCCCGCCCGCTCGGTGGGGGTGGGCGGCGGGGCTTCCCCCGCAGCGGCGGGGCCGTTTCGCGGCGGGGGCAGCCGGCGAGGATTGGGGCGATCGCCGTGGCAATCGCCGTGGCAATGCGGGCCGGGGTAGCGGGGGGCCGCGCCCGTCCCCGACAGCCGAGGGCGGCAGCGGGTCGGGGTCGGCGGGGAACGGTCAGTGGTAACGGGGACCGCTTTCCTCCGTCGGTCGTGCAACGGGGGCGGTCGGCGTCAGCCGGTTTGGTATAATCCGGGGGGAAAATCCGTAGAGACGCGCCGGTAGTGGTACACCTAGCGGCTAGGTGTGCTTCAGCACCGAAGGGGTACGCGTATTTGTTGTAATCGTTTTTCCTAGGTCAAAAGTGAGACACCTCATTAAGTTCTCTTGAAGAGACATGCCGTACCTTGCAGTTAATAGAAGCGTTTAAGGTAATATGAATATCTATTTTTTTAATGATTTAAAACGTTCATGGGCTTAATGTAAAAGAAATGGTGTGATACGCTGGCTTTCTGTCAGTTCTCTCCATTCTGAGAATAGGACTGTTGCATGCTTTAATCTGTCCGTGTTTTTGTATAAGACATTGAAAGAAAAAGCACCACAAGCGTGCAGAAATTAGTGAAAGCCATGGTTCTTCAGAGTTCTGACGAGACTATTTTTTTTCTTTGGGTTGAGTAGATCAACTTTGAAAGGACTAGAGAGCAGAGGAAAAGGTGGCTGTACCAATATAATGACATTTTTTAATGAGACTTATGCTTTACTTTGTGCTATCATGAATGCTGTCGTTGTAATTCACGTGTGTGTATCACTGAAGACCTATTTCGGGCACTTGTCTTTTTTTTTAATCTTCAGTTGATACAAATATTTCCTTTCAGAGTGAAACTTTATGGACATGGCCTTGAATACATGAAATTTTTTCTCCTCTGGAAAATTTGGACAAATACAACTCCAGCTGAATTCTGTCCTGACTGGTAAAGCTCCACAGGTCGATTGCAGTCTCAAGATGCGGACAAAATGTCTGGGAAAAGGGAGAAATGTAGCTGTTTATCATGGCAGAATGTGGTAGGAAAAACATTTGCACTTGACTCTGCAGTCTTATGTTTGTTATTTTTATCATAAATTATGTGAATGCATGCACAGAGCAGAGCCTAATTTTGCTGTTGGGTATACTTTCCACAAAAATGCAAGCTTTCATTGTGAAAAGTTGGAGACAAGAAGGAGTCTCCATATAGCAGTTCATGTGTGTGGTTTTACACAGGGCTATATATATTTGCAGGTTTTCCATGTTGGCAAAAGGGCAAGTTATACATTTAAATGGATAGAAAGAATATTGAATTTGTAGAGAAATGGGATTATGGGAGGCTTTCCTTCAGGACATGGCAAAATACTACTGCTGCACCTACTGAATCTACTGCAAAAAAAATGCTTGAGAGAGCATGTGTGAGAACAGTAGAGTAAGGTAATGCTGTAATGGAACAGAGCTTATGGAAAAAACAATGATTCAGACCAGTCATAAAGAAAATACCTGGTCATAAGTGGACTCTATTCAGTCCCATTTTCTCTTTAAATTATTTCCATTATAATATTTTATTCTTCCTTAAAATTAAAAACTAGAGATTTTAAGAGTTACTGTCCGTCGCAATTAGTGAAGAAAGTTAGAGCTTTTGTACAAACACACATAAATCCACTCTAGTGATTTTAAAGTTTTGTGTATTTCTTTTTATGCTCAGCATTCTTGTGGGGACTCCTTCTTTCTTACAGCTAGGCAAGAAAAGATCTGCCTGGTAATTTGAGGGGAAATTTACAATGAGGAAGGAGAAAAGAGAAGGGGGACAAGGAAGAAAGCATGCACTGCAATAAGCAGTGTGGATGACTCAATATATGGCGTGCTTCTGAGTCGATTTGGTAAAGTAAGACACAGCAGCTGAAAGTGTCATCTTTGACTATTGTAGAAATTGGTGATCAGCTAAGGATTCTTCACAACAGGATGGGGTTCTCCTGCTCATCCTTCAGTTTGAATAATTGCATTTGTCCTTTCACAGTGCTATAAAAATTGTGGTACGCTGAATAGATAAAAAGCAGTAAGGCAGGGCAAGTTAAGGAACATGCCAGAGGCACGCAACTAATAGATTCTTCTCTAAATGCATTAGGGATAAGAAGCTTACCAGAGTCCTGAGAGCCAATAGATCATTCAGGTATAAAAAGCCCCTGTGGGACGGGTTATGGGAAGATAGGAACATGGCAAGGTTGGAAAAAAAAAAGAATTTTTTGCATTTGTGTTCATCTTGGAAGAGCATGGATTTCAGTGCCAGTACCTTTTCTTATGGCTAATCTTCCGTGGAAGGATCTGTCTACCATTGAAAAGTCAGTAAAAGAACAAAATGATCTGTAACAAAGCACCACGACTGACTGATATTCACCCTTGTGTTCTCTTGTTATAAATTTCCCATTTAAAGGGCTTTTGGTCCAAAAGATCAAAAAGTGATAAATGTTTTTTTATTGTCCCAGAGTGATCAAAGAGAGCCAGGAAAGCAGAGACCAGTGAGCCTGGTATCTGCAGCAGGCAGCTGGGTAGAAGCTGCTTTAAGGAATGGAACCAGTAGAAATGAAGATAAATCAGGTAGGGAAGGAGTCAACAGTGATTTTTGTAAAGGCAAGTACCATCTCTCAAATACTAGAAGTGTGTTAGAATTGTACACATGTATGTTAACACACTGGCTACAGGAGGCATAGTTGATATAATCCACCTTAATTTCCAAAAGGCATTCAGCAGAGGCTAAAAACAAAGCCATAGTATATTTATTCTCACATATATAAGTAAGTAGATAAAAGATAAATGCTCAATTTTTCATGTGGAGGAAGGTCACTACTGGAGTCCCAAACAACTCTTGTCTGCTCAGCATATATTTTTAATGATCTGGACAGAGGTAAACTATTGCAGTGGCAGAACTTGCCAGCAATACAAACTTGTTGAGGCCAGAACACAGATATGTTAATTGCAAAGAGTGGCAGGAGGGTGTCACGATAGTGAATGACTGGGAAATAATAGCACAATAAATTTGTTGTAGATAAATGTAAAGAAAATTTAAAATGAAAACATACAGGCAAAATCTTAATGTACTCTGCTCAGCGACTGACTGGGTTTACCTGATTTTTAACATGCAATGATGAGATCTTGGGATTTTACTACATAGGCCCATGGAAATATCAGGTCAATATTCAGTAGTACTCAAAGAACAAAGAGATTGTTAGAAATTATTAGGACAAGAAAACAGGAAAAAAAAATCACTGTTACACTATATAAATCCAGAGTGCACCTATGTTTTGTAGACTGTATGCAAATTCTGTTCTCCCCTCCCCACATCAGACAGGCTGTAGTGTAACTGGAGTTGGTACAGAAGAGGGTGGTCAGAAATACGAAATCGGATTCCATCTAAGGGACCATTAGAGAGACTAAGGCTGTAGCTTACAAAAGCAAGAGCTGGGGAGCAGTGTGCTCGAGATGTAAAAAATCCTGAGTGCTTGACAACCTGAATAAGAAATATTTACTAATTTTTTTTTCTTCTGGTATAATAATTAGGAGCTGGTAAAACAAGCAGGTAACAGGCTCAAAACAAGCCTTAGACTGTGCCGGTATTTCCTATGTCCTATATCGCAGAATCACAGAATGGCAGGGGTTGGAAGGGCCCTCTGGAGATCACCCAGTCCAACCCCCCTGCTAAAGCAGGTGCGCCTAGAGCAGGTTGCACAGGAACGTGTCCAGGTGGGTTTTGAATATCTCCAGAGAAGGAGACTCCACAAC
>VZSC01011364.1:488344-506423 GCA_013398225.1 Steatornis caripensis
TTGCCCCTTTTGAAGATTGGAGTGACATTGGCTTTCCTCCAATCCTCAGGCCTCTCTCCTGTTCTCCACGACTTCTCAAAGGTGATGGAGAGTGGCCTGGCTATAACATCTGTCAGCTCCCTCAGCACTCGTGGGTGCATGCTGTCAGGGCCCGTGGATTTGTAGGTGTCCACATATTAACTGTGTGATTCCTGTATTAACTGTATAATTCCTGTATTAACTGCATAATGCAAATGTTGAATTTAAATTGTGGAAGCTTATATTGGAAACCACTAACTGAAGGTTTTCTTTCTGTTTCTGCAGGGAAACATTACAGCAAAAACATTGTTTTCATGTAATATCACAATAGCATTTTTGTCTCTGATTATTTTAGGTAAGTTTATTGGTGGCTGTGGAAGGTCTTGGTTTGAAACCTCTTTTTTTTTACAGAAGCAATACTAATTTTCTGTGAAAATGGCTGTAAAAGTCACATTTATGTGCATGCCAATGGGTTCTTTTAAACAGTCCTAAAAGCATAAACCTGTAAAACAAATGTGATATTTTATGTACTATCTTAGCACAGAATCATTTAGGTTGGAAGGGAACTCTTGAGATCATCTAGTCCAATGTCCCTGAACCCCACCATGGTCAGCTAGAGGAGATTGTGCAGTACCATGTCCAGTTGAATTTTTAGTATCTCCACAAATGGACACTCCACAAGCTCTTTGAGCAACTTGTTCTAGTGTTTGTTCACCCTCGGTCATTCTTGTGTTCAGATGGAATTTTTTGTGTTTCAATTTGTGCTCATTGCCTCTTGTTCTGTCAGTGAGCAATACTACAAAAGTCTGGCTCTTTGTTCTTCATTCCCTCCCATCAGGTATTTACACACATTAATAAGATCTACCCACACACTCCCCAAGTCTTCTTTAGGCTGAACAGTCCCTACTCTTTCAGCCTCTCCTCACGTGAGAGATGCTGCACTCCCTTAATCATCTTTGTGGCTCTGAGCTGGACTTTCTCTAGTAAATCTATGTCTCTGTTGTACTGGGGACCCCAGAACTGGCTGCAGCACTCCAGATGTGGCCTCACCAGTGCCAAGTAGAGGGGAAGGATCACCTCCCTCAACCTGATGACAAATACTAATGCAGCCCAGGACACTGTTAGCTGTCTTTGCCATGAGGGAGCATTGGTGGCTCGTGGTCAGTTTGTTGTTGCCCAGGACCCCAATGTTCTCTGCAGAACTGCTTCCCAGCTGAGTGGTTTCAGCATGTGCTGGTGCCTGGGGTCATTCCTCACTAGATGCAGGACTTTGCATTTCACTTTGTTGAACTTCACGAGGTTCCTGTCAGCCCATATCTCCAGCCTGTCAAGGTCCATCTGGATGGCAGCATGACCCTCTGGTGTATAAACTGATTAAAGGAGTTGTAATTTTAACTTTACAGAATGTGACCTTAGGATTTTTTCATATTGGAAAAAATAGCCATTTGACAATAATAATTTAACATCTAGATTTTTATAAAATTGCTGGGCTTCTCAGTTGCAACTGCTTGTTTCTGTCCTTCAGCTGTCAACCAAAAATCCAGTTCATGTTTAAAACTTTTCAAATGGTTCTAATGACTTGCTGTCGTAATCTTGTCATTCCACCTGGAATCTTGCAGCAGTGCCAGACTGTTAAAAGAAAAACTTAATGCATTTCCGTTCGTTGAGTTTCTAGCAAGCTATTGGGTTGGAAATGGTTTGTTTTTGGTTTGGTTTGTGGTTTTTTTGCCCATGGATGGACAAGTTGCAAGGTTCACCAATCCATTGGATAGTCTGGGTTTTGACTAAGTAATCATATCAAAAGATGATTATTTGGCTGCCCTCCCCCCAACAGAAGAATTCTGTTGTCTGCTCAGTTATGTGTGTACCTTATCATTATTTCCTGCTCCATGGAAATAATGGAGAGCATTGGGGAAGGGGGGCTTCAGAGAAACTGAGGGAAGTAGTGTGTAAAAAAAAAAAAAATAACACTATTTCAGAGTATTATCATTTAGTGGCAGAAAAAGTTTATCAGTTCCTGTGCCCACAACGTTTCATAACCATCAAAGTTATTATGAGGCATTCAGCAGAGATGTCTGAACAATTCAGTGTTTTGATAAGTAATTTGGAAAAGATTTATAGCGAAGTGGTGAGAACTGTGAATGATGATGCAAAATTATTCCTAGTGTTTAAAACTAATGCTGACAATGAAGAGGATATCTGGATATTAAATAGTTTAGTGATAGAATGTCAATAGATAAAATCAATTGATTTGTAGGAGCATGGAAGGGAGATACACTTACAGCAGAAACAAACATACTCTATGTGTGTGATGTGAACGCTAAGTTAATTAATAACCACTTAGGAAAAATGCTGCTTTGACATCTCTGGATGCTCTCTGGAAGCACTAACTCTGTTATTAGTGGTGTTCAGAAAAGCAGAGTATTTGGGAAGGGAGTAGAGAAGAAAACATAAAGCTTCGTTATGCTACTCTATAACACCATGGTGAATGTGAATCAATCGAACTCGGCATTTCTGGTCATTCCGTCTCAGAAAGACTGTATCAGAAAAGGTAGAGAGTTGAGTAACAGTGTTGTCAAATATGGGATGGCTTCCATATGAGAAGTTATTAAATGAATGAGGCATCTGAGGTAAAGAAAAGAGATGACTGAGGCAAGCTGTGATGGAGATCTCTAAAATTGAGGATACTGCAGAGCAGGCAGAGGAGGGAATGTTTACTTTGGTGTTTCTCGTCACAAGAAGTGCGTGACACCAAGAGAAATGATAAAAGCCAATAAATAGTTTTTCATGCAGAACATAAGAGAAAATAAACAGGCCAAAAGCAAAGCATTACTGTACTTGTTCTGTCTTAGTCTCTTTCCTTACACATTTTCCACTGGTTGTTATCAGAGACAGGGTTTGGGGCTAGACAAACACTTGGGTAACTCTGTGTGGCTGTTCTTATGTTCTAATGAAATGAGAAATTTTAGATAAAGAGAATACTGACTCTGGATACCAACATCACATTCCCAAGTTGGCGCCTTTTTTGTCATACTGACAAAAAAAAAAGAAATCTCATGGTGTTCCTCTTTTCCTGTGTGAATTTCCTTGGGTCCAGGCGAAAGAAAGTGAGTTTACTGGTAAATGCTTGTAATAATTCCTCTCTCAATGCTCATAAAATGAAGAGCAAGTTGAAATTTCCATAGCAACCTTAATATTTGTGCAACAGCAACTTTAACTTCAGTGTCCTCTTAGGACATTCGGGTACTGAAAGTATCATATGTCTTGAAGACTTACTTTGACTACAGTTAAGTGAAGTTAACAAGTAAAGATATCAAAGGTGAAATTTATGTGTGTGTGTGTATGCACATGAAACAGACTGGAGAAATACAAGTACTCTAGTAATTTGCATCTGAACTAAAACGTACAAATGACAGTCTGCTGCAAAGGAAGAGATTTGTCTGACTGAAGTTTGCATTCAAAAAACAGCATTTCATTCCCGTGGAATAACTGTAGCACTGTATCACTGGGTAGTACTCTCAGCTGTAAATATAAGGGATTATAATTCTATTTTTAGTAGGTGACTTAAGAATGGAGGTGGAAGCTCCAATGAACTTTGTAAATGTAATCCAGAAATGAGTTCAGTGTATCCTTTTGCAGTGTTTGAGGTTTTGTTTAATGTTTCTCTCTTTCCTTTAGAGAAATGTGACGCCTATGATGTGATGTTGAGGCAAAGTCTTGTGCCTGACGGGCAGCCTCTTGCTATTAAATGTTCACTGGAAAAGAGCTTGAAAACTGGAGACTACAACTTAACATGGTACAAAGTTGGTAACCAGACAGCTGTGCCTAGAGACAAACTTTCTAGAATTCATCAGCAAAATAATTTCATTTGGTTTCTCCCTGCAACGTTAGAAGATTCTGGAGATTATGAATGTGTCGTAAGGTGAAAGTTAAAAAAAATTACATTGCTACAGAAATGAGTTGCGAAGGGAATAGCTTTTAGAAAGCAAGTAGAGTTTGGAGGGTAAGAGAAATACTAATGAAGAAGGGAGAGTGCGTTCACAAAAACTAACTTTAGATTGGGGAAAGTAAGTCTAGTTTGAGGTGTTATTTTCCTAGTGGGCAAAAGTAAATCTGTTACAGAAACTGTAAACTTCTAATCCTCTCTTTCTTCTCTGAAAAGAATACCATATATTTTTGTGTTGGAAAGTATGCCCAATAAGTTAATTTCCTTATGTTTTATTAACTGCAGGAACTTGACAAGCTGCAGGAAAATGTGTACAAAAGTAACAGTTTTTGAGAGGATTGATGGTTTATGCTTAAATGAAAAATTTGCTGTAGAGGAGGTGATATTCACGTTATCATCTGCAAAGGTTGTGTGTCCACACTTGGATTATTTCAGGAATGAGGAGAATGTTCAGCCTGTTCGTTGGTATAAGGTGAGAACGCTGTGGCTTATAGTGTCTTATAACGGTCCATTATTTGAAATATAATTCACTGATGTTTGTGAATTTTAAGAGGAAAACTAAAGATTTATTGTAAATGGGAGAAAAATGCTTTTAAAACAAATTGGGAGAGGAATAAGACTTTTTAAAGGCGTATACAGTTTTTTTTTTTATTAACAGGGTAGAAATTCAGCTTAGATGTAGGAGATGTTGACCCATGTATCCACCAGGTGACATCCTTTTACCTGTTACAGAAAGACACTGTCATGAATTTATTTTGTGCAGAAACAGTTTTAGTGTGTCATTTGTGAGAGATGGCACATTCGTGATGTGCTCAATATATTGTTCCATTAAATAAATTCCATTTCATATTGTTTACCCTTATTTAAAGTCTTTGTTACAAGAGCGCTGCAGAAGGCACTGCGTTCCTGCCTCATGCCCATGCAGTCTATATAGTTCCAAGAGTATTTAAGTACTTAAAAAAATTAAGTCTAATTATGAAGCGATTCTTCATTAATGAATACTTTTACAAATCCTGACACTTGCACGCCACTTCCTTATTTCTTTAAAATGGAAAGTTGTTTTCTATGGGAAATGGACTGGAGTCTCTTTGAATTAAAAACTCAGAGCCAAAATGAAGTATGTTTTACTTTTTATTCCCCCCACCACCACCTTGCTCTTTCTCAGCATCTGCAAGGCATCCGTCCTTATGCTGTAGTCCGTTGAAAGTTCAGATTGCTTTAAAGAGAGACAAACCATGGAAAGAGATAGATACAATTAACAAAGTTCTCTACACACGTTTAGGACTGCCAGCTGCTGGAAGGGAAAAGGTTTGCCTTCTCAAACAGCAATCTTATAATTTTCAATGTGACTGTCCACGATCAAGGAAACTATACATGCGAAACAACGTATACCTACAATGGAAAACAGTATAACATTTCACGAGACATCAGTCTGACTGTAGAAGGTAAGTAGATACTTTCACTGTGTTTGTGTTCATAATAATGATGTCAATTTTTTGTCCAAGTTTCTAAAGACTAAAGCTAAAATATCCAATTTGTGGATAAACATGCTTAGGGCTACTAGTTTTCACCTAAATATGGGGGAAATAAATGCTGACTGAGAGCTTATATATTTTTGTCTGTTGTTGACACTGTGTTAAAGATTGGTTCCCCTGTTCAAAGTTGCAGTATGTAAAAGCTTTGCTGCCCAGACCAGATGCCAAGGTCCCTAAGGGGACCTGTAAGGCTTGGTGGGCACAATACTTTCTGCTGTAGCTGCATCCTCTATCCTGCTCATCTTCTCCCTCTTTTATGTTATCCTCTTGCTGCAAGAGCAATGAACTAAACCAGCCTTGATTGTAGCAGTGTCTTGACTCTGTGTGTCCTGTCTGTTTCCTTCAAACCTTTATCTCTTCTGGTTTTGGTTTTAAGCTCCTCAGCACAAGAACTGCTGATCTCTGATATCATGTGCCTAGCTCTGTAGACCCTGGTTTATGTCAGGGGCCCACCAGCACAAAAAAAACCCAAAAGAAGCCTAGCTGTAAAATGCGAACTCCTTTGCTAGCGCAGCATTATGAGATTGATATTGGATCACTGAAAAGGCTGTGCTGTATCAAGGTCTGAGATGCCTATACTGTTTTACATTCCAGCTGTTGAAAGGCATTTTCAGGTTTTCTAATACATTGCGTTACTATTTATTGGTTTCTCTTTGTGCTTGTCTGCTTTGTCTATGTGTGAATATATGCATATATATGCATGTATATGTGTATATATGATACAAATATGTATCATTGTCATACAATGTCATACGTATATCATGTGGATAAAAAAAAGAGGAATGTAAGGTCAGATCAGATGAAGTAGAATGATCATTTGGGTCTTTAAATTTGCCCCTAGAGCTTCTCTCAGTGTAATTTCAGCTCCCACTATTCAGTAGAAGGAAAATCATATCACTCCTTTGCTGTAAATGACTGAAGGTAGCTCTGTTGTTTTTAAAGACTCCGGCTGAGTAAGTCAACCCTAAAAGGGTGATTTGGGAGACCAAGCAATAGTGCAGGCCCAGTTTTCAGAAGGGGAAGGATATATCTGGGGCAATCCTGTGTGCTTTCCTAGGGGACTCAAAAGGGATGCTTTATGATTTCTTTTTGTTCATTTGTGCTCTTGGAGAAACTTCCTTGAAATGTAAATATCAGATAGGAAATGTTCTAAAACATCCTACAGCTGCCTGAGACAGGTGGAAATGCTATGTATGTCCAGGGAGGAACCCTCCAAGTTGGGATTCGTTTAGCCATACTGATGTTACTGATTGTCATTGACTTGTTATTGATTTAAATTGATATAGGGGTTTATGATAAAAAAAATCATAACTAAATAACCAAATAGAATTTTATAAGAACATTAGTTCCATAAAACTCAGAGAATAATTGTATAAGTAACTATGGAACACTGTGTAACCATGTAACCAGCTATACTTCTATGATCGCATTTGCAAAGTCTCAGATGACTTGAAACAATATGACTTGAAACAATACTATATTGTTTTTACATGTCAAAAGGTAAGATTAATGGAAATCAGAGAAAATGAACTGTAACAACCTGCCTATATCTGCCAAGTTATGAAGAAACTAGGTGAAAAGTAATTCCGGCAGGGGGAGATCACGACCACCAACTCCTATTGCACCCCNGAGACATTTTTAATGTAGATATCTAGATCTCCACCTGTTGATTACTCTCCCTTTGTAGCTTGTAGAGAGAAATAAGCTTTCCAGAGTGTCATATATCTAGTCCTAATGTAATAGAAGGGGCCGCTGATGGTGTACTTCCTTATAGACAGTACTCTGGGAAGAATTGTGAGGCCTTTAACTAGGGTATAGAAATTAAATTTCCCCTTTATAATAGTAAACGTTTAAAGTAGATGACTTGCACTCCTAAGTATTTGGCTCCAGTTTGTATCTGTGGGGTGCTAGGTGACAGGCTATCCAGATTGTAGAGGTGTAATACTGAGGATATTTACCTATACCCTTCTCGGCACCTATGCATGCTAACATTACAGGATTTTTAGGCCACTGTGAGTGTGTAGAGTTTTGTGGCACTATGTTTTAGAAGAGGTGGAGCAAAGAATAGCATAGCTTCAAGTCAGAAGTAACAGCTACCTGAGATATGGTACTTTCAGTATTGAATGTCTGTTATAAAATTGCCAACAATCTTGTCCATAAGACATGGGTTTTTTTAGGTTGTGCTTGGGTTATAGAGCATAGCACAGGCTACAGCTGCCCCAGGTTTTCTGAAGAGAACTTTCTTTCTTTTGGTTAGTGAGCCCACCAAAAAAGCCCCCAGAAATATCTTACCCAAGAAACAACTCAATTGAAGTGGAACTTGGTAAGTAGTTTTCTCTATAAGAAAATATGATTTTGTATTCTCGTGAAAACTTATACCTGCGAAGTCCTATTCTGTGGTATTTTGGTTTTGTGTTTTGACAAAAACTAGTTCAGTGACCAGCTCAGTTTCTCTGTGTTGGTCTCCTGAAGAAGGAGTGTTTGGAAGTGAGAGGGAAATAGACGAGGAACGTTTCTTCCAAAGTCCTGGGAAACGGGTATAGAAGTTTCATAGATGCAAAGAAAATTTTAGGGAACCCAAGTGATTCTCTGTCACATCTGTTACTTTCCACCACTCTGGAAGAGATTCTAAGAACAGATCCATCTTTGGATCTGTAAGGAAAGTTATGTCCCAGAGAGAGGAATCTTCTTCCTGGATTTAGCCTCTTCCATCCTATCAGTCTCTTATTGAACCTGCAGCTCACTGAGTATATGGATCCTCTATTAGAGTAACTTTTCTGAAAGGATCATCTGCTGGTCTGTGTGGGAGTCTGTGAATAGAATTGTATAGAATTTAATTAGAGTATGAAAATTAACTTTTCGTTTTGTAACACAATTTTACAGGCTCACAGGTTACAGTGGATTGCAATACAACAGGTGCTGATGGGTATGAGGTGTTTTGGACTGGCAATGGTGTGTATATTGATGTATTTTATGTAAGCAGAATTTTTGCAAGTCCTTATGAGTAAGTATATTTCAGATTAGAAAATACTGTGTCGGCAACCAAAATTGAAGTATTTAGCGACATTGTTCACTTGCTTAAATGGCTTTCTTTTTAAAAGCTCTAATGCTTGCCTCCTCCAATTAACTTTCTGCTTTGAAGTAGAAACTTGAAACATAGTAGGCACATGGACTTCACATGTGATTGTGCTCTTTTTGGTCATTGTGAAAATATGTCTTAATTTCCAGCCTTGGGAAAAGGTGTTTTGTAGACTTACACTCTCCTAATTGTAATGCGGTTTCTATTGAGCAGTCTCTGGCCTGCCAGAGACCTCTGTCAGTTGGATCAAGCATGTCCAGGCACATGATCTTCAGACTGTCTGTTTCTGCTGCGCTCTCCTTTCCCATCATATCTGACTCTCTGAAAGATTGTAGAAGGTCAAACCTGTGCTTTACAGGAGAAATTTGAGAGTTCCAGATTTAAGAGCCTTGAGTAAGAGAAGTGTAACTGAGATCAGTTGAAGAGCTAATGGAAGACTTTGTTGAGGACATTTGTACTGAAGCTTAGTGGGATGAGAGGTGAAAAGGGTGATGAGTTAGGGTTTGGGAGAAAAATGGACTTGTACTGAGTAAAGCATGAGAAGGGCAACTGGGGGATAAGGTGAGGGTGAAAAGCAAGTTAAATGGAGTTAGGAGAGAAGAAATTAGACCTGACTTGAAAAGACAACTAAAATTGAAGCAGAAGACAATCTGGAAGTTTCATACATATGACAGGCTGGGAACTAAAAATTGCAATTTTTTTGTCAGCCCTCATCTCATAGTGCTGCTATGAAAAAAAAAAAGTGATAATTTTTGTAAATTCTCAAGCACTATCTATGAGAGAGAAACTGATAAAGAAATGAGAATAATATCTTCAAGTAAGAATATAGTTGTGAGAAATAAGTCCTCATCATAAAACTGAGGGAGAAATAAAATTCTGAATTCTTTGAGTGATCACCAAGTGAAAACCCTATACAAAAGTAATATATTGTACTGTCATAAAGAATTGTAATGCCATAAACAATTGGAGCATAATGCAGAGACACACGGTCACTGAATTGATATCATAAAAGCAATATTGTTTTTTATACTTCCTAGCACTTAAATGGTCATCCTTGCAACCATAAGTCATTTGCGTTAGTGACGTTGATTCGTTCAGTGCTTGTTACAGTGTTCAAGTTACTGTAACTTTTTGCTAGAAAGTGATTCATGTGGTCCTATATATGCCTTTTATGATGTATTTCAAGCTTTTATTTTGTATTTTAAATGGTAACTAGAATAAGTTTTCAGGAAATAATAGTGTGCTTGTCTAAGTAGACTAGTTAGTTAATTTTGCATTTGAGATCTGCTGTTAACGAGGTAGTGGTATGCCTCATTTTGCTGGTAGTTAAAAAGTTGTTTAGTCCACACATCAGTCACCCATCACAGCACACATGCTTAACTGAATGTGCAGCATAATTAGCATTGGTGTGCCCTTGTACAATGTACGGGGGATGATCTGAGTCTTAATGGTGCAGCCTGACACTTTAGCTGTTACAAGTCTGTTCTGATCCATGAGGTGAGGCAGCAGTTTAGACTCGACTCGCTGCAGCTGGAATTACACTGTGAGCTGCTGCTGTTTGCTGCGGATCATGCCATTTGGTGTCCTGCCTGTCCCAGATCTGTTACCACAACATGACACCCTTGTACCAGGGCGTCTTTCTGTGCCGTTTCACATTGTGGAATTTCTCTTTCACCAAGCACTGGGGTTCTCCACCTACTCTTACGGGGCTGGGAAGCCCGTAACAAGTGTTTTCTTAGATTTGTAAGGTATATTTTTGTACTTTAGCCTATAGAAACCTTACATTCCTTTGGAGAAACAGAGCTCCAAATAACATCTTGATGTTTTCCAACATCTATACTAAATGCCAGTAAAAGGCCCGACTGTTGCTTGGCTTTCCTTCATATAACGTAGTTGCTCATCTATTCTGAAGTGTGGTTGACATATGCAGATGTAAACAACCGTTGTTGGGCTGCAGCTGTTCGTGATGAAGCCATTCCCGAAAGGGCTATGCTTTTATGGCTCTGTTGCCTCTTGGATAGGGAGGAAACTTCTTACGATGGACGCCCTATGTATTCTGTGAAGCTAATAATTTCGGAAGTGAATAGTGAAGATTATGAACAACCATTTGTCTGTCAAGCTTCAAATGCCTTTGGGCAGGTGGCATCTTATGTTATATTAAAACATAGAGGTAAGAAATTCTGTTATCTTTGAGGCCTGTGTTTGTCTTAAGTTCCCCCAAAGGGGTTTTGATACCAAATGCTTATATATCATGTTAACAGAAGGTAGATGGGTTACGGTTTGCTGTATGTACGCATGTACCTGTGCATAGGGGAGGAGACACTGTGGTACTGTGTTTATCATTGTTAAAGTAAAAGGTAGATGGAAGTGAAAAATATGACACTCAAGTTTGTATTACATTTGTGTAAAAGACCAGATTTGGACAAAGTCAGCATTTAAAAAAAAAATTCCTATGTTTTTGTGCAGTTCCTGNTAGAAGGTAGATGGGTTACAGTTTGCTGTATGTATGCATGTACCTGTGCATAGGGGAGGAGACACTGTGGTACTGTGTTTATCATTGTTAAAGTAAAAGGTAGATGGAAGTGAAAAATATGACACTCAAGTTTGTATTACATTTGTGTAAAAGACCAGATTTGGACAAAGTCAGCATTTAAAAAAAAAATTCCTATGTTNTTATCTTTGAGGCCTGTGTTTGTCTTAAGTTCCCCCAAAGGGGTTTTGATACCAAATGCTTATATATCATGTTAACAGAAGGTAGATGGGTTACGGTTTGCTGTATGTACGCATGTACCTGTGCATAGGGGAGGAGACACTGTGGTACTGTGTTTATCATTGTTAAAGTAAAAGGTAGATGGAAGTGAAAAATATGACACTCAAGTTTGTATTACATTTGTGTAAAAGACCAGATTTGGACAAAGTCAGCATTTAAAAAAAAAATTCCTGTATTTTTGTGCAGTTCCTGATATACGAAGATGGCTGACTGGAGGGCTTGTCTCTTTGTTAATTTTAACATTTATGACTTTAACAGTCTACAAGATTTTCAAGATTGACTTGGTGCTTTGGTACCGCAATTCTGTCTGTGCCTTTGCAAGTAAGGAAGGTATGTGAGTGTGACCAGATATGTTCGTGTAACTCGCCTGTTGATTTTTTCACTTGACATTACTTCTAAGCAATGAAGCGATTATTTAGTAGAATGTATATGTAATTTACTTAAGAAATTTTCAGATAATGCACAAAGATGTTTTTGGGGTATTTTGTTCAGTCGTATGGGTAAATATATAATCATACTTGAGGTAATAAACACTGCATAATATTGAAGGTAGTCATTGTGAGATAGATCAAAAAGAACTCCAGATTTTCCCCAAATCAGCATGTTGCTTTTTGCTTTTCTGTAGTTTCTTTACATGTAGATTTATGGTCACTCTGATGATGATCAATAGGTGTCAGCAGAGCTACGTCCTGTAAACTAGCTGTTTAAAGATATGCATTAAATATTTATATTGAAAGTCAGACTCTCGTCATCTCAAAGATTAATTTTGTTGGGTTTTTTTTTCCAACTTCTGTCTTTTACCCAATATTTACTTTCTAAATTCTGTCAGTTATGATGGTTACATGCCAAAGAGGAAAAAATGCTCCTAGTTCTCTATTCTGCGATTCTTCTTATGTGTTGTTATTGCTATGGTGTAGACAAATACATTGGAAAGGTGTGAAAAAAAATTAGAATAAGTGCAACATTATACATATTTTCTTTGGCAGCCCTCAGAATATGACTGTCTGAAGTTCCCCATAGCTTGAAAGAAAATGAACTACGTGCATTGAGATAGTTACCATTTACTCATGTGTGTTCTAAATGTTTTCACAGAAAAGTAATTTCAACTTCTGGTTAAAAGTTCAGTTTTCCCAGAACACTTTAGAGTTCTAATGGAAAAAAAAATACTAACCAAAACAAAACCCAAAGAAACTATGTTTTGTAGCTTGTTGAGCTCAACTTAACTTGTTGAGTTAAATATGATTTTGGTTTGATTTCTTCATTCCTGTTATGCAGTTTTAAGTCTCAAAACCTCAGCTGCCTTCTGGTCTTTTCTTCTACCTGCCTTTCCCTCACAGAATTATTACAAGAAAGAGTTGCCATTTTCCACCCTCTCGTGGTTAGTCAGAAGTGGAGATAACTGCTGTTGAGTTTGTTTCGTGGGAGGTGGTGAAGGAAGTCCTGCAAGAGGACACTTTCTTAACACCTTGGCACATCTGGGGTTGGGGACTCCTACATCCAGCTCATTTGCTGGCACATCTGTCCCCATGATAGGAAAAGAGGTCAGGTTCTGTGGCTGACCATCTTTCTTTGATTTGTAGAGTGTTTTAGTGCTTTGATGTTATTCTGTCAGATAGGTGAATCAGCCCCGCCCCCCTACTATTTTTAAACAGTCCAAAATGAAACCTTGCAATAAAGGCATGTTGCTGGTTTTTAGTTTTTCAATATAAACATTTGTGTTTGTTTTAGATGGGAAAATCTATGATGCCTATGTCCTGTATCCAAAAAACAGTGGAGGCAGAAACTTCTATCGTCTGGAAACCTTTGTTCATAGAATACTCCCTGCTGTTTTAGAACAACAATGTGGATATAATCTCTTTATATTAGGAAGGGATGATTTACCGGGAGAAGGTATGCTATAATTAGTAGCGTTAATAGGTTGTCTTTTGACATGTTATTCTTCGGTTAGAAGATTGTATGTACAATTAAGAAACATCTATTTTTAGAAGACAAAGCTGTATTTCTTTATTTTTAATGGATAAGTTGTCCATTTGTCCAATGAACTTTTTTAAATTTTGAATTTTTTGAGGTTCTTACGAAAAATTCTGTTCTGATGTTATGAGGATCTGCACTTTTTTTTTTTTAGTGATGAATAAATGAGGATTCAGCAGCATTAATAATATTGTTGAGGTTCTTTGGCCAATATCTGCTCCTGGGGACTCAAGAGAACAATTTTTATCAGGAATTTCATGCAATGGATCATGAATCATGAATGACAGTTGGGAGATCTTAAAACCTACCAGTACTCTGAGCTAGCCACTGCTCCATATATATGCAATTTTTAAATTAAGAACTACTTTACATCAGTTTTAAAATTTCTGTGCAAACTTTGATTGTTCCTTCATTGCTTACAGCTGTGGTCAGTGTTGCTGATGAAACCCTTAAGCAAAGCAGAAGACTGATGATTATTTTGGGTTCAGAAACATCTAGTTACTGCCTGTTAGAAGATGCCTCTGAACAACAACTAGCTGTGTACAGCGCTCTCATCCGTGATGGGATTCAAGTGATTCTTATAGAAATGGATGAAATACAGAACTATGCAAGCATGCCGGAATCGATCAAATACATTAAGCAAAAACATGGAGCTATCCAATGGAAAGGGGACTTCTCAGAGAAATCTTGTTTGGCAAATACAAGATTCTGGAAAAATGTGCGCTATCAAATGCCATCCAGGAAAAAGGTATCTTATTCTGAAGTTTATTGGTTGCCCCTAACTTGGAACAGTTCTTCAGCGAAGGGAAGTTAAGATGCACTTATTAACATAATACTGAGAAGGTAATTCTGAAATGTGAGGGGTTTTTTACACAAATTCTTTATATTAAAAAGTAAATGTTTTTTTCGAGGAGTAAAAACTACTCATCCCTTCCCCAAAATACACCTTAAAAGAAAAACTGTGTGACTTTATTTCTGTTCTGGGTTTTGGATAGTGACACGATTTGCTGTGTTAGTCTCACACAGGTATGAGAAGTAAACGTTGCTGATGGTTGTAGACTATTACATAGCTGTGGTCCACATAAATTTAATATCTGCTGAAGAAGCAGCCATTAAGTCAATTTTTAAAACATTAAAACTACCGTTGATAATTAAAAATCTGTTTGTGTTGTCAGTATTTTCCTAGTCATTCTGTTCCTCCTCTTGTTGCCTCTCTGTGATTGTCTGGCTTCCTCATTACTGCAAGAATCTACACTATGCAAGCTTCAGGGACCCCTCCTGAGCAACATGCCTTATCCTTGCTTCTTGAAGGAGTTCGGGAAATACATGACATAGCAGGTATATTTAAAATTCCTCACAACACTAAATGTGTTTCAGCTGAACAGTTGGTACCAAATGTGTTCAGCAAATGGAATGGAATGGAATCTGTGGCTTTCTAGACGTTTGTTGAATAATTCTTTGATATCTGGTCTATGGTGTGTTTCTAAACTTAGTCTCTTGAAATGGTCAGGAAACAGAAATTATTTCAGATTTCTCGCAAACTGGAAACTTTCTAGATTGTGCTGCTACTCTGGAAACCAAATATTCTCATTTCCTGTCTCACCTGTGCTAACTACAAGCACAGAAATTCACAGAGAATCTATCAAAGGACCGTGTTTGGGCTGGGTATCCTGGAGAGAGCGGAAGATGGCCAGTTCTGAAACATGACCAGGCAAGAAATAACAGCTTGTCTACATGTGAAAGAAGAAAATAGAGACATGTGGCTATATCAACATGATTTGGAATAGCTTGGGTACTTCTGGACCCAAATCCGATTGTTCCGTGTGTGTCACCACAAGAAAATGACATGCTGCTTCCTTTTCAAGGTGATCTGAAGTGGCAAGAGTTTCACTCTCCAGCCTTGAAGAGTGTCATCTGAATGCAAATGTGCATTCTGCTTGCTTTTTTTGTTCTTTTCTGAAGTTAAGTAGGTTCTTACATTACGTTTATTGCCAGGGTAGCATCTGTCACTGAATTCTTTCCGGCTGGTTCTCAGAAGTGTGTATGCTGTAGAATATACTCTTCATTGGGCTGTATTGATGGGAGAGTAAGCAAGGTCCAGGAGCAGAACATATGTTTAAAGTGAAAGACTTGCAATAGCATTTCATGGTACCTTTTTCTTTGAGAAGGTCTAGCAATACACCTTATGAGCAGTGTCTCATTCTCCTGGGTGTGGGGTTCACAGCTGTGTAATTTTTCCACAGCCTCCATTGGCTAGAGACTTTGTCTGAGATGTTGCCATGAAAACTGAGAACAGGATAGATCTGTCAGATGAGGTACTATTGTTCCAGTAGAAGTTGAATTGGTCTTCTTTGAAAATGCATAATGTTTAGGCTGAAAGCTTTAAAAAATAAATTTAGGAACGTAGAGAGTTCAGATAATCATTATTGTCAAATTTTTACATTGTGTTTAGCCTTGACTTGCTCAGAAAGGTGTTGAAAACTGCACTTTTCTTCAAAGATTTTTTTCACTTGTGTTTAAAACCAGAACCCACTTATTTCCATGTAGAATGAGAGAAATAATAAAAGATGTTGAAACCGTCGTAGATTTTTTCAACTTCCTAATTTCATATACTTTGAAATAAAAAATACTAATGACTCTAGGATTTACAGTACTACAGAAAAGTACATTGATTACATACAGTTGTGCTGGTGTTTTTTGTTTCTCCTGTGAATGTGCCGCTATGATTTCTGGCCACTTTTTTTCATAGCTCTTTTTAGAGGTTTGCTGCAATATTAAAGACAAACATTTTCCCACTAAATAAGGCTCCTAAAGACTCCTAAGTGCAGACAGATGATTGTTAGTCAGCATTTATCTGGCTAATACTTTCGTCTAAACAACACATTTAGAATAATTGTTTAGGCATTTTAGTTTTCTTGTGTGAAAATGAGTGTGGGAGAAAGGTTTCAGTTATTGTGGTTAATTGTTAGCTAACTACTTGAATGTAGCATGACACAAAGTGGCTTATCCTTTTATCATGGGACTTTATTTTGAAGCTGAATTTTGTCTCTGTTTTCTCTCCTTGGAAACTTTTTTGCAAGTCACATAGGAAAACACACTGGTTTTTGTGGTACAATAGAATAATTCCCATAGACAAAGATGTGCTGATTGCTGTTTACTTAAAAAAAACCTACAATGATTAGTTGGCCAGAGGCCTGCTTCTTGGAAACTTGGTAGGTTCAGAATGAAGAGGCAAATGCAGTGTAATCCGTTAAAAAGTATTTGTTCACCACAATGCGGTAGATGTATTTCAGTTTATGGTCTGAATGTTATGTGGTGTAAGATAACTGAAAGCGTTCTCTGCACTCTTTTTTTGCTTTCAACCATAACTGTGTGATGCTTCTGTTGGCTTGTTCCTCTCAATTTGTTTGGCACTTTAGATTGCCTCTTCCCTTTCTTGCCTTGTGGTTAACTTGCCTTCAATTTTCTAGTTCCACCACATATTTTTCATCCGTAGTGTGAGGCTAGTTTTGTCTGGGAGATTTTCCTCCTTTCATAGTTTTCCTCCCGTATCCCACTTTCTTGCCTTTGTATCAGCTAGTGCTGAGATACAGCCTGTTTCGTGTTTCAATGTATGCATCCGTGACTGTATTAATTCACGGATAGAGGCTTATGTAATAGGGAAGGTCAGGTGCTCTGAGCCCAAACCCAGAACGAGTTGTTACAACCTGGTGGAGTCTACACGATGGCCCCAGACGGGACAACCCTGGCTGACTTCTTCTTTTTTTCATTTTAATTTACCTCTGTATTGCGTCCTAGCAGGTAGAAAATCACAAAGGTGATTTCACATTTTCTCTTTATCTTGCTGTCTTCAGCTTCTGCTAGAGCAGGAAAGCCCATTCTGCCTTTTGTTCAGAGGCCAACGTGGTTTAACTACTGTATTTCCTTCCATAGCTGCAGTTAGCTTGAAGATGAAGCAGGCAGAATATAATTAATGTTTATAAAAATCTGGGCTAAGATGAGAGATTTTTTTCCTAGAAATACTTAAAGACGTAGAGCTTCAGAATGCGTGTAAGTAAAATCCATGGCTAGGAGCTTTACTCCAGAGCACTGGCAGGTCTCTTGTTTAGTCATAGATGCTGCAACACGTGAACAGAGGTTTCCTCTTCTCCTCCCTACACTGGTTGTTCCCGAGGGTAAAGGCAAAGTACACCACTTGACTGTATGCTTGTTCTCTTTTAAGATGGGATAATATTAACCAGAACTTGATGCATTTGTTGAGACAAACTGAACATTAGTCACTAAAAGTGAGCTAGAAAGTAGTACAAGCCACTTGTGTCCTCAGCCCACTCTAAGACTGCTTGTCATATTGAAATAGATTGGAAAAAGAAGTCTGATGTCCGCTGAGCATCAGGGGGCCACAGTTAAAAATTACAGCTCACACGTGGCTTCCTCTGAGAGAGCACCTGGGTCACTGTGGCACTGTTGCTGGAGCTAGAGCTAGAGTAATGACAGTGACTGTCGGGAGTTGGTGTTTCACCTGAAGAAAGGTAGAAAGCTCACCAAGTCGTTAAGTGAATTTTCTGCTCTGAGAAGGTTGGGTTTAAATTGCTGCTCCAGATCAGGTGACTTAGACGTGTAAGTCCTTTTTCTCACTCGTTTTTGCCCCCAGCCACTCATTTGATCTTGCCCTAATTTTTTGGAGGGGCACAGCAGTGGCTGTAGCAGAAGTGAAATTTTGAACACTGTCTCATTAGAATTTTTTTTTTTTTTTTTTTTTT
>VZSC01011364.1:506548-545066 GCA_013398225.1 Steatornis caripensis
TTTTTGCACCAAGGAGTTTCCCTGATGGACTTTATTTCTGTCGGCAGTTATTATAATCCGTGTTCTCTCTTTGCCTTATCTCAGCAGCAATACGTATTAGGGGCATGCTTCCTTTTTCTGCATCGTCCATGTCCAACACACCCCAGTGCTGCCCTCTCCTCCAGTCTCTAATGCTGATTTTGATCTTTTGCACTGTCTTGCTCAGTGGATAGACAGTGAATATATACAGATCCCCTGAAAGATGGAAAGGGCCGCATTCAAGTCCTTAAGAAGGTGTTTTTTCTCTCTTTGAGCACATTGTTTCTAATATCCATCCTGGTTTTTTTGTTTTTCTGTTTTTCAGATATGCATAACTAACTATTTCTTCTGTGTCCTTGAAGTGGGTAACTGGGACAAGCAGTTGGATTTGGAAAGAAATTTGAGCTATCTGCTCTTATCCTACCTCTCACTCCTAGGGAAGCACACTCGGACTGTGTCGACTAGGTCTGTACTTTCTGGGTGAGGTGTGCCACAAGCACGTCATTTCAAGTGGAGCACAGAAGTGGCAGGACAACCACATCTTTGTAGCGATAAAGAAGTTACAGACAGGTAAATTAGGTTATAAATTCTCCCACTTCTGAAATGGCGAATGAGCAGGGTATTTGGGAGTTACAAAAGATAAGATTAATCTGTCCCTTTAAAACAGAAAAAAAATTGGCAGTTAACTGCCCTACATCTTGCCTACAGGAACAAATAGTAAAAAAGTTAAAGAACTTTCTTGGCAGAGCCACTCACAGTGGGAAAGAGCTTGTGTGCTAAATGTCCCCCTGTCATCTGTGTGCGATCTCTTCTGGGTCGTGACATCTGGTTCTGCTTGATATCTGGCTCCGATTTCTGTATTTTTTAGAGTAAACGGGACTTGATTCTTCTCAGACACTGAAGAGAATAGACCACATGCAGACTTCTGCAAGAAAAGCCAAGTTTTTCATAAAAAATATGTCTCCTCAGCCTAGATCTGAATGGCTTGGTACACGTATATATTTAAATGAGCCAAGGATGTGCCAGCACCATCTGCTGTCACGTTTTAAGAACCGCTAACTTTGGCTTCTTTAACACTTCTGGAGAGTTGGGCCATAAAATTAGTTGGGTACCTAAATTAGGAGATGAACTGGCATAGTATTGAGGAAAGGATCACGTCCAAGAGAGCAAACAACTGAGGATGGAGAAAGATCGGGGTCCTAGGGTGAGGGTTGGTGAAGGAGTGGTAACGTCTGCCGTTTGAAGTGTCTGTGGGGATGCGGAAAGCCCGCGGCAGTGAGCCGCACCGGTCGCGCTGTGCAATGCCTCCACCTAGTGATGCCCGAGGCTGAAGCTCTCCCCTTTGAAAAAAAGCTGCTCTGTTTACATGAGATCATAACGAAGTTCTGTTGCTAATAATACCGAGCCACAACACTAAAAAAACAAACCACCATTAGGGAGTAAAAAAAAGAAGTTATTCTGACGACTGCTGTTCTGAGTTATACTGTAATTATCATTTTTTATTTCTTTCCCCATCCTTTTTAGGAACTAGTGGGGAATTTAGTGGAAAATGAGATTTTTGGCCTCTGAATCTGTACATCTGTTAATTCAGTGCCTCAGAATTAATTGGGAAATGGGAAGGAGTTGTCCTCTATAGAGTTGTGTTTATCACCCTCCAGCATATGTCAATTAGATCTGACCGCTTTATGTTGAGTAACACTTCCCATTGATTATTCCAAGAAGGCAGCTGTGAATGGAGACCACTTAATCTGGGATTTATATTCTAGTAAATCAGCTGTGCGTGGTGGCTGGAGTACCATTACGAACTCTGTGCTGCTCAGGCAGCTGGGAGTGCCGCAGCTCACTTGACATGGTGAAGTATGGAGAACTTGTGCCTAATTTAACTACCTAGCCCACTGAGCTGGGACCAAGTGCATCCAATGGCCGCATGGTGAGAAAATCTTGGAGTCTGCATTGCTGAAGTGTTTGTAGGGCCCCAGTCTGCAGATGGACAGCAGGCAAGATTCAGTAGTCCTGGAGTCCTTGAAGAAGAATAGCCTCAGGGCTGCCATCAGAGAGGAGCAGTCAGGTGCATCATGAAGACCGTCCAAAACTGAATGTCACAGTGTTCCTGGGAGCAGGAAGCACTGGCCAGTTGTCCCTGGCTCTGACGATTTAGGAGTCCAATTTCACAGGCAGTGTCTCTGCTACCTGAAATGATCAGTCCCCAATCCTTGCCTTGGATGGTGTACCCAGGCCCCAAGGGACCTTGCAAACCCTCTTTTCCTTACTGGTATGTATCTTGCTTTCTTGCTTTCTTTCTTGCTTTCTCTCTCTCTCCAGCCATACGGTTTGTAAGGGTTTGCAAGATGGAAGTGATCAAAGCCTATCTAGAACCTTTGCCAAAATCTCTGTGGAGCAAAATTTTGTACTTGAATTAATGCCTGTCTTAATATTATTATTATCAATAGTATTAGTATGAATAATAAAGGCAGCCAAATAAAAAAATCCTGCCATGGCTCAGCCAAAATGATTCTGTGTTCCAGAACTAATGATGAAGATGAGACTTTGCAGAAAGTGATTAAACCAATTAGCACAGGATGGCTGGGGCAGAGTGGTTCGTAATGCTGTCACCAATTCAAGGAGCTCTCAGTAGTAGTTTGATTTTGTAGTAAGCACTCAGATGGCAATTCTTAAAAGTGTTATAGTAGTATACAGAGTACGATACGTGAAGGTCACCTGATGACTGAAGGGTCCAAGGGCAGCCCCAGGCATGCTTTGTGTGTAGGCCCTCGAATGTACAGAGCTGCCAAAGCTGAAATTTTCTTCTCCAGCTGTGGGGAGGATATGAGCCTGGTATCCTGGAGGGTGGTGGGAGTTACGGGAGAGAGGGGCTCAGTGGTCTGGTGGGGCTTCAGGAATTAGGGAGTTAGGCCACGCACTTGATTCTTTTCTTCTTCAGTCTATCTATCTCTTCCTTGAAACCCACCAAGAAAGGCTGCCTCTTGCTCACCTCGTACTCAGTGGCACACAGCTGCTTCTCACAAAAGCCAAGCACCTTACTCATGCCTGCAGTTGTGAGTTACAACAGGTCCTAGCTGGAATTGGTCTAGAGCGCTTGCAAAGGGGATCACTACATACATTTCTCTCAAGGATGTGAAAAATACAGGGTCATGGCTATTTCCATTTATGGCGTAGGGTCTTGGTGAATAATACGAGATGGTATTTCATCGGAAATAAAATGAGAATTCTTGGCCGTATCGTAATGGGGTTAAATCAAAGTACGTATTTTGTAAAAGAAAACATGCCGTTTTTAAAAATAACCCTATGATGACTTCTTTCGCAGCTAAATACCATCTCAAATGAGTAGGAGGCTAATTGGAAAAAAGATCCTTGTAATGCTAAAACTGTTTAGCCAGTTTGACCTAGACCTGGCAGTATTATAAAGTCTTTATGTCCTGGCCTGGGGGAGGTGAGGAGGAATAAAGCCAGCAGCACCCCACGTAATTACTGGTTAAGATCATGTGTAACATTTTGAGCTAACTGTAGGACATGTGAAACAACAAAGCGCCGTTTTATCTTTGTATGTACCTCTCTCTAACCACAAACGTATTTACTATGGGCGTATTTCACTGCTCTTGCCTTTTCTCTTTGAAGATAACTCCAATCAGTCTGATGATCTTCTTTCGATGTCCTGAGGGAGGCCACCTCCTGGATCACCATGTTTGTCTCACAAGATCCAGTGTTGTGGAAATTCCCTTGCCTTATATGCAGAGCAGATTTTTTCTTCCACTAAAAGCTCCTGGTTTGTTGTCAGTGAAGTATTTTCAAGCAGTGAGTACAGAGCCATTTTGAGGGGAGCTGTGGAAGCAGTTATTTTTTTGCCTACACTGAAAACCTGCACCTGTATTTCGTAACGGAGTACAGGATTTACCCACCTGCAGGTGGTCCTAAATGCCTCGAGGAGGAAAATCAGGCCTTTGAAATGCAATGAAGTTTGGTTACAGATGCTTCCAGTCTGTGTGTTCCTCCGACTAGGGGCTTGTAAGGGCTAGAGGGAGACATGCCAGCTGCAATAGCTCTAGCTGACAAATTCCTCAGGCCAAGAGTTGCCTCACAGCCAAAGGACCCAGTTTACTTACCAGGGCTGCTGGGGAAAAAAGAGGAACAACAAACACTGGAGAATAGCATGAGAAATGCTCTGTAGAGTCAGGCCAGCAGCTGACCAAGCCAGGTGCTCTGTGTTCCAACAGTGGTGAAAAGAGCTGCTGAAAATCTGACTGGTATCTCAAGAGCTGCCCCAAGCCACTGGGCTGGCTCTCTAGTTGCTGAGCCAGCCAGGTAGGTCACTGCTACCTTCTCGCCTCACTGCCCAGCCTCAGTGCGCTCCAGCTTCTGGCAGGATGCTCTGTCGTCAAGTGAAAAGGGTGAAGTTTCCAAGGGCTCAGGTGGGCGTCCAAGCTGAAACCATCCTTGGTCTGGTGTTGCACCTGCATGGACAGCCTCCCAAGGGCACTGGCTGTAGTTGCAGCTCTCGCTGTCAGCTCAAGCCAGCTTGGCTCCTGTGCTGTGGCTATGTCACTTCTGCGCTGTGACCATCCTGTAGGCTGCTTGTGCAGCGTCTCCGGTCTGATCCCCGGCCTGTCATCCATAATGCTTCCTTGTGCACTGTGCACTCCCTCAAGGCTAAGGAATGGAGCCAACAAGAGGCAGGCCCCTAAAAAGAGCCATTCCCATAGACCAGAGATGCTCCCGCATGAAGTCTCTCTCCTCTTCCTTGATCTGGCCTTACCAAGCTGCAGCGCTGGTTGTACGGACACCTTGTGTTGGCAGGCTAATGGGTTTTGTCCCCACTAGTTGTTAGCTAAGACTAGCTGGAGTGTTTCGATGTCACAAGTTTCAGAATGCAATGGTTGAACAAAAGCAAGTGGCAGTGTCAGATGAGCGCTCCTGGAGATCTTGGGGTGCTCTGAGCTCTCAGTGTGCTTTGATCTCCTGTCTGCATGTTTGCCTACAAATATCAGCAGGGAGCTGTGCACATTTGCAGCTGCTGGGCCATGGCTAGTTCAGGCTACACGGATTTTATCTCCAGCGCTCAAGATGCAAAATCTTGAGCTCCACTGAAACCCTGGGTTCAGTATAACGTTCTGGTGTCTGAATCCTTAAGTTTCTTCAGTATTTTGCTTCGTTTTCCTGTATGTATCAACAAACAAAAACCCATGTGAAAGCTGCTGGGTTTTGTATACCTTGTTTGCTGCAGTATTTCATGGTATTTTGCCACTGCCTGTAGCAATAGGTGTCAAATGAATTTGTGTATTTACAGAGAGATGCTTTTATCATGCTTACTCAGCAAATGTTTAGACTCGGGCAGGCTGCTGACTTTCTTTCTTGAGAGTGAAAAAGGGCGTTTTGTACTTCCTGCAAAGTCTGTTGCTATTGGTGGGAAAGAAAGTCCACGGAGTGAGGTATCAGAACTCAAACACTGTTCCGTAAGCCTTGAAAACCACACAGAGCGGAGCTAATTTCAATTCAGAGATGATAATGCTGAGCTGTTCTGTTGTTACTGCATAACACAACTAACCACATCCTCCCTCAGAAAAACAATAGAGCTGTCTTTCCTTATTAAGGTGACTTTGGATCCTGAGAGGTACTAAACCAGTCAACTTTTCCCTTGAAGAAAACAAGGATATTAGATTTCGACTGAAACTTATGGATGCTTCTTCCTTCTAAATTAATAAATTTACCCAGAATTTCAGTCATAAGAAGGTAGCTCCTTCTTTCCAGACATTGTTTGACTCAAATGACCAAAACAGGAAAAATAGGAGATAGTAATAATCGAGTACAGATGAGCTCATTGACCTGCAGTGAATTCAGTTGACTTCGGCATATATAAAGAATGAAAAAAAAAATGTACCTGAAACCTCACAGACTTTTCTGTTGACATGGTGCAGGGAGATGCATAGACTAGACATAAATGCAGTTGGAATTGAACTTTTCCTAGAGTCAATATGAGCCTCTGAATAGTTATGACAAATACTACGTACTTACAAATACTCCTTAAATTCACCTTTTTGGCTCTGATGGTAGATGGAATTGTCCATAACAATGCTGCTGGCCACACTCTTCTTAATGCTGGGTTGATATGCTAGTCAGCTTAGGCTGGGTTGGTATGCTAACCTTCTGCTGTGATGAATATGCTGGAAAACATGCCACAATCATCTTGTTCATTTTCTATTTCTTTTGTTAAGTGTATGTAGTTTCCATCTAGATTTAAAGTGCTTACAGAGAATTAATTTTTCTTTGATTTAGATTTTCTCATCAGACACATTCTTGTAGTGTAGTTCAGTATTTTCTGAAACTTCATAATAAACTACTCCAGAAAGACAATACAAATTGAACAGAGGATTTTTAATAAGACTAAGAGCTCACTATTTTTTGAAGAGTATATAATGTAGCATTTGCTTTACAGATATGTTTCCTTCATTGGTTTATCAGCCACAGCGTTGCAGTTCTACTTATGACTACTTTTAAACTGCATCTTTCCATCATTTGGTATATGAATTCATAGAAAAAGGTGCTTTGGCTAGTGATGTGGAGAGAGATGAAACCTATTTTCTGGTTTTATTTTGTATGATAGACTCCCATTTCTGCTGAGCTCTCAAATTTCAAACTTTGTAGCTACCCAAAGGTCACATCTGACACCTAAGGTTTTGCTGGGGCTGAAAACAAAACTGATAGAAACTTTATGTTGTGACTGCAACAGTATCCATAAGCTCTGTGATAGCAGCAAGAGGAAAGTTTGTGGAAAGAGCTCTCCACACAAGCACTCTCATTCGGAAAACTTCTGGTTGTCTGAGAAAATTAGGATATATTAATTTGTATGAACGAAGTGTTTCTTCTGTGATATCCTGCAAAGCTAGAAATGTCAGTGCCTATGGGCAGTGTCTTTGCTCGAATTTAGACACACCCACCCACCAAAGGGAAAGGGATGGTGTAATCTGGTTAGTGGGAGGAGGTGAGGACCTCTAAGACCTTCAGAGGGAGCTGTACTCCCTAAATTGGCTACTCTGGACCCTTACTGCTGATTGTAGAGAGAACTAATAGGAAATGCATACTTCCACCGCCAGTCGTGATGTAAGCTGGCTATCTTTCTTCTGAGAATAGAAGCTAACGGAGCAGAAATAGCTCTGATGATACAAAAAATCTGAATGCATGGCACACCCCACTCAGTTCTTAATTCTCATACTAGCCTTGTGGTTAGAGCAGTCATCAGGAAAACGGCGACCTCTCTTGCCCTGAAGGAGAACATGCTCCCCAACTCCTCCTCGGGCACTTTCTGATTCTTCTGATGTACCTGGGCTAGTTTGTACCTTGTAGTGCAGTTTTGCTTGTTGAAAGCAAGTGTGAGTGAGCCCAACCCGCTTAAGAGGAGTCAGAGCCTCACAGTACACATTTCTTATTAATGTCCACCCCCCCACCCCATGGCTAGAATCAAATTCGCTGTTGGCTGTTCTCTGTCTTCCCTATGATTTATAAGTCCCAACACATAGCATCCCAGTTTGAGTGGGCAGGATGGAGGGTTCATCCTGTGATGTAGAAGCCTCTAGAGACCTTAGAAGTTGGGTCTTCTGGTTTGTCATCTGAATGAAAGCCTTGTCTGGGCATTGTGGATTGTTCTCAGTCTGAGTTGTAAATGATTTTGCATTGGAGAGAAATCCTTGTCCTGTCCAGAGGATAGGGTTCTGAGTGTGTAGAGTGCCCATCTTAAGCATAGAAGAGACCTCGGATGAGTTCAGGCAGTGCTGGACATCAGATGTATGGGATTTTTACCTTAGGTGTGGGTCAGTCCTGTTTTCTAAATCCCAATTCGGGCAATATTTAGCTAGAAATACATGACAGCTGGAGCCTAAATTGTAGACAATTTGTGGCATGTCTATCTTGTCTGGTCTTGAATGGCATTTGGGAACAGCAAACTGACTCTGGCCTTTATAGTGCACCAAAATAACCCTTTTCCTGGGTGATGGAAAAGAATACCAGGAAAGAAGTTTCCTGCTAGTCTGCAACTTCTTCAAAGTAAGAAAACAGCAAATCTTATTACTGTCTGGATGTGCAGTGTCTGACCCAATCATCTCCACGTTACCCACCTGTTCTGTCACATCCGCAGTAGCGTGGGCGTATCTGCACGGAGGCTGCTGAGGCAACATGGAGTTGGCCAGGGAGCACCCTCGGCTCGGTGGCCTAGCCCGTGATTAGTGTGTTACGTAGTGTGTGCAGATGTAATGTCACCTGAGGAGGTCAGACAATTTGTTTAAGACACAAGAGCCTCAAGATCATTACTGAGCTAAGCAGTAATCTGGACACAGGCTGTAACACTCACTCACATGTATTTATCTGAACAAACCATGCAGAGTGGCTGGCACTTGCTTGAGATTCCAATACATGGTTCACGCTGACTCCGTGGAATCAAGAGTACATAAGGACTTACATGCCATGATTTGTCAGCCTTTGCAGGACAGATATTCACAGAACTCATGTGCATTTTTAATAATTTTTTGTCATTGTTATTACTTAAGTCTACTTCTGCATTTGGGATGTTTATGTACCCTGAGAGATACCAGCATGTCCACATTAAGTAAGAAAACTAAGCATCCTTGAATTTTCCTTCTTTTAGGCCTACTTGTTTCAACTGCTCTTTTGTAAAGATAAATGAGGTGGTCTAGACCTTACCTTTGTGGAACAATATTTGCTTTATATTTAAATGGCAATTTGAAGACAAAATAGGTTTCATTTCCTGTTGCACTCACATAGTGCTAAGTGACCAGTTTAAAAAAAAAAAAAAGTGGAGTGATGGTCAGTGAGGCAATGCCTATAGTGGGGGAGCATGGCTCCAGAACTGTAGCTCATGTGCTGCTTAGCAGGATGCTCACAGGCCCTAATACGTAGTACAGGTGAGTGATCTAGGTGAGGTTTCAACATAGCTCAGTGCTGTAGTACTGAAGTGGCTAGTAAGAACCACCAAAGAAGAGACTGTGCCAGAACGTCTGTTTCCCAAAAGTGCTTTGACACATCACTGAAACTGGGATTTGGAACAGGAAACCATCCTTGGCATAAAATAACAGGTTTCTGTGCTTAGAAATGCAAAAACTTGCCACCTTACATTTATCCTCAGTGCTCAAAATCCATCAGTTTCATTGGCTCCTCTCTGGAGAAGCATTTTTCTATGTGTCTGCATTTCTTTATATTTATGAGCCACAAAGAACAGAAATTTATTATTGTGAGCTTCTCTTTTTCAGCAGATTTTTCTGCTCCAAAGTAAGAACAAAGGGGCGGAAAGGAACGAGCCTTTTCAAAAAGCACAAATTGACACCTTACGGGAAGAGATCTCCAGGCTCTGCAGGAATTTCTAGTTTCAGGGAAGGAAAATTGCTCTTTTGGTTCTTAGCAGATTTATTAATCACAGTGTTTGCGAGATGAAATTAAATAACTGACAAAAAAAAAAGGAATTTAAACTCAAAGAAGAGTTACCCCCACTTTTGTGTTGCTTCTGTTTCCCTATCAATGTGAGAAAATAAGAACTATCACAACAGTTCGCACAATCTCCCCACTCCCCATTGCAGATCTTCATCTTTTTACTAACCAAAAGCACAAGCCATCAAAAACAGGGAAAGGAGAGGATGGTAAACCCTGCCAGTGTCAGCCATGTGGGATGGACATCCTCAGTTGAAAGTAGCATTTCCAATGGCATCTTAAATGATGACGAATGTATCTCTCCTTTTGAAATTCAAGTCATGCCTTTTGAACCCAACTGTGCATCTACTTTTGACAGTTTCATGTGGCAATTAGTTTCTGGTTTTATTTATGTGAAAGAGTACTGTTCTCTGCTTTAACCATGTGCCTGATCATTTCCCTATTTCTTTTATCATAAGAGGTACTGAAAAATTGTTCCCTGTGTACCTTTTCCTAGTGCTGAAAGTCCTCCCTTTTCTCAGCTGCAGAGTGCCAGTCAATTTGTTTTATCCTTGCGGCAAAAGCTCTCTGTACCTCTGAGATCCTTACTGCTCTTTTCAGGAACATTTTTCATGCTCTTCTATCCTTTTTGTCGCTGGTGACCAGAATTACACCCAGCGCTCAAGATAAGGATACATTACATCAGTATAATAATATTTCCTGTTTTGTTCTCTGTTCTTTTGCTAATGAATCCTTGCAATCTCTTTGCCCTCTTGGCAGCTGCTGAACATCAGGCTGGTTCAAAATGACCCCAAGATGTCCTTCCCAGGTAGTGAAAGCTGATCACTTTCTGTGTGTTGGTAAGATTATTTCTCCAAAAATAGTGCTTTATGTAGATCAATGGCTAACAATAACAAAGCAAATAAAGCTAGAAGACACCTCACCTCAAGGGATTTCTCATGAAAATTTATCCACTGTCCAAAAGCAATCATTCTGCTACAGATGGAGTAGGCCTTTGCATTTCGATTAGTTTCAGAGGATCTAGGAAACTTCCAACATTTGGGTCCTGTCCTAGAGCTTCAGTCCTGGACTGGTGTGTCTGGAAGCCACAGGTAGTTAGTAAGGCCGTCAGGCTCTTGCATGTGAGGCTGTGATGTGGTGAGAAGAGAACAGAGAGACATACCTGCTCATTTCATACAATGAAGAGCATGCTCTTCACTGCTAATGTGGGAGGTCTCAGACAAGCTTGCTTCTGCAGGCTGTTAGCTGTAGAGCATAAGTCTAGGAACAGTTTGGCCCATGGTCATGGGCTCCGAGAGCAGCAGTGCTTGAAACCTGCAACTCTTGAAAGCATGGAGGTCCTCAGAAGCTACTAGGAGACTGTGCAAGCTCTGCTGCTGGCTGTGGAAATGAGGTGGAACAGAGACCAGACAGGGATAAAAACCAAGACATGAACCCACCTCCATTTCTGGCTGAATCTATGCTGAGGACTCGTATTTCTAGTGTAGGCATTGATTAGCTGTGGGTTAACCTCCTCACAGGGACTCTGAGAGAGCATGTGCTCCACTGCCTCAGAGAGCTGCCTCCCAGAAGTCATCCATGGACCCAAAATCCAAGGAGTAAATGGCTTTAAAAAATGTTTGCCTACTGTGAAGTAATTCCACCATTCAGCACTGAATTCCCGTGTAGTAGTGGGTTGCCCATATTATACTGCCTACATCCTACAGGGAAAGCAGACAGGGTAGGGCTTCTCCTGTGTCTTCTCAACAACTGCTCCTTCTTACTGGTGCCTGGCAGGCCAAATTGCTGTACACAAAGAGTTCTCAAATCTTTGAAGTAGCCCTCATGAAGACCTGCCTGGGTTTGCAGCAGGCCATAGTTACATACAGGTTATTTTCCACGTAGAATCCTACAGAAATGAGGAGTTTGACCTGGGGGACAAAAGAAAGGTGAGCAATCAATATGCCAAGACAGTGTTGTGCAGGGGGAGTAGGCATGGTGACCATGGATGAGAACGAATAGCTCATTTTAGTTCGATCGGAAAAGAAGCTTGGTTCATTCTATGATTCTATGATTCCAGGAACAGCTCATCTCCCAAGACAACTTGCAGGAAATCACGTTGAGAGCTGCAAGAAGGCTTTCCATAAACAGAGGAGTTTTAGTTAGTGATGGGAGAGAAAAAAGGTTGTGTTGAGTTTATGTTTTCATGGTAAAAGAAACAAGTCTGAAACCTCAGGTATTAAGTGCTGAAAGGAACTCCGCATGCCCTGTGATAATTCTACAGTTTACAGAGATAAGCAACTGTCTATATTCCCCGAATTTCTTGTAGCTGGCCAAACTGGGTACATACCGTTCTACAATAAACAGCCAAGTTGCTGACATACTCTGTCCGAGTTTCTGTGTGACTAGATGATGGAGCCAGAGAATTCTTTCGTGCCCATAGTCCTCCCTGCTTTGACAGGTGCTCTAAGGTCTAGGGATTAGGTGCACTGAGGATTTCTGAACTCTAGCAGGGGACTGCTTCGGGTCTGGACATCTGACTGCTTCAAATATAGAAATACTAACAAAAATGTTGATGTTTTATTCTAGAAAAAATAAGTTGGGTGATACTTCCTTTTTGTAGGAAAATCTCAGAACTTCTAGTTTTCATGAGAAGCCTTGTTTTTCTTTCAAAAATATTTCAAACATTCACAGAGTGCACACTCCAAGTTGCAGTCAGATCTGATAGAAAATACAATGAGATAGTTATCACAAAAAATGTTCTTCTAAAAATCCAGTCCATAACCTATAGAAAAAATAAGACATTTTCTTAAATAGTGATATTATAAAGAGTATAAATAATTTTTACAACGAAAGCTCTGCTCCTCATCCTGTCAGTATGTCATGACCCTCTTCTATCAGTAAGACATTAACTTCCAGTAATTCATATACGTTAAGGAACAGACAATACCGTTTTGTAAGAAGTCATTATAAACAACATCGTTTGTCAACAAATTATCTTCAATGCCTTTCCAGAGAATCTCAATTCATTTTAGTTGTGTAAATGAATAAGAATTGTGTCTGTCACATCCGAGTTACGATTTCCAGAATGCCACGTATTTGTAGAAGTTTCTTCCTAAGAAACCCTGTAGAAAAAACTCCTTATTCTTAGGGAAGAGGTCAGATAGATAGCAACAGCAACAATGTGCTGAATAATCTTCTGTTTCACGGTAATGGGAAACAGTGAGCACTGCACAGGAGGCGGTTAAGTTCCTGTGCACTCCGAGGGGAGGGTTGGCTGTAAGGGCCTGGGACTTCTCAAAATAGTTTGTGCTGTTGCACCAAGCAATGACCTCTTGGATCTAATGGTTTTTGCCTTAAAATTTGAAAGATTTCACTTCGGTGCGTCTTGTCTGTGCCCTGAAGTTACTTGGACACAGGAGGGCTGGTTTATTCAGCTTTTCTTTTGTGGATAAACTTTGGATCAGTTTCTTGCCCAAAGACACTTACCTGCTCAGACTCACTCTCATCTCTGTACTGTAAGGCACTCTGGCATCCAAGGACAAGACCACCTGTGGGAACGGAAGATCCTGGAGATGCAGAGGAGTATTTTTATTTCCATAAGAGCAACAGATGTACTGCACCGATCCTCTCTGTGGTGGGCTTTGTGGTCTCCCCACAGGGAAGCTGCTGGCAGCCCGGTGACATTCAGAACAGCTGCTGTTATTTTCGTTCTGCCTGGTTGTATCCAGCCTCTGTGGGATGGCGGTGCATCTGCTTTCCTTTTGGGGCAAGGCACAGAGCAGAGAAATTGAGAACTTCTTTAGAAAAGGCATCTGCTTTTAAGATACAAAGGCTTTGGTGATGACGTTAAGATTTTTGTTTGAATATTGTTCTTGGTCCAACAAGCATGACTTATTGTTAAGATCTTTTGTAAACTGTTAGTGGTCAAATAAGTAACGTAAAAAAGGGCAGATATGATTCCTGTTACTTTCACCAGTTGCTTCCTTCAAGATCCGCTCACCTCCATTGTGCATCCACTGAATTTTAGTACACTAGCTTGTAACTATAGTGAAGCTGAACCTGATAAGACTTAATAGTTCTGCCTTGATGGAATGAAGGAGAAAGATGACTACGATGAAAATACTAATGGCTTTGTAGAACTTAAATTCTTTTTAATCCTTTTCTGTCCACATGCATGTCCTCACCTACTGTTGTGTGGGGCCTTGCCATGCCAGTTGACCCTGGCTGGATGCCAGGTGCTCACCAAGTTGCTCTATCACTTCCCCTCCTCAACAGGACAGGGGGAGGAAATAACTACGAAAAGCTTCCTCTGCTGCGGCCTGAAGTCCCTCCCATGGGAGACAGTCCATCACAAACTTCTCCAACGTGAGCTCTTCCCACGGGTTGCAGTTCTTCATAAACTGCTCCAGTGTGGTGCTTCCGGTTGGGTGCAGCCTTCAGGAACACACTGCTCCAGTTTGGGTCCCACACAGGCCACAGGTCATGCCAGAAAAACTGCTGCTGTGTAGCCTCCTCTCCCTGGCCTCAGATCCTGCCAGGAGCCTTCTCCAGCATGGGCTCTCCATGGGCTATGGCTTCCTTCAGGGCACATCCACCTGCTCCAGTGTGGGATCCTCCACAGGCTGCAGGTGGAGATCTGCTCCACCGTTAACCTCCATGAGCTACAGGGGGACAGCTGGCTTCACTATGGCCGTCTCCACGGGCTGCAGGGAATCTCTGTTCTGGTGCCTGGAGCACCTGCTCCCCCTGCTTCTTCACTGGCCTTGGTGTCTGCAGAGTTGTTTCTCTCGCATTGTCTCACTCCCCTCTCACAGTCGTGATGCAGCAGTTTTTACCCTTTCTTAAATATGTTATCAATCACAGAGGTGCCACCAGTGTCATTGATGGGCTCACCTTTGGCCAGCGGTGGGTCTGTCTTGGAGCCAGCTCTGTCCAACATGGAGGCAGCTCCTGGTGTGTTCTCACAGAAGCCACCCCTGCACCCCTCTCAAGTCTTGCCACATAAACCCAGTACTCTCTGGTTAGGCACGTACCCACCAACAGTGTCTGCTTGGGCTAACTGTCTCAAACTTCTCAATGAAAGGAACCAGCAGAGCTATTTGGGGACCATCCCATTCATCTTTATCACAATGTGGATGGTAATAGGACTGCATGATTAATGATAAGGACCAGGGACAGCTCTTACTTTGGGGGAAGAGGGATCCACCCCCATCAGAATATTATAACCCTTGAATAATCTTTCTAATTTCTGTTTTGCACGAAGCACGAGGTGCCTATGCTAGCCGTAAGTGAGGCACGGCACCACAACGCAAAGGAACAGGAAGGACACTGCAACCTCAGTAGGGCAGGTCCCCACCGGCTAAAAACCATTGGACCTACCATGGGTATGGACATATCCAAGAACAGCTTCCCCTGCCATCCAACCATTTGCTACCTCCACGGTGCTCCTTAGGTTGGCCTCAACAAATGCAGGTAGTGAAACCTTCCCTGCCAGGATCACTTCTGCCCAGGTGCCCCCTACTGTGGCAATGACAGTCTGCAAGCAGGGTGCAAAAACTGTATGCAGCAATTATTTCCTGGCTAATAGAGGTACCTGTTAGGCAGCTAGGACTAATACGCTGCTACAGTAAGCACCGTTTCTTGGAGCAGAGTGAACACTGATGTTGCCGAGTTGCTCTTTTCCTATCTCTGCTTTTTATCTCAGGATTTTATCTTTTTTGTGTCATCATTTCTCATCCTGAATGCTTGAACTCCTAACTCTTATGATCTCAATAACTTCATTCTATCTGGTTTTTCACTTTTTGCATCTAGCATGGCTTTAACTTGCATAATTTTCACAGCACTACTGAGTTAAGTTCATACAGCCATGCTGCACCAGAACCAGCCATTGAATCACAGACAGCTGAGTCTCTGGGCCGTCGACTCCTAGTGCTGATAAAGACCTGTGGGGCCAACTACAGCATCTTGACCAATACCAGATTTTTCTTTAAGATCTAACACCTAGTGGCAGCTCCACTATGTTCCCAGCAAACTCTTCCAGTGCTTCACTACCTTTCCTGTTAAAAGGGTTTTACCGCTGTCCTTCCTAACTATTCCCTGCTTCAGTTTAAGCCTGTTGCTTCTTGACCTCTTTGCTTGGAGAACAAGCGATTGTCTTGCTTGCTCAAGGGCTATATTTAACCTTCCGCTACGGTAACTTGACATGTCGCCGTGAGAGGATGCTGAACCTACCACTGAATGCAGATGGTTAATCCAGAATTTTTGCCTGAGTCTATAGCGTCAGGAAATGAGGAAGGCCTTGATTTCAATGAAATTGCACAAACCTGAGCAGGGAGTGGTTTGTGAGCTTTTCAAAGTAGGGATCTGAGCTGACCCCGAACGTCAAAGTATTGTGAGAGTTCATTCTTGCAGATTTGTTTTTTATTTTTAGCTCTTTTGCATTTTCTGTGTTATATGGGAAGTGCAACCCCCAGACCATTTCAAAGGAAATGCTGTACCAAGAACTGGGAAAAGCATGGGTGTGACATCAGTAAAATTTGTGCTTACTGGCATATAATTGCTACATCCTTGGGTGTTGATGTGGAGCTGCTGCGTGCTGACAGCAGAGTCCCAGGAACATTGGAAGCAATAAATGGTATTCATAACTCTCTGCCAGGGAAAAATAAGAGTTTGAATGACCATAGGATAAAATATTCTTGTTTGGTTAAAGAAAGGATGAATAGTTGATTCTCAAAATGTCTTTAAGGATAATTCTGCTAAGACATCAAGCTGATTTGCCCCTTGGAATTTGGCTGATTGGATACTGAAATTGTTCCTTTTAGGCTGGCTGCTGCACAAGAAGGGGACAGGTTGGGGCCTTTGGTCTGATGGGTCCAGGTTTAGCGCTGATGCTTGGAAGGCTGCTCATCAGTCTTGACCTGTGATCCCTAAAATTGTCTTTCAGACATTCGGTGGCCCATACGGCCTCCTGAATACCTGCTCTTGTGGGTCACTGTACACTGGGTCATGTCCACTGCTGCGGTGACTTCTCCTGCTGCCTTTTGCTCTCCCAGGGTTGCTTCTGGATTTCCCGTGGAACTGTTCTGCCCCTCCAGCCTTCTTTCCCTCAGAGACTTAATTTAGCTGCTGATGTAGCAGCCTTTTTTATCAGCTTAGCTCCAGTGAAGCAGTTGCCTTCACTGAAAACTGTTCCTGATGCTCCAGGGACTTTTAGAGCTGTGCTCTGGGAGCTGCTGCCTGACCAGACCAGGCAGAGCTGTCACTTGTTTCCAAAGAAAACCTGTTTGAAAGCACCCTCTGCCGGCTGAGGGTCCCTTCTCTGTCCTCGCCAGGCGTGTGAGAAAGCCAATTACCAGCCAGCAGACTTATTGCAGTATAATCATGCTAAAATGGAATAATTTGTTATTGATGGAAAACCTATGCCATTGGTAAAAGCTGTCTGATTAACCGGCACTCTGAGATGTCATTTCTGATAAGTACTTAAGGTTACTACAGTAATTTGCATGTTCTGCTCTGTTCAGTGGGAGGTGTCTCAAAATGAAGCTGTATATCTCGGTCCTACAGATAGGAATTGCGCAAGCCAGTTAAAAAGAGTTCCCAGTAATATCTGGTACAAGCTACAGCAGAGAAGCGCAAAGGAGCCAGCCACAGAGACCAAGCCACTTCTTTGCTTTCTGAATTTTCCAGATGGTAGGTCAAATTTTTTTATTATCATTTAACCGAAAATAACTGAAGTCTTTTATAAGACAGTTTATTGCAGTTCTCTTATGTGCTTCTGTATCTCAAGAAAAAATATTAGATTAAAATTGTGGATACACTTATGTGATTGATAGACAAATAATTTTGAGACTAACATAAAGATTTTCATTATAATGAATTATATATAGAAATGGATTTGCTCTTAGTTTACTGGCAGATATTTTTACTAATTATTCAAAACCAACGCAAATATTTACTGTGCAAGGGATTTCTCAGTTTAGTATATTTATGTACTTTCTCGCTTCAAAATGTTTTGTAAGAATAATGTGTATAACAATTCTAGCATTTCCATACTTTAGTATTGAAATTCCTGAATTTTACAGCTCGAACTAGTGTAGGTTTTAACTATTGTGAGTGCTAGTTCTGGAATAAGTTCTGTGTTACCATTGCTATTTTAAGAGGCAGTTTTCAGTCAAAATGGGATTTCTGGTTTGATAAAAGAATGAAAATAACTTTCAAAAGGTGAACGAATGAATTCTATGTCTTAATAAACAAATCTCGCACAACTGTTATTTCATGTACGTTTACATTGTAAAGTTTGTTAAGCTTTTTAAAGTAGAATTTGCAATAACATTTCCAAGTTTTGTTAATATGCAAGGTATGGTATTTTTATAATGTTTGTTCACTTACTTAAAGAGCACTATAAACAGTTTGTTGGCAAACACAATTTTGGAAAAAAACCCACAAGTATATTACTAGCACAGTTGCCTTCGGAGAAGCAAGGATTTAAGCCCTGTAGACTACTGTTTCTGTGACATAAGTAGGGGAGTCCCAGTTCTTTCATCTTCCTTTGACATTGGATCATTAGGGGCTAGGTTTTAACATACTCAGGTAGTTATCCCAAAGCTCTGTATTTGGATCTAGTGCTTTTTCAGCATCATGCTGAAGTTTTCATCCACAGAACTTAGAGTTAAGCTCATAACACAGGGTTATTGTGAGCTATCAAAAGAAAGAGATTTATGGAAAATGTCTCCTCATGTTTTTTCCCTTGAATATTAGCAGTATACGTTTACGGTGTATGGAGGACCCAAAAATCTGTTGTGTAGATTTTTCTTCAGACAAATGTAATAAAACATAAGTTCTAAATAAATCTGCAAAAGCAGAAAGAAAACTCCTATCTATTTCCAGAAATTATGGCCTTTGTCTCTAGTGCTTCAAGCTACAGGAACCTCTTCCTTTTCATTGCGGGACACGAGATGCCTTAGTGCCTTTGTCTTGTGCCTTGTAATACCCTTTTTATTTGACCTGAGTATCATGGATGTGTGTATGCTTTCATTTTACGTTGCTCAGATTAATGCCACAAGCTGTAAGGCGACAGTGAACCAGCTTTTCCTTTGCTATTTGCCATCTAGAACTGCAACCTCTGCCTCAGTTTTTATGAAGGTAATTTGGCAGTTTGCTTCTGACTTTGGAAAATGCAAACAGAATCACATTGTTCTTTTAATTGTCCAGGCTCTCTGTGTTTTCAGGAACATTCCTCTTTAATTAGAGCCACATATATTGAATGTATTTGCACACACAAACCCCGAACTCTACTTAAACTGCCACTGATACATGGCAACTTGAAAATGGGGGGAAAATCAGTAAGCAATCGGCAAACTTAGATGGGGAGAATCTGTCCTTTCAGCACAACTGTTTTGCACTGTTTTGGTGCAGGCTGATAGCCCAGTACGTGTAAGGTCTCTCAAAGACGTACTTTTTCAAGAAACGAAGGCTAAATACAACAGCTTACGAGTATGATGATAGGCAAATACAAATTTTTTAATCCTGGATCATTCTGGCACTTGTTAAAAGAGTTTGTGAGGGCAAGTGATTGGCTGTCTCCATTCCTGGACAAAGCTGTATCTCAAAAATAGAGAAAGCATGGTTCCTAACAACTTTTTGTTAATCACCAGCTTTCCATTTCTAGGGATGTGATAACACTGGCAATAAGGTACTCGCCAGTATCTCCAATATCAGTATCGGTTGTTGCCAAATACAAAATAGACACATACAAATGAATTATCAAATGAGAAAGAACCTCATTTCAGACAGTCTTCAAATCCAGTCTATGAAACTGNTTCTAGGGATGTGATAACACTGTCAATAAGGTACTCGCCAGTATCTCCAATATCAGTATCGGTTGTTGCCAAATACAAAATAGACACATACAAATGAATTATCAAATGAGAAAGAACCTCATTTCAGACAGTCTTCAAATCCAGTCTATGAAACTGATTTTCCTTAAAAATCCATCGCTTCACTTCTTGTCTTCATGCTGAAGTATCTACTTGCTTAACAGAACAGCTCTGAAACGTGGTAGGACAGTTAGTGTAACTGCTGGCATACCTCACTGGTGGCAAACACGTTCATGGAACAGAATCAAACCCTTGAAGGGAAAAGGCTTCCAGCAGAGAAGGAATATTCTGAATATTTTTAAATGTCTAATTAATAATTCAAATACTCTAATGATAATACATTTTATTTATTATTCAGGTTGAAGTTCTTCACTTAGCTGATGCCTAGGGTCTGTTTGGAGCCTTCACTGCAGAGACACAGTTGATAATAGATGTATCCAGTTTCAGTTGCATAAACTAGCCCTGCTGCAGCTACCGCTTTGCGTATCACGTTTGCCTATGTGTATACACAAACATGTATTTTGCATTATGTGGGCATTCAGCATTTGACAGCACAGAGCTCTGGAAGGCTGAATAAATACCCTTCGGAGGGATTCACCTTCTGTTGCTACACCGCTGGTTCTGACTATGTATATACCCTGCTGCAGTCCCAGATGTGTCAGTCAGTCCCCTTTGGGAGCAAGCCAGCCGTTCCAAGTGTATGTGGGTACAAACCAGTTTGAAGTCAGCTTGCAAAACTGTCCGTCTGGCTAGACAGAAGGAAACTTTTAGGAAGAAAAAGTCTCCTCTGCATAAACCAATGCTAAGTAGCAAAGTCACAAGTATCTGGAGATGGCGAATTATTGGGAAAGATCAATAATGACTCTTCTGAGCTGCAAGTGAAAAAAGTATTTTCTGTGGGAAAAAACAAGTGGGACATAGGCTAACCAAAGCTGATTTGAACGAGTAAGATTAGGTACAGTAACAGGTAGTGAAAGACAGTTAACTAGAGTGAAAATTAGTGCAGAGAATGGTGTTTCAGAGCAGATCTATATCATAACAAGGTTCAGTGAAACCGAGTCAAGGAAAATCAGTTCTCAGAAAGACCAGAACTAGATGGCAGTGTTTCGCTTTTACCCAGAGAGACAGAAATGGAATGGGTAGGTATCTCACAGATTGTGGAAATGAGGTGCTCACTGCAGCATGCCACAGAAACTCTGTGCTTGCTCCTGATGTGCTGCTGTTCAGGAGACTGAGACACCATCTGTCTGTCAAATGTTGCTCATATCAGCTGAATAGTGAGCTGGATTCCAAATATGTGCAGGGCATTCGCACCTGCCTTTTCTTTCTCAGGAGAATATGGAGCCATGTATCGCCATATCATTTTCCAACTGCGATCGAAATAGACCTTAGCTGATGAATGAAGTCGACAGAGTTGTTGGCAAATATAAATCTGTTTAGGTCCTGAACTGGATCCAGGCCTCTGATAATTGAGATATGTGAAACTTGGTTTCCCATTCCCACCTGCCAATCTAATTTGCTCCCTAGCAGTGTCAGAAATAATCTCTAGGAACAAGCCTTCTGCTCTAAAGGATGAACAAAGACAAGTGCTTTGCTGTGTTGGTTCTGTGAGTTTTGCCGTGTGCTGTTCTGCTCTGTGTCTTTCTTCCCTGAGGACCTACTCTGTCCCAGCTCACTCCTGAGTCCTCTTCTGGGCCCGCTCATTCATTCCTTCCAGGGCAAAATTCCTGATCTTTGTTGTGCTGAAAAGTACCTTCTAAAAAACTATTAATCTGGCCTAAGATTTTCTTAAAACTGGAGAAATCGATAGACTGCATTTGCTTGTATGTTGTGCTTTTCTCAGCTCTAATGAAAATGACTGGCTCCTCACGCAAATTGCTTCTTGGAGCTCCTGGCTGGTCATTTGCTTCCCGTAAAAGGCATGGCACCAGCCCTGCCATGACATTAATGCTGGAATGCTGCTTTTATTGGTCTAAACCTCATCTTTTCTGTGATTTGTGAGTATTTCTGCAAAATGCCTGCACCAAAATTCTCAAGCTTTTCTCTTCCAGCACTTAGTTTTGTTATTTGTTATTAAACCTTCTAAAAGAAGAAACTTTCCATATCAATACAAAGCTGACGACATTTCTGAAAGCTCACAATTGAGTTTGTTCTGAATTTCAGACTTGGCAAAAACATAGGTCTTGGTAAGACCTATTAATGTTTGTTTAGGCTGGAAATCTTTGACACTGAAATAAATGTTCCTTACAGTAAGTGTGACGATGGTACTCACCCTGCCTGAACACTTCTTGCCTATTTTTCGCTGCTCCTCTTGTGTTCACTATCTGCAAGATAAATAATAATTTTTTTCTAACTTGGTTTCTCTCAAAACTTACCTGCCATCTGTACTACCATGGGACCGCTTCTTCCTCATACATGATAGTAGAACCTGCCACTCTGTGATCCCCAGTGAAGGACAGCACTCAGTCGAGGGGTTTATTAATGGTAAGTAGAATGCTTACAGTCGCATAGTACATCTGCTGTCTCCTGAGATATTCCTAGATTAGGTCAACACTGATGTCCATGGACAAGTAGCCAGTTTCTTTAATAAAGGAGTTTGCTGGAGAGTGCCTGAGCCACAGCGCGAGCTGTGAATTACAGCAGGTGCATATCAATTAGACGCAGATGAAAACATCAGTGAGGCACAGGATCGGCCCCTACTGCTGTTACACGAGTATAATATATGTTCCTTTACCTACCTTTCCAGTCCGTTTCTTCAGTTCCCCTTCAGGTTAGCACTGCTGGTGGCACTCACCTGGTTTTGTTCTCCCTGCTAAACAGTTACCTAGAGAAGCTGTCACTGAAGATACCTCCACTTCCATAGACAGCCGAAAAGGTGGTGTGCACCCAAGCAGTTGATTGGATGTAAGCTTAATTCAAAGCCAGGGTATATATTTTCAAATCCAGGATCTATCCTTTTCTAAATTGAGGTATAATTTTTCTGCACTTGACTATGAAGAGAATGCCAACGTATATTTAACTTCCTTAAAAAAAAAAGCCATTGAGCAAGAAGACACTTCTGCCTGAGGCCCACCATGGCAGAGTAAGTCCCCCACACCCATTAAAGTAAGTCATAACAGTAGTTTCAGTGGAACATTAGCTATTGCACTGATTATAGAACAACACACACACTCTGTACAGAGCAGCTTGCATGATACAGTTTATCACTGCATGGTACCGTTATCTGTTAGTAGATGTACATCAGTGCCATGGCAATAGCATAACAGATGCAGTCAGAATATATTCTGAGATATCAATGTTTTTCTTTATGGTTTAGAAATATGATGGGGTACGTACATTTGATCTTCCTATCTACCTTCCTCTCGGTTTCCATGACATCTGAAACATGTAAGTCACATTTTAAAAATACTTTGTGATAAGATTTATTCCGTAGAAATGTGTAGGCCATTCCCAAATCGATAACTCATTTTAAACCTAAAATTAGCCAGTTCACCTCAAGCCACAAATCACATCTTAAAAACTAGCTTTACGTGTTTTGTCTGTATATTAAAATGCACTGACTACTGTCCATTTCCTTGACATTAGGTCAGGTTCGAGCTCTACTCCTCGGCATCTTTGCAAGAAGAAAGAAAAGGGTCTTTTTGAAAGGATTTGAGAGTAACTAGCGTTCCAGGTCTCAGCTGGCCAAAGTCTCCATGAGCATGTTTAAATTACACTAAACAGGGCCTACGTGTCTGCACCCTGCTGAACCAGGGATGTGACTGGGCACTTAGCTCATTAAAAATGCTTTTTAATGCCCTGGTTTTGGGGGTGTTAACCCACAAGTGCAATGTAACAATAACATCTCCCTGCACATGGGGGATGTCTGAAACAGTAAGCTTGTTCTGATGGGTCAGCTCTGCTGACTCAGCTATATAATGCTGACCAGCTGTATATAGTGCAGACCAGTGACACAGCATCACATGGCACTCACTCTGTATCCAGCTGAGCTGCTTATTTCTCTGAAAAATATTGTAAGATATGATCTCTAAATATTTCCCCATATTCTCAGTTGTACAATATGAATGATAAGTTTGAAATGAATTAGATTTATTAAGAGGCCAAATTCTGCTGGAGAATTTGCCAAGATAATTTTCACTGAGATAATTGAGTCTAGATGAGACCTCTCATTTTCTGTGTGTTCCCTCTCCTTCTCTATTTTTCCCAGAAGAAATCTGTATTTCCGAAGTGTTCCCCCTTTGGTGGGGCAACGCCGCCTTTCCTGACACTGCTGATGTGTCCCACTGTCTTTGCAAGGCTCGTGGGTGGGAATGCTCTTAAAATGATGGGGTTGGGTGTTGTCAAAACTGACGTGGCTAATTTAGGTACCTGAATTAGTAAGCGAGATGACATGTAATGTCAGTGGAGATGGACCGCTTCTTTAGAGAGAACCAGAGCAGTAGCCAAGTGTTCACCATGTAAAGATACTCACCGCCTGATTTGTGCACCTACGTGTCTAACGCCAGGCAGTGGCAATACTCCCACAAAGTGTCATTTTTGAAAGATATTGTCTATTTCGTTTAGCTATTTGATTACCTACTCTCATTTTCGTGCTCCCTTATCTACTGTGTCTCCTCTGCCAATCTCTATCTTTGTCCAGTCTTCATCCTTGCTTATTTTCTCATCTTTCTCTTTTCCAAAATGCAATGTAACTTTCAGATTAGCATTTCTGTTTTCAGCTGCCAGTTCACTGTTCAGGTGCCTGGGCACTTAAGTATCTGTCAACATTGCTTGATTCAAATTTCTCTGGATCAGTTTCTGTATTCAAAAGTAGAAATATACTCAGTTAACAAAAAAAAAACCCCACCTCATGTCTATCTCCCAGCTCGTTCCTCTTTTTTCTTATGTGTGAGCATGTGTGGTTTTCCTAAACTTCTTATTTGTGTCTTATTCCTTTCTGGCATCTTTTCACCTTCCCATCAGACTCTTCCTTTCAGTCTGTTACATTTCTCTTATTATTTTCACATTATTGTGAACTTTAGAGAGACGCTCTTCTGGGGTTTTTTTTTTGTTTTGGATGATCTTATCTACAGACTTCCTCCTTCTACCACTTTTTTCTTCCTTAAAAGAAAAAATAAATTTATTTATTTTCTTTATCTGTACTAAAAAGGCAGAACAAGAGCTCTTCTCTGTTGTATAAATAAATATTCATTACACTGAAGTAAGGAAAGCTAACTTCATAATACAGCATTAAAGCCAGTACTTTTATTTGTGTTTAAATTTCTGTTTTGAATAAAACCAGGATTTCAAGCAAAGATTTGCATAAGAAACTCATTTCAAGAAATCACTATTTTTCAATTACAACCTCATCTTTTTTGTGTATATCTGGTTTGAACCTAGAGGTTTTTTGTTTGTTTGTTTCAATCCTACAGCTTAATTACTATTTTTGCAAACAGATGGCTCCATAACTCAAGGTAAACAAAATTTTTCTTGAAAAAAAATAAGAACTTTGCTATATATCATCTCTTAAAACCCAAGGAAGGTAAAGGGACATGACTGGCCTGCTGATCCAGAAATGCCAAGATCTCCTCTGTCTCAGTGGGGCTAAAGTTTAATTCATCTGAGATTTTTACTTTTGTTCATTTGCAGTTGATTCAATGGAAGGTGAGGCTTTAGTTATTAGATGTCCCCAGTGGAGTTCATCTGTGAAAGTCACCTGGTATCGTACGGATACTAACAAAATAATTCCTGCAGAAGAAGAAGGATCACGAATATTTTCCTTGAAACGATTTCTTTGGTTTCTGCCAACTTCTAGAGAAGGTTCTGGAAACTACACTTGTGCTGTACCTTTGTAAGTGCAACATTGAAAAGTGAAAGGTGTAAGACTGGAAAGAAATATACATGTTTTAATAATACATTCTAATTATTCTCTGTGGAATAGATGCTATTTTTTAAAGGTATATACCGATTGATGTAACTTTTCATTCTGCAATTGCGATTTTTATGACAGGTCATTAATATCAATCTGTGACTGAACTACAATAATGATCCATATATTCATAAAACAAAGACTCACATTTGTAAAAAATATTTAATATATTCCATATAAAAATACTACCATTGGCATACCTCTATTCCATTTTTAAAGTTTGAATAATCGCACCAAGTTGTTCAACATGAGTGTGCAGGTGCATCCATACAAGCCAGGAGTATGTTTCCCGAGTAAGATTCGTTATGCAAATGATACAGGAAGAGGAAAAATTGTTTGTCCTACAATTGACAATTACAGGAATGTGGCTATCATCCAGTAGTATAAGGTAAATAAAATCGCGATAGTTCCAGTTGTAGATCAGATAACTGTGAGGAGCAATTTGCAGCCAAATAAAGAAAGTTTTCTTTTCTGGGACTGCAAACCTCTTCAGGGACAGAGATACTCCAAGGGAGAAAAATATGTTTTTATTAACAACCCAAGAAAGGAGGATGATGGTTATTATACTTGTCAATTTATCTACACTCATAAAGGGAATGTATTTAATGTATCAGCAACAAGGATTTTCATAAGTAAGGGTACGACAGTCATTTTGTAGCTTGCTAAGATAAAAAAGACTGATATCTACTTAAAGCAGAGGAAGATCCTTTTGCACATTAAAGAGAAAAACACATTCTGTTGGTTTGATTTATTTTCTTAATAAAACCTTCGGTCAGCTTTTTTAGGTGAATTTTGTGGATGGGGATGCAAATGGAATGAGATGGGGGTAAATTCAGACCTGGTCACATTCAGCTTTTTGCTAAAAGTCTCTGATGACTCTGGTTACATACTGTGGTTGGTAGAGCTGTCTGGTAGCGCTTATTTCTGAAATGAAGGGCCTCGTCAGTGGGATGCCACAAAGCTCTGCTTTCTATTTGTTCGAGGGGAGAAGAATTTGTAGCTACTGAGTATCATCTGGTGATCATTGAATCTCTGATGTGCTGATGGCCCACAACTCAATACCTTCTGGTCCATCTTGATTACCTAGCGTTTACTCGGTAGTAGAGCTGAAAAAACTTTTAGATTTTCTTGAATGAGATGATATGAGCAATATAGATATAGAGAGAGACAGGAAATGAGTGGAGCTCAGTGATTACTGTGTCTTTGTTCTTTTGAACACGGCCAACATAGCTGAGGTGTGTAGACTTTGGGGTGCTCTAGGATGCAGTCTCCTCAGGGAGGCTTTGTATTTGGATGGTGGTCAGGGGAAGAGCATGCAGCAATCAGTTCCAGATTACATCAACGCACAAAATTTCAAAATGTATCTTCTGTTACGCAATTAGATCAGCACAAAAACAGTCAGAAACGTGTTTTGGGGGGTTAGGGGGCAGGGCTGGGATTTGGGTTGTGTGTGGGGTTTTTTTGGCAAAAATATATAACATTCATTTGCAGACTGACATAAGATCTTTTTTCTGTGGGGAGGCACCCATCTTGTGGGCAGAATGCAGATTTGGAGCATAGGAGCCTTGACTCCAGTTTTTGCTGCTGTGCCCAGATCTCAGTAGGCTAGTTTGTTCTGGTGATTCTGAGCTGAGAAGACAGATTTGAGCCGAAACCTAGTACAGCAGCTTAGGAGGTGCGCCTTTCCTCCCCCTCTTCTGTGTAATACCCTATTGGTCTGCATGATACTTTTCTGCCTAAGAATTTTTATTTGAATATACTTTCATCAAAACTTCTCTAACTGGTCAGGAATATTATTTTGTCTGGGTTATAATGAAAATTGCTGGGTTTTATTTGGCACAAAGGCACCCAGATTTACAAAAGCCTTTGTTAAATCCAGGAAGATTACTTCATTTCGAAGTTAATCTGACTTTCTTTTGAAATCTTTGCAGAAAGTAGGGATTACAACGTAACATGTGAAATCTGACCTGGGTCTCTCATGTCTGCTCCAGTTTTGCTAAATTCTAAGTATTTAATGACAACTTCCTTGAGTTTTTATCAGCCCTTAAAATTAGTATGCTGATGAGTGGGCTGTTATGTTTTGATAATATTGGCTTAGGATGTACATTCCTGTTGCCCTGTGGATCCACACTGACCCAGAGGACCTTCTGCCTCTGAAAGCTGGCAGATCAGAACTTAGCACAGTCAGCTAGCTAGGAAGCTATTGACTTTCTCCTGACTTCTTTTTTACCAGATCCAGCTAATGAAAATTAGAAACAGTTAGGGTGGGTAAAGAGAATTGCTTTCCTGGCAGCCTGGGAAACAAGAGGTTAAATGAGTTCCTGCAGATTTTTTTAGGGAAATATGGTTATGGGTTTCACAGAGGTGCCTTGAGACAGAAAACCTTAATGAGGGCAAGGCTAGCAACCAAGGTATTTGGAGTGGGAAATATGAGACAGTATAAAGGGCAAGAAAAGAACAAAAATGCATCAAGGAAAAAAATCTGAAAGATCTCGATGCCTAATTTGAGTCAAGCAGCTGGTTGTAGTTTGGACCTGTCCATAACAATTATTAGTGGAGATGAAAAATAAATATGTCAAAGAAAAGGTACTATTCTTTCTAGAAGGTAGTGCTAAGGGATGCTCAGTGTCGTGGCAGACTGGTGTAATGGGAAGCAGTTGTGCAGCAGCAGCACACGGACAGCAGAGAGTGAGCCTTGGGAACCAGAGGTGCACAGCTGTCAGGCTGCAGGGATGGGGGAAACAGAGGGGAACACGGGCACGCAGCTGTGGGCTAGAGGGTCCCCGGCTCAGCTACGGCATGAAAGTACATATTAGCTATTTCATACCATGGATATGAGTAATTTCTCAAATGTCAGAAGGAATCTCTTTATCTCTTTTTAAAAACAAAACAAGCAACTGAGAAAACAGACAAACCCTCTAACTGCATTTGGTTTTTTTCCCCACTCAGCAGCTAAAAGACTACTTGAGAAACTAAAATTTTTCCTATATGTCTTTATGTACAAAGGCAAAAATTAAATAAATGAGGAGAAAATGCTTGAACTATTAACACGTACAGACTCCCCAGAAGTATTTGGTCATAAGAATAAAACCAGACGATCCCAACAGATATGTGAAACACTGCTGTAGTATTAGTTTGCAATTCTGCTTTGAGATCTTAAAATATTAACTGTGCAGATTATAATAATTATCTTACAAAACGCATTTTCACAGCTTTCTAATATGTGCTTTCTTTCCCTCCTTAACTTCTAAAGCAAAACACTCACCTCTACCTCCTCAAATTTTGTTTCCAAAGAATAAAGATGTAATTAGAAGTGGAGCTTTTTAAGTACAGGCTTTAAGTTGTTTTTAAATTAAAATTTTGTGATGGCCTAGTGAACATGGGGATCTTCGAGAAGATTTTGAGATGGCATTTTTGTTATGGTTTTGCATCGTATCATTTACCAGATTTAATTCACCCCAGGTATAGTGGTGTGAAGTGTGATGTAACTAACGGGTTATTTAGGCATTAAGCAGCAATTTAAGGAGATTTAAATAACGCATTCTACCCTCACTAGAATAGATTAGGATTACTCACGTGGTCAGTTATTACTTCTCAGATGAAGGTGTGACAGCTTCCACCCACTTCAAAGAGGGCTTTAGCTCAATCCCTTGAAACTGCTTGATGGTACTCGACAGGACCAAGAAGAGAACTTAGAAGTAGCAGGTTGGAGAGCCCACGATGCTGAGCTTGCTCCCTGCCTTCCTTTCGTTTAGGACTGCAGATGTTCTCAGTGATTCAGATTCACCCTGCGTAACGTGCAGCATCAGAGCAAGGTGCTTGTGGTAGGAGTGAGAGCTGCCTGGGGCTTTTGTACAGTCCATGGAGAAAAGTGGACGTCTCCAGAAAGCGACCGAGCCCATCTGAAACATAAATAGGTAGCCCAGGATGCCTGTCTCCCAGAGCAGGTGGGGTGAATCTGGACCGCAGGGGGAAGGGATCGCAAATACCACTCCGCTGTTTCTGTCCTATGGCAAGACTGCTCTGGTAGCAGGTCCTACAGGGGCCCGGGGCCCTGTCTGAGGTGCCACGTGCTGTGTGTCTCAAGAGACCTGCCACGTGGACTCACATTCCCCTTCTTTCTTCCTCTTTCCCCGAGTTGCCTTGTCACTCACATCATCTGTGCTCCAGCACCACTTTTCTCTAATAAGATGGTCAGTCTCCAGCTCTCTGTGGGCTCTGCCCACCTCTCTGGGATGCTGAGTAATCTGGCACTGCTTGCGTGGAGCAAACTTGCTTTACATTTAAAAACCATTTGCTGTACTGGTTCTATTGTCACCTATTTGCAAAAATGAAGGGATTTCTCCATGCTCCCCAACAGCAAGTCAGAATGTAAGTCATAAGATTTGTTAACCTTATCGAAGCCCTGCTTAGATGCAGATTTACATGGAAATAATTTAAAGTGTTTTAATTATACCTCCTTCCAGTGCAACGATGACTCTTACTTTGGAATAAATATTTCCTAATGCAAATACTTAATAAGTAATTTCCTGCTTTAATTTTTTGCTTGGACTGGTTTACTTAACTTTTGTCCAGCTTGAATAAAATCCAAGATAAGAATCTGTACATAAGACTTACGCAAAATAATATATACTGAACTTTAATTATGGTATTTCCGTGTACATTTCTGTGGAACCAGCATTTACTTTCCGTGTTCCTCAATAGTTGATTACATGAGTTAAACATCACGAGTAAAGTCCGCACTGCCTTCATCGTAACAAATATAAATAATTCCTTTTGTAATCCTTGGTGGTGTATTAGATCATTTGTTGAAAATCTCATTTCTATTTCTTTTTGAGTCTCTTCTATGAATCATTTTGTCAGCAGTAGTTCAGAAAAATATGTCAAACTTGTTAAGACAAAACTCACAGGTGATACGAAGTTTTGTAGAAAAAAGACGTTATGAGGAAAATAAAATCATACTTGTTTTTCATCAAGGAATGTTCACATCTCTCTGTATCTTGATCAGGTGCTGCTTTGTCTCTGAAATGCCAGGCCCGCCTGGGGTTTAAGAAACAGCCGGTGGCTGTTGTCGCATGGGATGTGGATAACGCCACATGGGATGTGGATAACATCCCAGGGAAATACTTAGATTTTTCAAGGTTTCGTGAAAAAACCTGTTTGTAAGTACATGTAACATAGAATAATCTTCATTGTATGCAAACTGTGCCTAGCCATTAAAGCCAACGGTACCAACCCTTTCTCTCTCTCAATTAGTTTTGAAAGGTGTGACAAAACATACTACGGAGAGAGCACTCTGCATATCAGGGAAATAAAAAAGGAGGCCCTGCAGGCAAATTTCACATATGTAGTGCTGAACAAAATGCACAACACAAAGGCCACGGTGACATTACAACTCCAAGCACAATGTGAGGGCAGGATGTTTTCGTTTTGTTTTCTTACGCTTTGCACTCGGTTTGAAATATGTTGGTGATTTTATTTCATTATTTGTTTCTGTTGGTAAGAAGAAAAAACAGCCTGCTTCGTCCTACATATTTGAGCCAGTGGCCAAATGCTCATGGCTTCATTAGGTCATGAAAGTCCTTGGGGTAAATTCTGCTGGAGAAGCTCATTACTCAAATGGTATCAGCAAGAAATCAAATATGCAGAGCATGACTGTCTGAGCCATGTGAGAAGTATATCCTGTTTCTAGGATATTTCTGCTCAGTGACAAATTCCCCTTTCCTTGAAGGCAGGCAGCGCACCTGGATTAGAAGCACATTGGTATAGTGCAGTCTGCTCTGCAAAGTACTCAGCCTGCAGAGGAGCCTCTGCAGGTGAGAGCTGAGCAAGGAACTGACCTCTCCTTTGGTCATCAGTGTGACGGTGCATTGTGAGGAGCAGAGTTTTGTCTTCTTTTGAGAATCAAACTGTTGTTTCTAGGGTGGAACCATGACAGAAAATAGGCAAACTTTAAAGGTAAGACTTTCAGCTGCCAATTTGCCAGTGTGCTTGCCTTGTCGCATACCACACCCACTGTAGTGCCTTGTTTTTTGACTGAATGTTGAGTGGCATGACTAACTTCTGTGATACCCGGCATTATCCCCTCTCCCTCTCAGCACCACTGTGTTCAGTGTGTGCCACACAGAGATGTGAGTACCACTTTGAAGGCCTTGCCTTGATTTTGTTTTTAAATTCATGCTTCAAGCAATTTCTGCCAGAGAAGGAAAATCCAGGGCGGTAAACGGTGGGGACCGGGATGGTCTTTAGCTCCTACAGGAATTTCTTTTAATAGGGATAGCCTGATCCCTAAGCACTGTTACCAGCACCGCTGAGTTAGATTCTTATGGCAGAAAATGCTATTGTGTCTGTGAAGGCACAACAAGAAGATGCGGTCAATGGTTTCCTTTCTTATCCCTTCAGACATACTGAACCACCAAGGACCTTGAGAAGGAATCCCAAGGCCTTCAACAGGGATTAGTTTTCTGTGAGACAATTGTGGGAACAGTAAAATCCAGTGCATTGTGATCACAGGATGGGCACAGCTCCACGTCCTGCAGTATTGTTGACTGTTTATAACTTCCCACAGAATCGTGGCTTCAAGGCATAGACATATTTCCTTGCCGTAGCCTAAACTAGAAAGGAAGTAGGTGAATTATAACAGAGGATGGGGCATCATCCAGCAGGATAGCACCAATTCCCCCCAGAGGACGGTGGCAGGAGATGTTTTGGTTGGTTATTACTAAGTGAGTGTGAGCATAGCATCTCTCCGGAAGCTGGAAGAACATCAGCTCTGCACTAAAGCACCTGAATGTGGGAGTGTACTTGCAAGAGAGGGGAGGAAACTGAGTGACATTTCCTGCTCGCTCTAGTTCAGGCAATTATATGGGTCCTTCATTGGCCCCATACTGCAAACTAGACGAAGGAAAGAGTGTATTTTATATTCTATATTCACCAAGTGAGTCATTGAATCTGATTTCTGTTGTAGACAAATCTTACTTTGTTTTTTTTTATCCACAGGTCTTCAATAAATTTTCATGAAAGCTCTTGACTTTGAGCCCCGTCTTTGCTGCTGCCTGTTTTGTGTGGATATTTGTCCCCTTCTCCTCATTGCTGCTATTGTCAAGACGCCCGCTTCTGCTCCTCAGCACTGTTGGTGTAAGCAGTGCTACACCCAGCAATGTTTGTGCTCTGCTTTAGTTTTCTTCACTTGCTCCTCACCCAGCTGAGCAGTATTTGTGCTAAAACAATGACAGCTTGCCTCTGGGTGTAATAAAAATGCTGTAGGGTTTGCTTGTACCTCTCACCTTGTAAACGTGCAATAAAAATGTGTACTCTCATTCTTTTTTGTGTTTTGTTTGTTTTTAATGGGAAAAGGCAGTTGTGTTTTTTTTAAAAAAATATTTATTTGTTCCTTAGAGCTTCCCACAACACAACTTGTGTCTGCTGACTACTGTCCTGTTTAAATTCTTTTTACACAAGTTCTTGCTATATATTCTGATTTTTTTTTCCCCCAGGACATTCAGTATGGTTTACATTATCATTATTTGTCCCACAAATCTGTGATATAAAGTAAGAGATGAATAGATGTTGTGCCTCTTACTACTCAAATTAGTCCATTTTGGGGGCATTTAATGAACTAGATAAATAATGTTTAGCAGCACAGGTGAGAGATTAAGGGAGGAATCAAAGAGGCTGTAAGCAATTGTGTTAGAGCTCATTAGTGCCTGTTCAGTCTTACAGCAATAGACTCTGTATTCAAAACCTGTTGAATGAATGATTTGGCTCAGCACATGGAAATTTTCCTTGAGAACCAGGAATTAAATCTATTTTTCTGAGTCATAATCAAATACTTTAAGTTCTAGTTCACTGTTGGCAATATCATTATAATTAACCCTAACAATGTGCTTTGATAACAATCGTAATCCATGCAAGAATAAAAAATTGCCGGAGAATAGTGATGAGAAAAGGAGTTTCACAATCAAGGGTGGTGAGAGGTGTTTGGTTTTGTCTCCATCGAAAACAAAAATACTCCCTTAATACTGCCATGAGTGGATGTCATTGGCAAAGCTGCTTAGCATTTCACAGGAAAAAAGTGTGTTTTCCAGTTTAGGATATATGCTGTGCACACATGTACGTATTCATATAGGTATTGTAAAGAAACCTGTCTGTCCCAAGTGTCTTTTCACTTATCTTTTTAAATAGGAAATAAATGCTGCTAAGAGAAGCTGATCAGCTCTTTAGAAATGAGCTACATGACCAAAGTACCTCAGTTATCAGGACTAACGCAATGCAGTCGGCACCTTTTGGTGTGATTTTAGTGGTACCCAGACTATGCACACTATGTCTTTTAGATGCAGAGAAATCAGGCAAATTCTTTCTTTGAACAGAAGGATTTAATGAAGATTTGGCTGTGCAATTTGACAGTCTCTGCAGCTATGTTCTTGCCTCCATTACGAGGTGCTAATGGCCCTGCGTCTTTCTGCTGCTGCTGCTGCTGCTGCCACATGCAGGGATTGCTTCTCCTCCTGCCGAAGGCAACGTTTCTCTGGTTTTTTTACTCACTCATCCCCTGCCTAGGCGTTGCTCACTATCAGCCGATATGGAACCCATGCTTCCACACTATTTCCCATCCTTTCTCTCCCCTCTTTGCCTGAAGCTGTTATCTTCTGACGCCTTCACCAACACTTGTTCATAAACACGTTCTACATGTCTCATAATACCTCTTCACAGAAAATACAGGCTCTCTCATTTCCTCCAGCTCTTTCAGTCCTATATGCCCCTTTTTAATTCAGAGATGGTGATCATCCCAGATTTTACATTCCCTCTCTACCACAAGGCATGTCCTCTCATGTGCTCTGAGATCATGTGCATAACTTGCTGTGTGGTGTGCCCCTGGTCACTGTAAGGCTAAGGAATTTGCGACAACTTTTAATTCCCTTTTCTTCCACCTTCTCTGACAAAGACGTAGCTTGTCTTGCTGGACACCTGGCAAGAGAGAGTGACTCTGCCTGCCAAACCACTCCCAGTTGCCTTCCACAGCTGCTTGGTATCTCTCATGCTGGAAGACGCCACCTCTCAAGAACGAGAAAACTAATGGACTACACTGTTCACGCCAGTTCAGCTCGTTGATAAATGCAGTGGATCCATGCTCACAGAAGTAGCTCTGCTGGCAGAGGGGAGGGAAGGTGTTAGCTCATAAGACAGAGGCAACGACAAGTAATTGGAGAAACACCAAAAGTGTTAACTCCTTCTACCAGCAGAGCTCGGTCAGGACAGGAACATTCCTTCAGCATCCCCTTTAACCTGTCTGCTGGGGCATACTTGGGCTGTCTGAATACCTTCCAAGTCCTTCCCTTTTTATTAATATATAAGCTTCCACTAGCTTTTAGTTTCTCATCTTGATTCAGAGCTTGTTAAATAACTGGAGGTGGCTTTTCATGTGTCTGACCCACAAACATCATCTTATTTCTCCCTGAGTGCTCCTCAATTCTCATTCACAAGAAAGCGTAAAATGCCCAGAGGACCACAAGTCTTNCTTCCACTAGCTTTTAGTTTCTCATCTTGATTCAGAGCTTGTTAAATAACTGGAGGTGGCTTTTCATGTGTCTGACCCACAAACATCATCTTATTTCTCCCTGAGTGCTCCTCAATTCTCATTCACAAGAAAGCGTAAAATGCCCAGAGGACCACAAGTCTTTCTGGTGTGAACTCTCTTCCCTGGAGAATGCCAGAAATTCCAGTTATTTGGAGCAAAGAGAAAGTTCAGACCAGAACATCATCTCTGTTCTTGCTCAAAGATATTTAACGCCAAATCTAACCTTTTGGCTCATCTTTGGTAGATGGATGTGGATAGGAGTTCCAGACCCAGATCTCTGCCTTTACTATCTAGAAGGGTGTCCACCTTAGAAGCCAGGGAAGTTACAAAAAACTGCTGTTCTTCCAGAGTTTGTAAGGATATGCCTTCAAATGTTGCTTTCTGACTTGTTTTCTCTGGCCTCTCCAACGCTGTTGCTTGTGAGCTGATGGTTCTGTATTCCCACTGCTCTTGAATATAAATAGTGTTAGAAGACAGTCTACTCGTGAGCTCTCTTCCGCTAAATGATGCAGCGAAGTCAAATGGAACAACAGGATCTGTTCAACCTTGTTCAGGGCCTCCAAAAGTGGCTTCTGGCCCTTGCCCTCATTGTGATGAAGATAACTGATTTATTCCAGAGAAACAAGAGGCTGACTCAGCCTTACTGGGAACCGAACCTGCTGTTCCAGGAAGACTCTTGTGGGGTTCTTGTCTGATGCTTTACAAGCTGTATAAGCACAGGAAATTTATCACTTCTTTTCCAGCCTTGGTCTAATCAGTGCAAACCCAAATGTAAACATCATTTTTTAGGTTTGTAATTGCAGAAGTTGTTGTTGGAACCTACTTCTTCTCTAGATGTTTTACAGATAATTACTCAATGCATTACAACCATGTTTGTAATGTTGTGGCGAGCACATCGCCAACAAATGAAGCAGTAAGACACAGTGGCAATCTGTGGTGCTTGCGTCGTCCTCACCAGGTAGTGGAAGGGGTTTCCTGATTTTGTCTGTGTGTGTATATGTGTCTATCGACCAGGAGATTGGATCAAATCATAAAATTCGAAGGACTCCGCAAGGCCAAAGTTCTTTCATGGGCATCACACGACACTGTTAAAACTACAAAATGATCAAACTTCACTATAAAAGAAAGCGATTGTTTTCTTGTCCGCTTCAGTCTTATTGGAATGTTGTTTCACCAGGTCTCCTAGCTTTGGTGAGATATGCTTCATCACATGTCTGATGTTTCTTTCTCCCTTTAAATGGCAAAGAAACAAAGAGGAAGAGTGTGAAAATAATGTCAAATTTACCTCACATCCTACCAGAGGAAAGGGAAAATGTATTTGTAAGCTCCTTACTTCTGTACTTTTTCAGTGGAATTTCTCAGGCACTAATATTTTCAGGTTGCCTCCGTAAGTACTACTCAATACATCGCCTTATTGAACATCTCATGGAGAAGGCAGGGAATCCGTCAATGTCAATATAAGACACTCTTCACTGTTAAATATTTTATCTTATTTCATTCGCATAGTGCCAAGTCCAAGCAAATTGCATCTGGCAATTATTATATTTGCTACACCATAGTAAAATATAAATAGATGGGCCCTTTTATGCAGATGTGATGCATCATCTGGACATCTTCGTGTGCGTTTCTTTGGGGATGAAAGTCCATCACCCGGTTCAACAACTATGGAGGTATATTTTTAAATCCAAATCATTTCAGTGATCTGAATCACAGGAAAGTCCCCAGAGTGGTTGTATTATTACAACAATAGGATGATGTGTTGTCATACTGGGCAGGAATAATTAGGTAAAGAAGGTGGACGGTGATTAATGGCTTTAGTTGTCAGAGGAAAAATGTGCAAAGAACTGCTCTGAGTCTACACGTTAAAACCAAGTGGAGCAGATTTAGGTATCTTTCATTTGCTTGTAAGCAGATTACTGCTATGGGACAACTGTCATTAATCTTCCCTTCAACAGAATAATGAATCCTCTTTGTGTAACTGCTGTATAAAGCCTTTGATATTTTAATTTCAAACTTGGTTATCTGGAATTAATAGTGTTTTCTATACTGAATCCTGGGTGAATTCCGTATGTCCAGGATATAGGTCAAAAACATCTTCTTTAGCTTTGTGTCTGTAACAGTCTGTGGATTAAGCTTCCATTTTTCTAGTTTGGAGAGGGTGCAAGCTGACCTTGCTTTTATCTCCCATCGTCTCTTGCTCCTAGAGAACTAGATGCCATCTAGAGGATGCACATATCTAGATTGACTTCTGCTCTGTGAATCACAGAACAAGAGGAAAAATGGGCTGTTACATAAATGCAGCTATCTGGATCGTGACAGAAATGTAGCTCTGCCCTAGAAGAGTGACAGTCACAGTCTTGTAGGCTAGCTGTGCACATACGATAACACAAAGCTGGTGACTGCCATCCTTGCAGAATCATAGAATCACAGAATGGTTTGGGTTGGAATGGACCTTTAAGGGTCATCTAGTCCACCCACCCTGCTGTGAGCAGGGACATCTTCCACTACATCAGGCTGCTCAGAGCCCTGTCCAACCTGACCTTGCATGGTTCCAGGGATGCAGCAACTACCACCTCTCTGGCCAACCTGTTCCAGTGTCTCACCACCCTCATAGTAAAAAATTTCTTCCTTATACCCAGTCTGAATCTATCCTTGACAAGTCTTTGTGGAGGTGGAGGTCATCACATTAAAGAGATGTTCCATGAGTGAAGTTGGAATTAAAGTGGGTGGCTCTTTTCTTTCCCAATTTTCCTTACTTGTCATTGCTATTTTATGCTCCTTGACCCTCTTCAAAGGAAAAGTCAGGGAACGTCATCATCTGCCTCCAGCATAATTTATTTTGTTTTTGTGACCAGGACATCTTCTGTCGTCCTGCTTGTTTTGTGTACTTTGTTCTTCTCTTGCAGATTTCATTATTTGCACAAGCTTCTCTGCACCCTGTTTATGCATCTATGCCAGAAGCCTCCGCTTGTCCTTTTGTGGACACTTATGGTTATCATGCGTAAGCTTAGATGCCTTACTAAATGTTTGAACGTGGTCGCTGGTTGTGTTGTTAACAGTTTTACAGTGTTACAAAACATGTAAGCATGGTTGTCAGCTGTGGTATTTGGTGCAGATATGTCTGCATTCAAAGGAAGTGAATATTAATGATATACTGCTTAGTATGCTTCCGATTTAGGGTTCTCTGTATTGGCTACACCAAGTAGGGAAGGAAATAGCTTCTTTGTCTCTGTTGTGAGCTCCTTAAAGCTGCAACAGAAGTAGGATATGAGAGATGGAGGCTTCCGCTCATGGGTTAACTTCTCTATGGCTAACAATATATTCCTCTTCTTTGCAGTGGGTCTGCCTAATGTCCTCTTAATCGTAGGATCCATAGAGCAGGGTGCACAGGAATGTATGCAGGTGGGTTTTTAATATCTCCAGAGAAGGAGACTCCACATCCTCCATGGGCAGCCTGTGCCAGTGCTCTGTTACCCTCCCAGCAAAGTTCTTCCTCTTGTTCAGGTGGAACTGACTGTGTTCCAGTTTGTGCCTGTTGCCCCTTGTCCTGTCACTGGGCACCACTGAAAACAGTCTGGCCCCATTGTCTTGACACCCGCTCTTTAGATATTTGTAAGCATTGATGAGATCTCCTCTCAGTCTTCTCTTCTCCAGGCTAAACAGACCCAGCTCTCTCAGCTTCTCCTCATAAGAGAGATGCTCCAGTCCCCT
>VZSC01011364.1:545998-669419 GCA_013398225.1 Steatornis caripensis
GATCACAACCCGCTGAGCTCTGCCATTCAGCCAGCTCTCAATCCACCTCACTGTCCACTCATCTAACTCACACTTCCTAAGCTTACCTGTGAGTATGATGTGGGAGACAGTGTCAAAAGCCTTGCTGAAGTCGAGGTAGACAGCATGTCCTTGTCTTCTGAAGAGTAGCAAAAGTGCTGCCTGGCCTTGGGAAAAGCCTCTGCAACAAGAGTGTAAAAACAGCTGCACGAGTTGCTGAGCCAGACCATTCCCAGATTCAGAAGAAGGAACGAACAGTAGCTCACAAAACTACCAGTGACAAAAACTTATGCCACCTCTTCAGATGATTAGGGACAGTGCAATATTTTGTTATGGGACGTTACTCTAAAACTGTGGTTTATGGATGGTAATCCTGAAGAAAACTGAGCATGGGATGTGACTGAGGTGAAGACTATGGGACTAACAAGGGCTCTAATATGTTGGATGAAAACAAAGACGTTTTCATTGTACGAAGGCATGAATGGATGCCTGTAACCCAGGAGTGACAGACAGGAGCCTCACCAAGCCAGCCTTGGACAGTGAGTAACATTTGTTTTACTTGTTTGGTCTGATTTAATCAAAAGTCTAAAAATGTCCCAAGTGTTGACCATTCTCCTCCTTTTTCTCTTCTTGCCTGCTTTCCCAGCCTTCTGCTTTTCTCTTCCTTGTCCACTTTCATGTCCCAAAATGCTTTCATTTGGATGAAAAAGCTATTCTAGATCTGACTGCCACTGGGAGCACTTCAAAGGTCTTTCCTTCCAGGCAGATGGACTTTACCTATACGCTTCCCACTCTCGTTTATCTTCTGACCTCAAGCCTTTCACTACTACGTTTTCAAATCCAAAAGCTTAGAATTAAAATATACTAAATAGACTAAAACAGGAAAGAGCACTTCAGGTTTTTGTGATCCTTCCTGAACATGTATCATAGGGTTTTATGAATCATGTTTTTTACTGTAAAACTCCGTGTATTTCCAGAAAAAAAATCCAGTAAGGATATAAAATGAAATTATTTCAAGATATGCTTGTGACTCTTGGTTCCAGAGAAAACCTTCATTACTTGAAACTTGTGTTCTTCCAGTAAAAAGGGAAGTTAAACAGAATGATTCAAGTGAAAAACAGCACTGCATAGGTGTTGGATTCCTATTATGGCTCCATAAACTAGCATTCTTTTTTTTTTTCCTGGTCTTACTGATTAATGGCATTTTCTACAACCTAACAGTCACCTGGAGAGATGCGAATGCAAGTATTACCCAGCAAACCAAGACGTTCCATCAACTTTGCCTTCTACTCCTCCTGTCAGGGTCTTACTGCTTTGCCAACTGCATTCCTTACTGCAGAATCTAACCAAACACTGCTAGAGCTGCTTTATCTGTAATACACAAAACCATGAGCAANCCATCAGCTTTGCCTTCTACTCCTCCTGTCAGGGTCTTACTGCTTTGCCAACTGCATTCCTTACTGCAGAATCTAACCAAACACTGCTAGAGCTGCTTTATCTGTAATACACAAAACCATGAGCAAATAGCAGAGGAATGATCATGCTTCACTGAAGCAATGCTCTGTGTAGCCAAGTGTCCTGTCTTCAACAGTGGCCATCGGCAAAGGGCTGAAAAAGCCTTCAAGAACAGAGCAAGCTTGTATTATATTTTCACTAATGTACTGCTGTCCCAGCAGTATGTGGACTTTAAATGCTCAATTTCTAGTGTGTAATAGTTTCTGATGGATTTTTCTTTATTTTCTGTCACTTTTGCAACTCATATATATTTCTAATGTTCACAAACCAGGTTGCAATGTATCACTTGGTTAAAGTATTCACAGCATGCAGCCTCATCTTTCCTCTTGCCACAAGAATGGCATCAGAAACCCAAATGGAGTAGTGAGTATCTCCCAAGGTCCATGGTCTTTGACTCTCGAGCAAAATGGACTGCACCTTAAAACTGAGAAAGATGGTTTTTAAAAGTTCTGTTATTATAGGAACTAGACATATGACAGTAGCTGCTTACCTTTATTTTTCTCACCTTCCAAAGGATCTCTTCTCCTAACGCCAGGAAAATTTAATGAAAAAGAAGAAGAAAATCAAAGGAATTTGAATTGGTGAGCATCACAGAAAGGCAAATTCTTTTCACAGAGTGCTCTCAGAGCCAAGAAATAGGATCGAGAAGTCATTGAAAGGGTTCTTTTCCTGACTCAGGAGCTGAAAAAGCTGGGCCTCTGTGAGACTTGAGAAGACACTTGCAATGGGCCGGTAGCCCCCAGCAAAGGAAAAGAGGATGCATATGCAGCTGGTTGATGACATCTGCAAATAAGTGGCTTTTTAAAATAATTGTTACACTGAATTTCCTTAGCTGGGCTCCAATCTCCTTTCTTTTGGCCCAACATCACATGCTTGCACCAAAACTCCGGCTTTCATTCTACAGACCACAGGAAACTCTTCTAACTGGGATGAGCATTTCACTGGGCAGGCATTCATCTGCGGTCTTCCTCCCATAAACATCACAGCAGGTCATTGAGAAAAGCATCTGCAGGAGGCTTGATGTGGAGCTTTCCAAGCTGGCCCAGAAGTTTCTCCCATAGCATGCTGGCTCTTGAGCTTCCTAGGTTCAACACCTCCAACGTGACAGTCCCAGATGCTGTTGATCAGCTCTCCCTAACAAGGCAGTGGGAAAGAAAAACACCTTTAGTCGTGCTGACATACGAATGCCCTGCGAGTCTGGATCCACACCCACAGGGCAGATGCCAACCCAATGCCCAGGTTAATGTATAAACTAGCATGCTATAGCTCAGGAGAATTAACGCTCCCTCTGCTGGTAAGTAAGCCTTTTAGAAGCAAGTCACCCGAAAGTCTCCAAATGACTAGTTTTCATGGGTAAGAATTGCAGGATTAGTCTGTAGAGCACTAAACTTGATAGAACATGATTCGTTACATGGAGACTATTGATCAGGCACAAATTTGATGCAATCCAGATCTACTGAACTTGACTGTAGGTTGTTTGATTAGAAATTCCTAACAATGTTTCAGCCAAAGAAAACATTTGAAAGGAAAGCTTTGTTTTTTGGAGGGTTTTTTAATTTGGTTTTGGTTTTGTCAGCTCTTTTTCTAGTGAATAAACTGTACCAGACTGAAGTGAGACAGAAGTTGTTTCTCATGAAAAGGCAATGAAAATGAAGTGTTTAAACACAAAAGAGTTACAAAAGAAATTTTAGGGTCTCATAGTTTTCTTGTACATTCCTAGATACAGCCAGTCCAGTTGAGAAGAGGATGCAGAAGAGCAGACGGCTGGTCATCCTTCTAACACACCAACTGATTAATTGTAAAGAGCCTGCTTATGATCAACACGTTGCTTTATACAATGCCCTGATTCAAAACGATACAAAAGTGATCCTGCTGGAAATGGAGATGATTGGAACTTATGAGAAGCTTCAGGAATCTCTTAGGTTTATTATTAAGCAGCAAGGTACCGTCAAATGGAAAGAGCAGCACACTGTGCACCCACAGTCATCCAATTCTAAGTTCTGGAAACAGGTGAGGCACCATATGCCGCTGACACTCAAGTCCTCATACTCAGCTAATGCTGGGTGAACAGTCTATGAAAATAGTGTTACACTATCAAGATGGACCACGTGCCTGCTGCTCTTCCTTTCAGTAGGTACATGATTTTACAGCCTGGAAGTCTGGCTGTATTTTTAAACTTTTTTCAGTCCTTCAATTGAGTAATGGTAAGGTAGACTGATGGAAGAGGGCTGGGGGACTGAGGGAAGTTTCTATAGGTGCGAGAGTTTTCTAAATAAACCATTCTAGGCTGCATGCATAATTTTGCATATCACAGGAAACAAAACGGACCTGTACTCTTTCTATATGTAGTCTGTATATAACTGAAAGTTATGATTCTGAACAGCTAACAGCTCTGCAGGCTTGCTTTATCTTTCTAATGCAGTTGATCAAACATAAACGCCTTCTGTATTATTTGACTAGAAAGTATAACGTGTATTATGCAACTAGAAATTATAATGTTGTGCTTTTCTTAATTTTTTCCACCAGTTAGTCCTTTTTGATTCAATAGTAATACTTACACCATGAAATTTTATTTTTCCTTAGTATGGATGCCTCAGTAAAGGCTCTTTTGAGACTGATGTGAATGCAGCATTTTAAAAAAATGTGGTCTTCAGGAAAAAAATACACTGATATATATTTATATGCATTTTTTATATTTCTTATGTATGTATATTAAAATGTATCTCACACAAAGGGGAAATTTTAAATCTTTCAGATACAACATACCATGCTGTTACTGTTGTTATCTCCAGATAGAGATAACATTTTAAAATTTAGGGTGGTTTTGGTACACTGGTAACATTCCTTTAAGCTACTGAAAAAAGAGACTGCGTTTTTGTAAGAGGCAGTATCCACTTTTTTTTTTGCCCCTACTTTGATCTTACGCCTATTTAGACTTTCTTCTGATAGGGAATACCCTGAGATGCAAAGGTCAGAGACAAATCTCCTCCTAGTTCAGGGTAGTATGAACGAAACGTGTCCTAGCACAGATTGCAAACTGTCCTTGCAAACTTTGATCTTTTTAGCTTCTTAAGACCAGGAATTTTCTTACTGTCAGAGAAGGCTTGGTCTTGAGCTTCGGACTTGCTGCAGAATGGACTTGAAAATTAGATGCAGATGATCTAATGTTATCAAGTCCAGGCTTATAGAACAGACAAGTTCTTTCATTTTACTGTAAGTTTTTATTGTATGTGGATTTTCAGACTTATGGATAGCTGTTTGGAGTAGGAAAAATGTGTAGGCATTATATATATATAGATTCTTTTTTCAATATTGAATAAAAAGATCTATGGAAAACTAAACAGCTTTTCACTGGTGAGTTCTATTTTCAAGTGTTCATGCACACATTGCTCACTTCACAACTACAAAACATCTAATGCGGCATTTCATTATTGCCTCATTAGACTGTGCGCAGTGTTAGGTCCTGTTCCCAAAGATCCCTCTAGATAAACCTCACTGTCACTGTGGAAGCTCCACAAAATGGATTCATGCCAATGTAAGAGACTTTGTTTATTCCTACAGTACCATTTCTTCCCACAGAAAGAATACCAATACTAAGGCACACGTAAAGGCAGGAAAGACGGTCGCTGCACACTATAAAGATTTTTCATGACAGCTTCTGAGCAAGACAGAATACTCACTTCCAAGATTATTACAAGATCAATTTTTAATAGAGTTTGGGTCTTGGGCACTTAACAAGGAAGAAAGGATGATAACTGTGTATCTTGGAAACAAAAACTCTAGGATGAATTTTGAAGGTGGAAAGGGATAAGAAGAGAAGGTGCAATGAGGAAGTGCATGGGGTCAGCAAAGAAGCAAATTACTCTGAAACATCCTGATACCGACTTCTGTTAGCCAGGCATGTAGTTATGATGGTGAAAATCAAACTCACTAAATGGCTCTTGTGATGGCACTCCTTTTGTATCAAGCCTCATAGTCAACCAAGAAAAAAAGAGGAAAACAATATCAAGCAAAACCTGACAACTCTTACGGTGGTTTATGACAAGCGATATGGCCTTGACTGAAAGAAAAGGGGTAAATTCTGAGAGTGGCAAAGAACTTTTACAGAGCAAGGGGGTGAGTATGTGACTGTAAAAATGACAAAAAGATGCCGCAGTTGTCACTTCTTTTTCTATTCCTTGGTGGTTAGTAAAGGCACCTGACATATGCATTAAAATTAACATCTTTCTACAGAGGTTATCACATTTGTAGTATGAAAGAGAAAGCATGAAATGAACTGTGGAATACTTTTACAACATCATTACAACATCAACACCGCCGAGGCTACACCTGGAGTTCTGTGTCTGGTTCTGGGCTCCTTGGTAGAAGAGAGACATGGACATACCGGAGAGAGTCCAACAAAGGGCCATGAAATTGGTGAAGGGACAGGAGCATCTCTCCAATGAAGAAAAGCTGAGAGAGCTGGGACTGTTCAGCCTGGAGATCAGAAGGGAGGATGCAAAGAAGAGGCAATGAGGCTCTTCTCAGTGATGCCCAGTGACAGGACCAGAAGCTGTGGGCACAACGTGAAACACAGCAGGTGCCCTCTGAACATCAGGAAACACTTTTTTACAGTAAGAGTGACCCAGCACTTGTGCAGCTTGCCCAGGGAAGATGCAGAGTCTCCATCCTCGGAGGTGTTCAAAAGCCTTCTGGACATATGGTTCTGGACAACCGGCTGTAGGTGGCCCTGCTTGAGCACGGGGGTTGGACTAGATAACCTCCAGAGGTGCCTGCCAACCTCAGCCATTCTATGATTCGTGACTTACGAAGCACCTAAATTTTCAAAAATATGTATTTGAAAGAAAATTAGCACTTTTTATACCAGGCAGTCTGCCTCAGAGGAATAAGAGAAGGACGGTCTGCTCTGTGCAAAAAAAATCCTTTCCTTTCACCCTAGAAAGCTCCTAGGAGAATCAGTTTGGGTGCTTAAAGCTCAAACTACACAGAACAAAGGTAATTTTGTTGCCGAATTCGAACTTCCACATAGAGATTTAATGCCCTTTAATTTCTGCCCTGTGCTTCCCTGGTGCTAGTACCCGAAGCTGCTCCGGTGAGCGGGTTTGCCCTCACTCATTCGCAGAGCAGGGGCACCGTGCCATCTAGTGGTTGAACAGGTATAGGGAGATTCAGGCCAATTAGAACTACGTAAGTTTAAGAATAGCGTTGGAATTAAACACAGTGAAATTTTCAGGGCGTGCATACTTCAGTAATCTCCTGAAACCCATACGGCATTAATTCTAAACAGCAGGTCAGAATGGGGCATTGAGATTACAATGCTAACTGTCTTAAAATAACATATTTTGAAGGGACAATAGTGTCTCCTTGCCACGTAAGTGCAGTCACGCAGAGTTGTATGTCCCCAGTTGTCTTATCTCTGGATACTTCATATCTGAAAAGTATATGCTGCGTTGATGGCAATAAAGAAGTAACAAAGAAACAGGAACAAGCATTGGCTTAACTGACTGACATCAGTGGTGAAGGTCCCGGTGACTTCCAAAGTATGAAAACCAACTCCTGCTAATATGAAGTAGGATAACTGCAGACAGTACTTAGAAGGTACTGCCCTCTTCACATATGCATTTGATATACACCAGCCCTTTGTGTGAACATATTTAATGATTTAGCCTTGAGGTCTCCTGTACTGTTGAGATTTGAGGTTCCTACAGCTCAATGATCCATGACTCTTGCTGGCTGCTTCACCTAAACCACAGTCCTGAAAAGCCAGCTTACTATTGCAACTGACACATGCAGGGAGAGAGTTCTACCTATACTTGCTTCCCAGGGGTGTGAAACCCAAGAGGCTGATCCCTAGAAGAAAGTTTTTAGAAGTTTTTGATGTTTTTGTAGCAAGCTATTATTTGTAGTGTATGCAACATTAATTTCTTACAGCATTGCACAAAGATGTGTTTGGAATATAATATGTAAAAATTATAGTATCAAATTTCTATCAATAGTATCAGTTTCTATCAAAAAATTGTACATGTACAACTGCACGCTCCTGACCGTTTTGAGGGTTGAAAAATTACAGCTGTTTGTTAGAATCATGCTCGTGTGTTCCCTTTTTCCACTTCAAAACATGAGCTACATGCTTAATTTTATATGAAAGACGGAATTTATTATATAGCAAATTATTCTTTCAAGCTGGTTGCAGTCTTCACAGATCTCCATCCTTGCAAAGGCTATGAAGCAATCCTCCTTGAAGCCATTTCAAAGTACACTAGGAGAGGAAGGTGACTGGATTTACAAAAGGAGTATATCATGTTTATGCAGGCATGCTGTGGGCAGTGGGAGAACCTTGTATGCCTCAGACCCTGAACTGAGCAAGGCCTTTCACACGGTCTCTTCTGGTGAGATGCGGATAAGTGGACAAAGGTGAGTGGAAAAACAGTGAGACCGAAGTGCATGCGGGATCATTGTGTTGTGATCAGTACACTAAACTCAGCTCACGGTAAATTACTAGTGACATTCCTCGGGACAGATACTGGTACCACTACTGTTTAGCAACCTTATCAATGACCTTGTCAATGGGACAGGCTGCACAATCAACAGATTTTTCAGACAAAAAAACAAACTAGGGAAGGATGGTTGACACATTGAGGGGCAGGGCTGCTGTTTTGAATGGAAACAGGCTGGGGAAATGGACTGATGGGAAACTCACATGGTTCAACCCAAGGCACATGCAAAGTGCTACATTCGTGATGGAATAAGCCCATTCAACAACACAGCCTGGCAGTCAACCCAACACAAAGCAGCTTTGCAGGGAGAGACCGGATGTCCAGATTGACAGCAAGGTGAACATGAGTCAGCAGTATGTCCTTGTGACAAAGGCGGCCAGCTGCACCCTGCACTTTACCAGTGAGAGTGTATTTGAGGAAAGTAATTATTCCCTTGTATTCAGCATTTGCAAGATCACCTCTGGAGTACTATGTCAAATTTTGGGCTTCCCAGTACAAGCAAGCCACTGACATACTGGAGTGAGTCCAGGGAAAGACCACCAAGAGCACATAGAAGGAGAGGACAAGAGGTCCCGTTTCTGTCTACAAGAATCTAATGAAAAGATAGAGAGAATGGATGGAGCCGGACTCTTCTCAAAGGAGCACAACAATGGGACAAAAAAGCAACTGGCAGGAACTACAACACGGGAAATTTAAATTAGATATTAAGAAAAAGATTTTCACCATAAGAATGATGAAATGCTGGAACATGTGCCTAGAGAGGCTGTGGGATCTCCGCCCTTGGAGGTGTTCGGCTCTCGGCTGTATGTGCCCTGAGCAGGGGGTGGATCTGATGACCTCCAGAAGTCACTTCCAACCTGAATTATTCTGTGATGCTATGATGTGGAGGAAAGTTTGAAAATGTGCAATTTGCATATTTTAAAACTTCTGAGAAACATATGAGGCTCTAACAGAAACATTAACAGTCTAGGAGCTGCTTTTTGACCTCAGAGACGGATAATACTGAAAAAAATATGGAATATAGCTTAACCTCTGCTAAGAATTAATATAATTGGTATAAAGAGATGACAGAAGTAGATGAGAAAGGACTATTACCATCTAGAAACAAACCAGCTTAGACTGTGGTTACAAGACTTGGATGTGTTGCTATTTATGACGAAAATAGTTTCACAGTTCAGGTTTTCAGTTAGCACCTAGGTGTAGTGCATGCTGGATGGAAAGGAAGATGTGAAAAACTGTGAGTGTTCCCTAGCTGATTGGCCAGATGGTCACAGCTTCATACAAAAATCTGTTTTTCAATATTAGTGCAAACTTTCATTTTCATCATGGCATTTTCATACTGAAAATCTGAGCTGTAGTTATTTTTAGTCAATTTACTTCTCTATTACGAGGCTGTGACTTCTCCATTAAAATTGCATTAGTCTGAGGACTAAAAAGTATAAACTTCATTCTCCTTTTGTATACATTCACATATCTCAGAGCTAGTTATGACATTATTTGAAAGGACTAATTGAATGCAGCACTTTCTACAACACAGCTGAAAGTTCAAAAACTTGTGAGTATTTCAAAAGGATATGAAAGGAAATGAATGTGAGAACAGCTCATGGAAAATATTGTTGTAAAAGAGGGAATTTAAAAAAATAGATGTTTCCAAGCTGTCACTATCAAGATGTACCCTGTCAAAGTAAAAAGCTGATGACATTTCACTTTACCATTTTATTTGTTGGTTTCTAAATTGCTTTCAGACTCTCATGTAAAATCATTATTCTCTTTATGATACATGCTTTCTTTTAAGTTTTAAAATCAGGTGCTGAATCGTAAAACCAAAAACCACCAGAAAGTATCCTGTACACTTTTTTAAAGTAGTTATAGTTGGACAGATTCTTTGGCTTTCCTGAAGTTGTGCTGATTTACATTAGGTAATGGTCTGACTGCTTTTATATACAAACGTTTTGGTCTGTGATGAGGAAAATAGATTAGGTGAGGCAATAAAACTCTCCAGGATTTCTTTGCTTCACCTCAGCAGTAAAGTATGCAAAGAAGCCAGCTCTGTGGGATCCCCCTTTTTTAGTGTAACCTGCTTGTTTTACTTCTGAAGTGACGGCTCCTGTTGCTATTGGGAACGTTTGCAGCTGTCCCGGGTTAAAAAAAAAAAAAAAAAAAGGTATCACAGAACAAGTTTCTGAAGACGAAAAGGGTGAAATGAAAATAAAAGAAATCCTGAGGGGATGATTTTCTTCCTGCTGTTAACAAAATAACTTAATTTAGAAGTATAGTGAATCATTGGACAGCACATGTCAAATAAACAGTGGCAAGCATCTTACTCAGGAACAGTACTTAAATGGGAAATACGGCTGTCGGAAATCCCTGATGGAAGTACAGTCCCAATATATCGACGTTTGGCTAAAAAGCAGGCTCAGCTACTGGCATGAGGGTTTATTGTTTATTTAGAAGTGAATGCACACACTCCCTTTGTGGTAATGGGGCTATAAAATGTTTCACATCTTGAAAGCTTGCGTTTCTCTCTCCCCAAAGGGGATGCTATCACAGAAAAAAAATAGCATTGAAATCTGGACATTTCTCATCAAAGTACCGTGGGATCACGTGTTTCGTAACCATAGTTTGTAACGCTTTGGGGGTGTGTGTGTGTTCTTTCTTTCTTCTTTCCTTTTTTCTTCCTTTCTTCTTTCCTTTTTTCTTCCTTTCTTCTTTCCTTTTTTCTTCCTTTTCTTGTGAAGTCTTTGCAGAATAGCAGCCTTTCAGGATACAGTTTATCTCTTCTCACATCCTCACTCTCAAAACGGCCAGCGGGGGTGGAGGGGCGGGAAGCTGTAGCAGAGATAAAAGTTGCTGTATTGACCTTAATATGCACAGCCCTAAACCTCCATCAGCCTCCATCCTCCAACCTACTTCAGTCACGCTTCTTGGAAAAGAGTCCCGCAATGGTCATTCAGCAGAAGAGCGGAGGAAGAGGCGTTTCGACTGTAAAGAACTGAAGACATCACCTCTTTACGCATTTTTTCTTTTTTTTTCTTTCTTTTTTTTTTTTTTTTCTCCCGGAAGGTTGTGAGAGGGAGGTCCCCGGCTCCTANCCCCAGCCACACCGGCAGGAGGCCCCGCGGCGCCCGCCCGGGCCCACCTCGCACCCCGCCGCGGGAAGGGGCGGTGCGGCCCGGAGCTGCCGCCTCCGGCTGGGTGGGGGTGGCCGGGGGAGGGGAGAAGCAGGCGGCTGGCGGAGGCGAGGGCGCGGCGTGGGCGGCTGCTTCTTACTCCCTCGGAGGAGCCGAGCCCCCAGCCTGTGATCAGGGCACCGCTGCGTGTGCGGGGTGGGGGGGTCCCTCGCTTTGCCCCCCCAGCCCCATCGCTCCGGCCCCGCTCGGGCAGCCTGCCGGGGGGCGGCAGCCCCTGCCCGGGGCCGTCTGTGGGGGACCCTGCCTGTACCCCCAGCCCTGCCTGTACCGTCCCCAACCCTGGCTCTCCCCAACCCTGGCTCTCCCCAACCCTGCCTTCCCTGCCCCGCTCCCCTGAGCCACCTGGCTCGGTCACCTCTCTCCGACTCTCCCCGGAGCCCGTGGTACGCTTTTGTCCTTATTACAGAGATGTCATAAATAATTTAGCTCTGAAAAGGGCTTATTTCAACACACGGCCCCTCACCACACTGCAAAGTGGCCCTCTGCGGGCTGCCCCCAGCCCTGTCCCTCACACCTGGGTGGCTTTGGTGCACGACAGGCTCCTGAAGTGCTATTGTAGATGGTAGCGGCACAAGACGATGCCTAAAACATTTGTCCATCGGCCCTCGAATGCCTAATTTAGAAAAGTTAATATTCGTAATTTGCTATTACCTTTCCATTAATGCTAGTGAAAATTAATTTCTCACATCTACCTTTTCCGTTTTCCTCCCTGCAGTCAACAGTTCACAAGGTAAGAAATTCTACTCTTCCTTTTTCAGGAGGTTTTTCAGACTGAGCTGTCTACACATTGATTCACTTATTGAGGGAGATTACTCTGTTTTAGTGACGAGTTAGGTTCAGAAGATTTGTAAGTATAAGTTGTAACTCTCTGGAATTTGGAAGACCACCTCTGCATCTGCTTTCCGCCTGGCAAGACTTGCATAGTGAGCAAACAAATTCACTTGAGTTGTTTGAAATGAAGATGAATTTTCATTTTAACCAATAAATACCAACCCTGGCAGAATGGTGATTAGATCCAGTAAGGTTAAGGCAACTGCTAGATCCTTTTGTTTCCTTCATGAATCCTACGTGAATTATGGCACTGTATGACGATATTTGAAAAAGACTTAAATTCTACAAGAAGCCATCCTTAAAGAGGTAAGATGAGTGCTTTCCTCCCTTGATCCCAAAATGTTTGTTCAGTCTGACGTTCAGAAGAGTCTGTTGGTTTTAAAAAAAGGAAGTCACAACCCTTTGGGACCAAATTCAGGTTTCCAAAAGTGTTGATCAAAATGAGTTGCATGGCCAAAATTGAGAATCGCTTTGATGTATCAGCTCTCTTTCATTCCAAAATCTTCTGATCATTCTAGGAAAATGAAGAATAATTATAATGATGCTTAAATACCCACAATTGTCTAGTTGGAGAGGTGTCATTAGTGCACTTTACAGAACTTAACACTTCAGTTTGTTTAAAGATTTTGTTGGCTTCACAATGGCACAATGATTAAGAACCAATTTTTATTATTAAAATTCCATCCATGGCTTTATACTTGTATGAAATTTTAAAAACATGCTTAAAGCTCTTGTTGCTTTGGCCCTTATAGACAGCTGGGGGTTTTTATACTTTTTTCGTTGAAACTGCCATTCCCCACTATTGCCTTTGCATTTTACCCTGTACGCCTTCATCTTTGCCTTTACTTTAAAACATCTCTCCATTCATTTCTGAAAATTAAAAATCTTACTCTGTTCCTTGAAGAATCTCTTTATATTGGCTGATTTTCACCAAAAGCATTTATCTATTTTTTTTTTCTTCCCCCCCGCAATGTTCCATCAAAGAGTATGCAAACCTATATAGCTCAAATGCAAATACTGATAGCCTGGAGTAGAACAATTTCAGTCAAATTGATCGGGTTCAACAGCAATGTGAGAGTAAGATTAAGGACCTGTGTTTTGCTTGTTATTAGTAACCACTAATCTCAAACTTGGTTATTACTAAGTAGTTTGCATTATGCCATGTTCTTTAATCCCCATTAAAAGAATGAAGGGCTCTGCTCTGCATTCATTAAACTTCCCCTCTGTGCTGATGTGATGTGCCAAGAATGGGATTTAGAATTAAAAATCTGGTGATAAATGATTTTATCTTTATGTAGTGGATCATAGTTTCATAGTCTGTAACAGCTGTATTTCTTCTGGATGGGATAGGGTGAGAAATGAAAAGTAAATTCAAGAAATGAAAATACAGAGAGAGATCCTTCTTTCCTTGTAAATTGCAGCAGCTTGAATCTCTGTGTGTGGAAGGGAAGTGAAACCAGGTCTGGCGAGTTTACTGTGTCATCCTTTAAGGTCGCTTGTTGCAGTACTCAGCGTCCAACTTCTTTTAGCTGCTTTCTAAATCTGGATCTGCCTACCAGTCAATCTGAAAAAGGGGATGTGAAACGGTTCTTTCATCTCTTTACAGTGATTTATGGGATGCTGGCATGCTTGTAATGAACTGGGGAGAATGATAAGAGAGGGGGAGCCGCTAAACATTTTGATGTCATTCTGGACTACAGCTGGAAATGCAGTAGCCTCCTGCCTTCGTCCGCTTTTCATCACGGAAAGTTTATGACTGTAAATCTCAGGGCAGTGTCTTACAACAGTAAGTATGTGCTTTCTCAAATTGCAAGAGGCTTGGGTAATAAACCCAAAGAAATGGAACACTAATGAGATTTCTTTTGGCAGCTCTCTGTGAAATACGTCTCGTGTGCGTGTGTCTCATTTGTCCGTGCATGTTTGGGTCAGTGACTAAGCAAGGTTGTCTGTCTTGGCTGCAGAGGTTGAACTCTGCTTATTATGCACCTAATCTTTCTGTTTTGTAAGCAAAATTGAGGCACGATTTTAGGACTGGCTCTGTCTTTGTTTGTCAGTTAACCTGCTGTTCTGAGGAATCTGAGAGAAGATACTCCATGCTGGTATTATTTAGTGGTGTTTTCCATTTGTCTTTTTGAAAACACAGTTGACTACATATGAGGGAATTAAATACGAGCTTCTTCATCTCCTCCTCCTCCTCAAGGGAAACGTTAGCATTCTCAGCTGATGATTATCGGTTCCATATACAAAATTGTGAAACAAAATTGTAGATCTCATTGTTTTCCAACAGGCTTAAAATTAGCCATCAAGACGTCCCATCTGTCAACATTGTGCTGTTTTCATTGAAGGCAAGGGAAGTTTCGACTAGCTGTTTCTACAAGGTCCAGTTTTGCGAAGTTTATACTCTTTGAGGAGAAATAAAGCACTGTCCTATCCTGTGGCTGGTGTCTACTGGCTTGGGATCTAAGTCTGGGTGCTTCTGTAAGATTGTCTGTTTAATCAGAAATGTAAAATACATCTAGTGAACAAGAAAATGGAGGAAGGAAACCCTGCAGTGCTTTCTGAATTTAAAATAAACTTGCCAAGAAAAATCTAGATACATTGCCTGATGTATGAAAATAGCGGTTATGATAAAAATGTGTAACTTTCAATTTGAAAAGCCCTTTTCAGTACCAGGCAATAGTTACACTGCTCTTATGCTCAAAGGAATCTGTGCCACTGCACTCGTGATGAATCATAAATCTGTTTTTCTTAGGCTTTCAGAAAAAGCAAGAACAATTTGGTTTCATTTTTTCTGGAGAAGGAGTGAGAAGTAACTCAAGACAATGACTCTAATGATTTATTTTTTAATGTTTATCATTGAATCTGCCACTGGTAAGTATAAATCTTCATTTCAATAGCCGAACATTCAAAATATTTTCTGAATATATGGCATCTTCTTAACAGTTGCTTAGAGTGGGGCAAGTTTTGTGTTTTGCAGCTAAGAACAAAATCTTAAAGGTTTTGGCAATTTCAGCCCAGCTCCAGACTTGGGAAATTTGATCCAAAATACCAAAATTATGAAATAAAGAGAGCAGAGATGCTACCTGGAGACACCTGCTGATGCTGTACAGGAGCGTGGCTGTATGAAGAGCCACGGCAAGGAAGAGGATGAGTCTGCGTCTTTTTGTACAGTTTGATAGTGTGGTCGCAAGAGTAGTTTAACAACAATAATTTCTGAGAACCTCAGAAACAATAGAGACTGAAGGCTTATTTTATTCTTGACTATTAATGCTAGACTATGCTCCCTTTTCTGTATTTTTTATGATTTCTGTATCCAAAGGTACATTTGGGAACTTTGATTTGGAAAGCAGGCTTTGAGACTAAATTTTACACACATAATCTCGTGCCAAGGCAACTTATCTGAAGTTTTTAAGAAAACTAGCCAAATAATAATTTAGTTTTTATTAAGAAGACAAGAAAATGCAAAAGTTAATTCATAGGATCTCTGCTTCTATGGCAGTTGACCAGTTCTGAGGATTAGCCGTATTTGTCATGTCAAACCGTACGTGAAGAATGTCTCCTTTCCCCTTCCATGTATGGCAGATGCTTTATTGTAGAGTGAGGTCAGATTCTGCCATTTGTGGCCATTTGATTCTGGCGCTGTTGGACCCACGTGAAAGAATCTTAGGGAAATTCCCCCTTTTTTTACCCTCCTTTTCCTTCTGATTTTGCTTGGGTGAGGTCTGAATTCTTAGACTGAAATACATATTGCTGCAATAAATAAATACTGCCAAACTACTCTGCTGAAAGCCACTTTATAAAAGACTGGTGGCACAGCAAATCACTTCGAAGTCAAGCTAATGTCATTCTCTGAAAGAAGTATTTGGCTTTCTAATGTATCTTTTCTCCTCTTTCTCTGAAGAGAAGCTGTGTCCCCTTCGTACCTCCATTGATGTGCTAGAAGGGGAATATTTTTTCCTTTGCTATCTTGAGTCAATGCAAGAACATTTTCAGGAAGAAGCATATGCAATAAACTGGTACAAAGAAACTGCTGGAAAGCAGGAACTGATAAAGGAAACACACAGAATTGTTTCCCAAATGAATTTTCTGGAGTTTTGGCCAGCTGAACTCAGTGACTCTGGGAATTACTCTGTCACTCACAGGTGGGTACACAAGCTGGCAGGTGAACATCTTGCCTTTGCACTTGTCTGTTAAGAAGGTAGGGTTTTTGTCTTGCTTTGTATTGTTGGTGGCATCTGTACAAAGGAGGTGCAGGGAGCTACGTTGACTGCAGTGTCATTTTCCACATCATTTCACAATAACAATCCAGGGAGACCTATAATGTTTACAAATAGCTATATGCAGATTCAGCCTTTTAAAGGTTCTGTAAACCTTTTGATAAGGCAGGTAGCATTTCTGCTCGTTTGTGATTAATTACCTAAGCAAAATGAGTGGTAGGCAACCCTTCTGTCCATTGCCAAGTAAAAGGGAACATTTGCTTGTCTTCACCCCCAGGCTTGTTCTTCCGTACTATGTTGAGTGGATCTCACGCTATGAGTTCTGCCAAGTTGTCTAATTGTACAGTGGAGTAATAAACAAAGAGTGGCATAGCTGAACTCTGCTTTCTGTGCAGACCTTGGCACGCTCGGAGCTGTTCAAAGAACTAATGGAGTAATTGGATTTGATTTCTTACTGCTGTAGAACATCATGAGTCAAAAGGGGAAGTAAGGGTGGGCCTCAATTATTTGGTGGTAATCTTCATTCAACCACCAGGAAAGACTAAATGATTAAATCAAAGGCTTGCTGCATGGACTTCTTATGACTAATGCACCAAAATTTAATGATCAATTTAAAACACATTATTTTGCATGTAATGCTTTGTGCTATTCTCCAGGTAATATTTTTAAGGTTCTTACCTGGTTCGTAAACGCTGTGGAACTGTGGATACTGAACAATGCTCTCCACTTTTCTCCAGTAACATCACAGACACAAGTTTGATAGTTTACAGTTTGAAGCTGGGCTTCAATTGTTAACTTCCAAGTTAACTTGGAAGCTGAAAACTTAATGTTTTATTTTTCTATGCATCTATTTTATGATCGTTTTACTGATATTATTTTAAAATGGACTGAGTCACGGTATCTGACATGCTAATTATTATAAATGAAAAATCTGCTGGTAGAATATTTCTGTTGGGTTTATGTGATTTCTTTTTAATTGTAGGGCATTCTTTATCCAAATAGTAGGTAAAACCTGAGAAAAATTTTAGTCATGTATGTTGAACGCATTCTTAGGAGAATTGTCTTTAGGGGTGAGGAGTATGGTAGTTTGGCTACTTTATTGTGCAAGGTTGTGCAAAGGTGGTGTGTTATTGAGTACAGACATTTGTCTGAAGTAGCACAGGTGAAGCCAGCTGCTCGGTTTTGCTGCATAGGTGTTAACATTAGATAATACCTGACATAGGCTTGTCTGTTGTCATGGACCTGTACTTTTCATATCAAGTCTGAATTTGGCTTTAAATTTTGGCTTTATTGATGGCCTTGATCAGTAGTCTATACAGTCACTTCACTAAATATGGTGCTAAAAACTATTAAGTCTAACAACTCATGCTACTGCCAGCACCTAACCAGTGGTATAAAATGCATGCTCTGACTTATTTTGGCATGGGGAGGGATAGGTGAGGATCACACCTGAATCATCAGGCTACTGAAGGAGGTTGTCATAAGGAGTCTAAAATAAAGGACAAAAGAGAGGAAAGCTGTGATAACCCCAGCCTTAATTCATGATCTTTGTAGTTTTGTGATTATTTTAAGAACTTGGAGTAATGACAACAGTAAATTACAAAAATTACAAGTAATTACAATTACAAATCCACAGTAAATTACAAGAATTCTGTAAAATGAATATGAAAAAAATGTAAACTTCAAAACTGAGAGAAACAGCCTTGCTTACAGAAGAAGGAGATGACAGGAAAATACCTTGAGTAAAACTATTAGGATGAAGTTTGTTAAAATAAGTATTTGTTGGAAAGCACAAAAATGTCTGAATGCATTATGAAATGTCTTCATTTGCTGAAGTGCTTAAGCGAGAAACTCATATATCAAAACATTCACTTGGAATTTAGGCTTTTGATTGTCTTCTTTTTTATTTAGTTTTGTAAGACTATATTGTGCTGCTACATTTGAAAACTCGGTTTTGAAAGAAAGCATTTTTATTTTGGGAAAAAAAAAGTTTCTTAATTAGAATAATATATTTTGACCACTCTGAAACAACTTTTTTTTTCCCCCTCAAAACTTCTTTCTGTTAGGCCCATGCAGATACTCATTTTTCTCTTAGGATCAGAATGAAGGCACCTGCCGGAGTCTTACAGTCCTCATGCGGGAACTCTTCGCAGGTCTCACCACTGGAAAAATATGCATAAGGGAATTTTTTTCATGGGATTTTGATGGGATCTTAGTTTATATGATAGTTCTCACTGTTGGCAAACATATTAAAGCGTTACATTTCAGCAAATACAGAAGATTATTTGCAGAAACAGTTTTCTGCAGAGACAGAGGAATTCCAGTAGTCCCTATTGATAGGGGAAAACTGGGGGCTATTGTGGACTACTGAATTGGTTTAAGATTTACTAAGAATGACAATTACAATTAAATTAGTTTCATTTCAGAGCATTTATAATTGGGTTAATTAATTAAATGGGGTTTGAAAGCAGACACTCTATGTTTATTTTTATTTCTCTTTCTTATTTTCAACTAGTTTTAGAGATAAGCATTTGTAAGCCATACAGGAAATGATTTTTAGAGTGCTTATAACTGTTTAGTCAGTTTTAGTAAACAAAGTGACAATTAAATATACTGCAGATTTTTGAGAAAAGTAAGACCGCACATGTTGACGGATTTACAAATTAATTAAATGTAGGTTTCTTTTTTTCTGATACGTTACTACTGACAATAAGCAAGAAGTGACAGGTAAAAATGATGTAGCAATGTATTTATGGTGTATTATCCACTTGTTTTTGACCTAAAGAAGAATCATTTTTCCAGTTAAAGCAGAAGCATCCAGCTGAGATATAGCGTAGATAGCTCAGGTGTGTGTATGTGTATGTTGATCTGTTCACCTGTGTTTGTTAGTATAGTAGACTTACAATATAAATTCAGGAATTAATAGACATCACCTGTAAGCCTGAGTGTGTCCATATTCAGCAACATTTCTTGAAAAGAAAGGATTTCATATGCACTTGTAGTGGGAGTGGTAAGCAGAAAAACTGTGTCACACACCTTTGGCAGGATTTCTAATTTGTATGTTTTTTCTTAGCCTATATCCTGTGGTTATCAAAGAAGAAAAACAGAATACAAAAAAGCAGGTCATTTGGTTGTTCTGTGTTGGTGATCTTGAAACTGAGAGAACTTATGGGTTCCTGAAAAAAATGAAACTATGGAGATCCGTGATAAACACCAGATACATTTCAAGATCCTAATAGTGCTCACATTTTCTATGCATTTAGAGCAGTCAAAGGCAGTGGGAACACAAACATTTAGAGTTGATACTGTAGTTTGGAAAGCAGAGTATCAGTTTCTTGCAGTAGATTGAACTATTGGGCTAACACTAGCTTGTTGCAGTGAAATAGCTAAGAGATGGCTTACAGTTGGCTATGTATCCAGTAAACTTGGTTTATATTCTCTAAGGGCTTTCAATTCCCTGTATTCTTCTCCTGAGTCAAGCTAGTTTTTGTTGTTCCTTGGAGGGTTTGACAGCAGGAGTCGAAAGGCTGTTAAGCCAGAAATTATTTTGTTCCCCACAAATTACTGCTAAAGAATCTCAACAAGTGAAAACTAGGATAGAAATATAACAACTCAGACACTAGCAGTTTAAACAGTACAACTTAATGTATTTTTTAATTGAAAATCATGTATATGGCAGACAACTAGTCATTATGTAAACCAGATTAATCTTAGTTTGCATAGGTATAGTTTTGTCATCTTCCAGGGAGCTGCTCCTTGCCAGATTTTGGCTCATCAGGTAGAATATCTTGATCCACTTGGGGTGAAATCCTCATATTTGTTGAAGTGATTTCACTAAACATGTTCACAGAAGAAAGCCTCTATGGAGTAACAGTGTTGAGAAGAACATGTAGCTTTATGGATCCTTTTCTTCCATCTGCTGAATCTACATAGTAAAATCATACGTATTTTATGGCTACATCCGTAATTGCCTCTCCAGCAGTGCTCAGACACTAGTGTGATACCTAAAGAAACACACAGACTCAGTAGAATTAATTCAAACTAATGTTTGTGTCTACACTTAAACTTATCTTAGATACCTTTATTGTCAGGGAGAGACAGAAGCCCTTCTGGGGCACAGATTATCTTGTTTTAAGCCAAATATACAAAACAGGTTATGTACACTGCACTCTAAAAGAGTGACTGTGGTCTTACTGCTGACTGTGATTAGTAGCTCTGATTTAAATGTGTAAATGTGATGTTGAAGAGTGGGTGAGAAGGACTCCACCCTCCATGAATACCCATGTGAATACATCTCTGATGGAAAAGTTTTGATAAGGTTTTTCCTGTTTATGACACCATAGTTAACTGATTGAGAAACCAAACCACTATGTTTTGGTTTAGATAGTCGATTGCAATTATGAGTAATTAATTTCTTAAGTGAGTAAGGAGAACAAGGAGAACTGTGAAGGCTGAAAACGGGCTACAATGTGAAGAGGGTGAGAAAAACACATAAATGCATCTGTTTAGAGAGCTTAAAAAGGGGGAAAAAAAAGGACGCCAAAACTTGGTCAAAATTAATCATATAAATGATGTCCTAATAGTTCTTCTGAATCTTGTTACAGTAAAAGGCATGCCAGTCAAGAATGGTGTTTAAGCTGATATAGTTGTCAGGCTTGCTTCTCCATTTCAGGTGCTTTGTCCCCTCAGCCCTTCTTATCAAAAGGATTCTTGACTACTTTCAGTTCTGGGAACAACTCCTTTTTCTTTTCTCGGAGACAGAAAGATTCAAACACACTGGAGGGAATTGCTGTGTGATTGCTGCTTTTGCTTTGTCAGACCCTACTCTAGTGAAAAAAGAGAGCTAATTGCAAAATCTTACCCATTAACTTACAGCAGCATATGACTTTCTCTTAAGCCCTAACTTTGCCAAAGTTAGAGCAACTTTGCCAAAATTAAGCCCAAAGTCCTCCAACTTCTCTTCCCTTGGTAGTCATGAATTTGGACATATCCAGCGATGAAATAACTCACAGCTATAATCTGATTCTTTAGAGGAATATGTGGATAGAATATAGTAGATACCTGAATGACAATGGTCAGCTCCTAGGTAGTCAAAAGATGCACTTTTGGAGCATATTCACCTGATCTTTTATAGATACTGTGTGGGATGTGATGACTCTGCTTTAGAAGCGGTAGTTCCTGGGTCTTCCAGTCAACCTGGGGTGGCAAGCTACCGTCGATTTATGATCAGTGCGGACTGAAAGACAGAGATGAATCCTTTCCAAAATGCCTTGTTTTGCAGACATACTTGAATCCGTAAGTGATTCTGTAATCATGAGACGTGTAGTTTAGAAATATTTCCAAAATATCGGTGACAATCTGCACCGTATCAAACAACAAATAGTGTGGCTTTGTGAACAATAGCAGAGTTGGCCATCTTACTTCTGACATGTTTTCCAAATACATTTTTCAGTTACTGCTTTAAAACTTAGCAATGCATAGGAGATTAAACCTGCAAAATCACTAGCTGATTCAAGGTCCTAAAACTCTTTCATGCTCACTTGTAACTATACATGATGCCACAGATTGTTGCATCCTTGTTTGGGTTGATATACCATATATAGTCATATTTCATAGATATAATTGTATTGTCAAATGTTTTGTGATAGATGATTTAGTTTAGATAGCCTCGTTTGTTGTCGGATATAACACATATTGGGGGTGGAAAAGTAATAAAGTGGAATATAAATAATTAGGTCACTGTAGATGTACTTTTTACCTAACAGATGTATCAGAGAATTCGTTTATATTTTATTGTGTAACTCACTAAGCTACATTCCTTTAAAAAGCTCCTAAAACTGATTTTGCTAATTTTTTTTTTCATAGCAATGGAAAACAAAATTTCACAATTCAAAAGTGGACCTTGAATGTACTTGAAAGAAATAAAAGCAGCTGTTTCAATGAAAATCATTTAACTACAGAAATTAAAAATGCTGGAACTGGTCATTCACTGAAATGCAGTGATTTGTCTGTCAATGAAAATGTCAGCATAACATGGTACAAGGTAATTACTGAAACAGTGTCACTCAAATCATCGTCTATAGAAACAAAACATTGCAGGAAAAATTAATTACAAACAAAATTTTAGAAGCATCTACAAAACTTGTAAAGCTTTAATTTCTCAGGTTATTAGGGAAAAAACCTTTAGACCGGTAAACAAAATAAAGTTTTTCTCTGCTCTCAGGTTTGTTAGCAAAATATACCTGTAATCAGAAATTATTAATAAACTCGTAGTTTGGAGTGGTAAAAGATCTGATGTGCATGTCTGTTTGCTGATTTAGCCAGCAACTGTTTAACCAGCTGCTACTTTGCTGATACAGATACTATCCTGACAGTAAAGGAGGTGCCAAGATATTCGCTTTACAGTTGGCATGTACTTGTAAAATAATTGCGAACTTTTCCATTTTTGCTGTTTCTGAACACTTTTTNATCTGATGTGCATGTCTGTTTGCCGATTTAGCCAGCAACTGTTTAACCAGCTGCTACTTTGCTGATACAGATACTATCCTGACAGTAAAGGAGGTGCCAAGATATTCGCTTTACAGTTGGCATGTACTTGTAAAATAATTGCAAACTTTTCAATTTTTGCTGTTTCTGAACACTTTTTACGAAATGTGTAACAGATCCAGTTCAGTTCATTTTAGGCAAATAATCGGTCTTCTATCTACCAGCTTTTGTCAGAGCATAGATGATAGCTGTGTGAGCACCTGCAACTGCTGGGTGTTGTGCTCAACCATTGGATGAAATGCGTAGGTTTCTTCCACTCTGTCCCTATGCGTCGCCTTGACCAGTGTTCCTTATGCCTCTCAGATATCCTGGTTGGAGTAACAGACCCTGTTCACTCCATGTTGAATTAGTTTCAGGAAAGTTTTTTGACAGTTTAAGTATATGCATCCGGATTCTGCCTGGCACAATGAGCCACAGCCCTGCTTCCTTGTCTTTCAGGGCCTGGGAGGATAGGACCATTGATGGACAGGGCCATAGGTGGATATGTTTTCTTCAGTAAAGGACCATACCCTAGACTGACCTTTCTCATGGCTGAGTATGCTGATGCCTAGTATTTTAATGCCTAATACTGTGTCAGACAGATGAAACAGCCATTCTTGCACCTAAATATCCTGTGATGCTTGACTGAGTGAAAATTTTCAAAGCTTTCCTATCACACCCTAAGATGAGATGATAAAACAGGGATGGTCACACATGCCTTTTGTATAAGAGCCTGGTAGTAAGCATATGCATCTAGGAAATGTCCATTCCCCAGACAATTTCCAGCAGTGATCATTTCCCTTCTTGATCTAAGATAATTCGGACCAGAACCAAATATTGCTGCATTTTCACAAGACATTTCACTCAGCATATGCGATGAATTAAAAAAAAACCCAAACCAGAGTTTGTTTTGGGGGTTAGTGAGGATAAACAAATGTGAGTCCAACTCTTGCCATCCTCTGAGAGTCACTTTCCCTATTGTAGAGGCATTTTGCTTTAACCTGAAAGCTCCTCCCAAGTCTAGACAACTTTTGGCCACAAGCAGATGACATCTACAGACCCAAGCCATCATTCTGGAAAAACAAAAAAGATTAGTGCATTTAAATTACAAATACAGTATTTTTATACTCAGACACTTACTTGGAATTGCAGTGCTCTCAGCTTCTAATGAGTTAAATATTCAAATGTTGCATTTAAGTGACCATGACTGAAAACTGGGCCCCCNAAGATAAGTGCATTTAAATTACAAATACAGTATTTGTATACTCAGACACTTACTTGGAATTGCAGTGCTCTCAGCTTCTAATGAGTTAAATATTCAAATGTTGCATTTAAGTGACCATGACTGAAAACTGGGCCCCCACATATTTTGGATCAGGTAAATGCCATTGAGATAGTGAAAGAGTGATGGTGACACCTTGTTTCAAAAATAATTTTTGATTTCTTTAAGGTTTTGAATGCATGTTGGCTACAGAACAGTATTTTCTATCTTTATTGATGCAGGACTGTAAGAACTATGAAAACGAAACAGAGCGGGAAATGGATTTTAAAACCTTAACAGTACAGCACTCTGGGATGTATACCTGTAAAATCGTAATCAGTCATGAGGGAAAGATATACCACAGCACAAATACAATCAAGCTGGTAGTAGAAGGTAAGAAAGCTTTCTAAAATTTTGAAGCATGCCTTTTGGTTCTCTTTAATATGGACATTTTTAATTACAGTTCTCATTTGATAAATATATACAAGGGTGATAAAATCTGGTAATCTGAACTATTTTACAATAATTCAAAAATAAAAAAGCAGCAGCAGAAGTTTATGTGACGTATTACTAATTTTGGAAAATTGATTTAGTATATTTTCACTGCAGTTTTATTTTTTTTCAAAATCAGCTGCTCTAAGTAAGTCATACAGACTTACTAAGAGTTTTGGGGGAGAGCATTTCCAACCATTGTAAATGGTGCACTGTATATGTATGCATGAGAAAAAAAATTCAACAGGACATAATGTGTTTTAACCTAGGCAGTAGTGCCAGAGTCCAGATACTGATCTTTGAATTAAATGGAATGTATGTGATTAGTTTTAGAAATAAAGCAATTGTGTAATTTTTACTGTGATAGAATGTAAGTAAGCTGTTACTTCAATAGCAATACTTCTTTCTATTTTAGATGCACCAGAGGCTGTAACTTTGGAGATAGTTGGGCACGATGAAGAAATTGAAACAGAAATAGGTATCAAATTAGTACAAGAATCTTTGCAGTAGCTACTGCATATATATACTTTTGTTCTGATCGCTTTATGGTTGATGTTCTGGTTAAGTGTAATTAAACTAAAAATCATCTGTGCACCCTCCTGGACATGATCCATCCTCACATCTGGTTATATTTTCCCTAGAGTATTCCATGATTGATATACAAGTACACTGAATGTATCCTCTTACAGAAGCAAAAGCTGAGGTTGCTGCTATGACCAGCAAGAGAAAGTGGTGGTGAAGATAAACCTTCTCTCCATGGCTTTCCTTTGTAGATAGCAAACCCACAGAACCATGTGTGAAACGTGTCCAATTTCTTCAGCGAACAGCAATAATGAGTAATCCTCTTCATACCTGAGGCAGTTGAGGATGTTATTCTGCAGGGAAATGAGAGGAGTGAGGGCTGACAGTCCTGGCAACGCTGTGAAGAAACTGCTGTGAAGAATTGGTTATAATGTCAAAAGCCAAGACTTTAACTGTGCTTCTAGCTGGAAGTAGGTTAGATAACATGGTCTGCACGCTTCACACAGTGCCAGACAGGATCCAGGATTTTGTGACTGAGGCTGTAATTAATATGTAAAACCAGAAATTTACCTGTCTTTTCCCTCACCTATGCCTGAGGGCTTCTTCCAGCTGGTTGCCTAGTCCATCTTTTCCAAGTCTGAAAAATCATGTTTACCTCCTCTGTTGCTCATACCTGTATCTTATTTGCTCAGTCAGGATCTCAGATGCTAATTTTCCTTCCTTTCTACAAATACTAGTTGGTAGGTCCATTTCCCAATGGTAGTACCCCAATCCTATGACGCCTCATGTCTCCCAAACTTCCAGTACGCCCTTCTTACACAGTTCTTCCAATTTACTGTGCTTGTTCCAACTCTTACAATGTAGCACGCTTCAGCATCAAATGTTTATGAACCACCTGGCTTCCATCCCTTATCTGCCTTGGTGAGATAATTTGATAAGGTCATTGAACTACCTGCTGAGTGATGAGGCAGATGACGTGGTGGAGAGTAAAGGGTATTTTGGATGATCCATGGTCTTTCAAATCTGACATTATTTATATGGTGTTCTATAACATTTCCCCCAAAATAGCTGTTGTGTATGGTGAAAAATCTAGGGTTGCAAGGTAGATGATACTAGAAGTTAGGTCTATGTTTCACACTGTGAAACTGTGATATGGATTTCTAAGGTCCAAATCTAAGATGGGCAGATTTTCGTCTGGATCCCATTTTAAAGGTTCTTAAGCAATTCTGCTGGAAGCATCCACTCTGATAAATCTTGAGAAGTCAGCTTATAACTTGTGCCCTTAGAGAATTCCTGAGCAGGCCTTGCTTACTGGAACGCATTTGTGCATGATGGCCAGAGCAAGAACTAACCTGTGTCTTTTGTATCGTAATAAAGGGTGCTCTGGGTGTGTTCCCTTGAAATAATGCTGACATAGCCTACAAATGGTGGGGTAAAGTTGCAGCTAACCTCAGGTCAAACTTCCCATGACAATGTTTAAAATAAAATGCCTTGAAAATCATCAAATCTCACACTCCGGAGCTGCAGCCTTCTGCCTTTATTTTCCCAAGTGTACAGTTGTCCTTTTAGTTTTGCTCTTTGTTATAATTAACCAGACTCTATGGGGTGGTTCTTGTCAATTCCAATTAGTGGTTTGAAATGGTACAAACTAGCTCACTAAGTGACTTGTTCACATATTCAGGATTATGCTGATTTCCAGGTGTGGTGCTGGGATGAGAATTTCTCCTGTGAGACTTCGGCAGGGGCTCTAACAGGTTTTGGTTTTATTGAGTAATAGTGTAGAATTTGGCGATTATAATCAATTGTTTGTAATTCCCCTTGCCAGTTACATACTTTTACCTGGCCCTGGGGCACTGGTGATAGGTTGTCCTCTCCTGTTCCCTGCCTGCAGAACACAGCCTAGTTCATAGAATCATAGAATATTTTGAGTTGGAAGGGACCCACAAAGATCATCGACTCCAACTCCCTTTAGTTTTCTAAAATAGGAAATTCTGCGGCCTGTTTAAACTCTTCTGGCTGTGATAGTTTATCTGGGAGAAAGCAGTGGATGACTGTCACTCTACTACAAGGTGCAACGGAGCCCTATGCATGGTTGCCAAAGCCATCACCAGTGCAAGTGCAACATCATTGTGCGGGTGCTATGAAGTCCAGAAAAGAGCACAGCTCGTAGGTTATGTTGCCTATGTTTACTGCACTGTGAACATGAATGCTACTTCTGACTAGATCTTCTCATGTTATACTTTGTTTAGGTAAAGAAGAGATACTCAATTGCACAGGTTTCTTGGGTTATTATATGCAAGAAGATGCCAGCCTCTACTGGTTAATTAATCGAATGTTTCCAGAAAAATGCACAGATATCCCAAAGAATGAACCTTCAATATGTGAAGAAGAGTTCAAAAAATTACAGTAGGTTTCTCGAAAATACTGCACTTTTACCTGTATGTGATAACATCCTGCACTTTGTGGAACTACAAATTCAGTAAAACCTCAGACTGAGGTTATATTAGAACCTTTTCCTCAAAGTCTGCCTCTCAGCTGTTTTTAGGTTTCTGTACAGATAGTGTTGCTAACACCATTCCTTGTTGCAGGTTGGGAAACAAGTTCTATGTCACAAGGCTACTACGGATTAAAAAAGTAACAGGCGAGGACATGCATCATAATTTCACCTGCATGTTGCAAGCTGATGAAAGAACACAAATAAAAATAGTGAAACTGAAGAAAGGTATGGTATGATCAATGAGCCATACTTCTTATATATAATTATTAATCATACCAGCCTTCTCAATCCTGAGGACAGGGTACTGATTTCAGAACATGTCTCCAAATGTCTGTGTGACTATGAAGGCCCTGGTCCATCAATCTAACAGCCTGGACCTAACAACCCCCTAAGTGATTCCTCCTCCTCTGAGACAGGGGCAGCAGGGTTTGCTGCTACATCTGCTAGAGCAGCTGTGTGAGGGCTCCATTGTCCAACTATTGCTGCTGTGGACACAGCCAGGGGAGGCTGAGCTATGCTCTGGCTGACAGATCCCTGGACAACACTTTGTTAGACCCCATGACAGAGCATTCTCTCTGCTCTCCTATGCTTGAGAGTGGTCGATCATGGGGATTAACTACCCAAAGCTTGGTGCAGCCCAGACTACTGTTTGGATCACTTTGTTTATTTAGCAGCTCTTTCTTAAATTAAAATCTGTGGATTTGGAAGTTTTTTTGTCTCTCTCTCTTCCCCACCCCACCCCCACCCCCTGAAAGGTCGATGTTCTATATTCCTGATAACTCCTAAAAAGTTCTGGTTGACGGTTTCTCTCTTCTCAGTAACTCTGTCCTTCTAGCGATGGAAAGCTGACCTCTACCACGTAGTAGTACTTCATATTTATAGTACAGATACCCTGGAAACTCATGGCAAATGGACGTTCCCTTGTAGTTTTCCATCTCTCTCAGACCTTTTGAAGTTTTACTGGGAGGAAATATGTGAAAATAGACTAGTCAAAAGATGATGCATATAATAAAGCAAATGAAATACAGACTACAATGAACAGGACTTGACAGTGCATTCGTAAATACTTGACAAAGATTTAAGGGTTAAAAATCTGTGTTTGGAACTAAAAAGACAAAGGTAACAGAATAATAATTAAGAAAAAAAATAAAAGCCTGGAAGAGACTAAAGACAAAAAAAAAAAAGAAAATTATCTCAGCTAAAGAGATTAAAAGGGACATTAAGGACTGTTACGGATAGACTAAGAGAGGAGTGAAAGGTAGAGAACAGTAGGAAATAATAAAGAACCTGAAGAAAACTCATCACAAAAAGTGGACGACCACCAGTTTGGGATGCTGTACATCTCTGAGGATCTGTAGTGTCAGTCTCGATCTCACATACAGTTCATTTATATGTGTGGAGGGTGTGTGAATGCATGCAAGATTGTTTCTCCAGTTTTTAGAGTAATCCGTGTACTGTAGTTCTTCTCCATCTCAGGACAAATGGGATGTATGTGTGCTTGAAGTATAGCAGGAAAGGTTTCACATCAACATTGTGATTTTTGGGAGTGATTTTAAGATACCGTCAGTATTGAACATAGCAATGTTATCATATAATACTCATTGTTAATTTCCTGGGTTTCTGTTTTACAGGGAACACCCGAGATCTGCCTGTGCACATATTTACAGCTGGAATGGTCCTTGCTGTACTATTTCCATGTGTTGCTGTAGCTGCTCTGTTTGTCTGTGTGATGTTTAGAGTCGACTTAGTTCTATTTTACAGGAACATATGCAGAAGAGACGACACTGCTAGAGGTATTACTTGGCTAATGCTAACACTGAAATAAGTGTATTGATTAAAAAATAGTTTCTAATATGTTCTATAAAACAGTTATCTTTGAGGAAGATACAAAATAAATCCCAGAGTTTTGTGAATAGAAACAGCAAAGAATATGTAAAAGAGAACTTGATGGTCAGGCGCTAAAGTGAGTTTGTTTACACCTAGGGCAGTAAGAGCAGATAAACACAGTGAAGAAGCTGCCTTTGGAGCAGGTAGCGGAAGGGACATGGTTAGATGCCGTTCAGATACGCTCTGTTCTGCCATATTCTTTCATCACAAAAGTTGATGAAGGTGGAGAAGTTTACAATTATCTATCTGTAAAGAGGATGAGCACTCTGGAGTTGTCAGACAGGCAGACTGACAGAAATTTGTTTTCACCTCACTGATGCCCTGATGGCTAAAATGCTTCCTTGACTGTAGAGGCTGTTGCAATGTTTACAGGTTTGTCACTAAATGCACTTAAGGAGAGCAGGCGAGCACACTACCAGTATCTTACCAGGCAGCATCACTATGACCTTGACTTAAGGAGTAAGCCTGATGGTTATCCAATTCTGGGTGTAATTTTTCTGAAAACAGTGGTGAAAAAAATTGCTATATATATGTACGTGGTTTTCTTAGCCTTCCTTAGCCTCTAAATCACGTTTAATACAGCTTGAATAAACTGCAGTGGTTGGAGATTTCTCAGTAATGGGTGGATGTCATTTATGTCTGTCAGCGTTATCTATCTGTTGATCTTAGCTATCACTGCATACACTGGCTTACAGGGATGATCTCCAAAAACCTGAATGAGGCCACCCTGGAGGAACTGATTGTCTGATACTAGGCAAAGCATTTCCTACTCCTAGTGCTCTTGCATGTGTAAGGTTTCGTGGGCTTTAGTTTGTGCTCTCTCTTATGAACTACATGTTTTAAAGTATTCGGAAAGGGAAGAAAAGAAGTACAGTTTAAGATGCAAAGCTATGTGCTGTATCAATCCAGGTAGTTGTTCTGTGGCAAAGGTCAATTCTATTGCTCAATGTGGTAGACCTGGCCTCTGAATTGGTCTTGGATTTTGTGTTTGTAAATTACTGCCCAAAGCATGATCAGACATGGTATACTCATATAATTAAAATAATAACTTGGTTTATCCTCTTTTGCCAGTACACATTCTACAGAACTACTTGATAGTCTTAGACAAAGAGTAAAGTAAATGTGAAAATTTGCAATATCGCTTAAATAGCATTCTTATCAAGTCACAGACACATTTTTTTTGCTTTCTTTCATTTGCTTGATCATCACAGATGTGACATTAACTGGTTAAATTAGTCTGATTTTTTAAAAGACACCTTAATGTAGAAAGGATACATTATTTTCAAATATTTTCCAAATGCAATCAGAATCTTTTGTATGAAATTTAAATTTATTCTGGATTTTTTTTTTGTTTGAAGACTGAAGGAAAGAGCAGGAGTTTCTAGATGTTTGCTACTGAGACAATAACTTTGAAAATCAGAATGGTGCGTCAGATACTGTATTTCTAATGGTTGCTAACAAGCCAAGGTGTTTTCTTTCCAGATGGAAAAGAATATGATGCATTTGTGTCTTACCTGAAAGACTCCGCTTCTACTACTGAAGAAGAGAGAGAATTTGCTTTGGAGATATTACCCATGATATTAGAAGAAAACTTTGGGTACAAGTTGTGCATATTTGAGAGGGATGTATCCCCTGGTGGAGGTAAGTACATTGAATATTCTTGTCATTAAATAGGCACATCAGTTTCACACAAAGGTATAAGTCTGTAATGAGAAGGAATTCTGTCAAATTTGTTTGGCATTGAAATGCTACATTTTTCATTTAATCTGGACTATAGGCATGAAAAGTTCACATGCACATGTTTTATAGATGCATCTATGAATTCATATACACCTACACACGTACACACATATCTTTAATTACACAGAACCAAGATGAGCAGATGAAATAACTAGCATGGAGAAGGTTAAGGTGAGAACACAGAAGATGTCAAATGTTTCACAGTAATAGTGCTCTTGCTCTGCTTTTGCTGAGAGTAGGCACCTATGAATGAACTCACAATTACTGCACAGAGCATCTGGTGTCTCTGGTACCAGTTATTCTCAGGTAACTTGTATGTTTGCTGTATCTTCAGTGTGGTGGTTGAAAACATTTTGTGAATGTAATGGGTGTCACAACAAAATAGAAATGGGAACATGGAATTTTGTTTCTCTAAATGCTCTATGGATAGATGGCCTTTTGCAGATGTTTGGAGAAAAAGATAGTAGGGGATTCCATTTAGTCCAAAGACCTAGCTGAGGAATAGGATTTCCCTGTTAAAAGCAGAGCACAATAAGTTCAGTCAGCATCCTTCACAAGGCAGGATCTTGTCTCCTTGTATCTATTACTGACATTTTTCTAACCTGAGAGGTGCCAGAGCTCTCCCAATCCGTTTTTTCCAGTTACTCTGTCTCCTTAAGTATTAAAAAAAGGCTTTCTGAAGTATTCCATCTGATTCTTTCAATAGTTTAAGCTTATTTCCTTGCAATAGTTTTAGCTTATTTCTTTTTCTCTGGTCTGATCAATTGTGAATATGGAAATGTCATGGTTTAACCCAGCAGACGACTAAATACCACACAGCTGCTTGCTCACCCTTTCCCATCTTGCCTCCCTGGGGATGGGAAGAGAGTTGGAGGAGTAGGGGTAACGAGGCTCGTAGGTTGAGATAAAAACAATTTAATAATTGAAATAAAATAAAATAATAATGTTGTGATTTGAGCCCAGCTGGCAACAAAGAACCACGTGGCTGCTTGCTTGCTCCTTCCTGCAACACCAGAAGGAGGAGAAAACGTGAGGAAACCTGGTGGATCGAGACAAGGACAGGGAGGGTTCATACACCAGTTATGGTCACGGGCAAAACCAGACTCAACTTGGGGAAAAAATATTCATTTTAATCAATTTTCAATCAAAGCAGAGTAGGGTAAGAAGACACAAAAAGCCAGATCTTAAAAACAAATAAGTACCCTTCCACCCCCCACCCTTCCCTCCTTCCTGAGCTTGAGTCCCCTCGCTCCTGATGTCTCTCCCTCCTCAGCGGCGCAGGGGGACAGGGAATGGGGGTGTAGTCAGTTCACCAGAGACTGTCTCTGCCACTCCTTCCTCCTCACGTGGGGAGGGCTCCTCACATGCGTCCCCTACTCCAGCGCAGGGTCCCTCCCATTGCAGACAGTCCCTTATGAACCCCTCCGATGTGAGTCCTTCCCACGGGCCGCAGCCCTTCAGGGGCACGTTGACCCGGCACAGGCTGCCCACAGAGTCACAGTCTGCTTCGGGAGCAGGCACCTCCCCTGGCATGGGGTCCTCCACGGGCTGCAGGTCCTTCTCTGCTCCACTGTGGACCTTCACAGGCTGCAGGTCCATCTCTGCCTTGCTGTGGTCCTTCATAGGCTCCTCCACCGCAATCCTCCGTGGGTTACAGGGGCACAGCCTGCCCTCTCCCTGCAGGCTGCAGGGGAATCTCTGCTCCAGCTGCCTCCTCCACCTCCATCCTCACTGACTCCCGGTATCTGCACAGGTGTTTCTCTCACATCCCCATCCTTCTCCTGCTGCAGGTCTCAATGACTGCTCTGAAATACCTTATTGCAAAGGTGCATCTATTGTCTCTAAATGGGCTGGCTTTAGCCTGAGGTGGGGCCGACTTGGAGCTGAGGGAGCTTCGAGCAGCTTCTGAGAGAGACCGCCTGCCCATGTAGCCCCTTCCCCTACTACAAAAGCCTCACCCCACAGACCCAACACAAATAATTATAATGTTAATAAATGAAATAATGGTAATAACGATAATAAGAATGATGCTGATAATAGTAATAATAGAATATATCAGTGAGTGATGCACAATGCAATTTCTCACCACCCACCGACCAAAGCCCTGCTTATTTCCAGCTAGTGATTTCAGAGGAGAGAGAGATCCCAAAAACCACAATCCTAGAAAAGAAGAGAGAGCGCTTCCTGGCCCAACTATCATCTATATGCTGAGCATGATGTTGTATGATATGGAATACTTCATTGGCCAATTTGGATCTGTTGTTCTGGTTATATTCCCTCCCACCTTCTTGTGCACCCATACACCAGCAAAACATGGGGTCCTTGATCTCACAGTAACAACTAAACACATCAGTGTGTTATCAACATCCTTCTCATATCATATTTCATACTGAAGCCAAAATATAGCATCATTCTAGCTACTAGGAAGAAAATTAACTCTATTCCAGCCGAAACCAGGACAGGAAAACAGTATTTCCTTCTATTTACAGGATCTGTGGGTGTGTTGTAATACCTTTCCTCCTTCTCCTCTCATTTTTGTCTTCTTTAGGTTATTCCTGTAGTTCACTTTGCCTTTCCCTACAAGGCATGTTTTTTAGATCTCTGGTCTCATAGACCTTGTTCCGTGGTGCTAAAGCAAGCACAGGAAGTTATGCATGAGAATTCAGTTTGGTGCACGGGTATTTGAAGGGTATCACCATTTGATTTCATTCATCGCTTGTCATGACAAAAGTCATGGATCTAAACCACAGTTGGAACTCATTTGGACATCACATGCTAGTTTTCTCAATCTTGGATTATTACTGGCAATAGATTTGGGTATTTGTTGATATAAAGGAAGGAGTAACCTGTGGGCTATTGAATATTTGGAGAGAGGTTGCTGTTGGTGACTTTCTGTGGAATCACTCCAATGGTACCTATTATGAAAGAGCAAAGAGATGCCTGGGTGGAGGAAAAATAAATTTTGCTGTAACTTTCTATCTGTATGTCTACTGACAGCTGTCTAGGGTAGCTGTAGATTGTATGTAGGTTTTTGTCTGCTCCAGAGAACAAGCTTTGGCCATATCTGAGTTCAGTTTTGCAGACTCTTAATCTGTAATGCATATTAATCTCTTCATAGGGCCAGGATGCTTACATGCTGTCACTTTGTAAGGGGAGCATTTTTGGTACATGTGTAGTTGTTAAAGGATAAGTAGATCCAGTGCCTATCCTTTCCATTTAGTTTAATAACACATTTATCTTTAATTTGCAGCGGTTGTTGATGAAATCCATTCATTCATTGACAAAAGCCGAAGATTAATCATTATACTGAGCCAGAACTACATTTCTGACAGAGCCATATATGAACTTGAGAGTGGACTGCATAAAGCCCTAGTTGAAAGAAAAACTAAGATCATATTAATTGAATATATGCCTATAAGTGACTACAGTTTCTTGCCAGAGTCACTGTCTCTTTTACCATCAAAGAGGGTTGTGAAGTGGAAAAAGGATAAATCTCTTCCCATGAATTCCAGATTTTGGAAGAACATTCGGTACCTGATGCCAGCGAAACCTACCAAGATAAACATCAAAGGGCACTATAATAATCTTGACGTAGGCTCAGAAGGGGCTCAACCACAGACTGAGGGCTGTGACTTTAATGCAGTTGTATAACAATTCTGGAGACAGAAGATGCTGCAGAAAACTGTGCATTTTGCTAACTACTAGAAAACACAAACTGCACACTTACTTTGGGAAGAAATTGTTCATAAGAAGCCAAGTCTGAGATCTGAGAAGAATGTAGAAATTATTACAGTGGCTAGGACAATGTTGACTCCAATGCTAAATGCTGAGAGAGTTTCCTCAGTGATCTGTACAAGGAACAGAAATTCGATTCTGTTTAAGACTTACTACACGGCACGAAATACAATGCAAAACATCTTGATTCACATTTTCCAGTAATGTAGAACGATATTTGTTATAGTTGCATACTTTTTGGTGTCCTTCAATAAAAACATCAGTATTTGTAATGTTATTATTTACATGCTCTAGATTTTATATTTTGGTATTTCCTAAGGATCCTGCTTGGGAGTAGATCCAAAGGGCTCCTGCCCTCGGGAGCAGGCTTTGCTCAAATGCTCAAAAAAGCCATTCAGGCTTTCAGCAATGTCAAGAAGAAAAATCAAGTGAAAACAAAGAAAAGGGAGGTTAGAAAGAGTATGGCAGATTTGGTCGGGTTAACAGTATTCACTACTGAGTTGTATGTTGTCTAGACAAGCCAAGTGGGAGTGATTTGGAGGAATGGTAAAGACTGTTTCCATCTTCTTATTTCACTAACTGTAAATGCTCATTTTGGCAGGGAGAAGAGGGGGATGGGATAGACATAGCAGGATTTTGTTTGTGGACACTGATATCCACATTATACCCTGAGCTGCCTTAAGCCGATATGGGGGATTTATGTGAAAATTAGATCTTCGGTATGTACATATACTCCTAACTATTTGGAACACTTGTACTTAGTATTATTTTTGGAAACATGGTAAACCTCCCTTATTATTAGCTGCCTGGCAGAAGATACCAATTTGTCATAAATTCCTGGATAAAATGGAACTGTATTTCATCCTAGTATCAATGGAGAAATCAATGGAGAAAAATTTTGGAAGATCTTCTGTCAGTTTGCTAGGAGACCATCAAGGCTCAGCCCACTCTCATCATCGTCTTGCATTCAACTAATGCTAGTTCTGAGAAGACATCTCTTTGACAGTGACAATTTATGCAGCTGTAGTGGAGGACCTCCGTTACCTTCTCAGTGCACTTAACACAACTGGAGTTCTGGGTGCCATGGCAATGTCTCAAGATTCATGAGAATGAAATACTTTGTCAAATATCCTGTAATCAAGCATAGTTTCTGACAGTTGTTCAGGTAAAAGTAAGGGCTAAGTGTGGATTTACAAAATGGAGACAACACTTGCCAGGCTAACATGCAGATGAAAAGGAACAAAGGAATAAGACACACATCTGTGGTGTCCTTCAGATCAGCTCCAAAAGGTCCCCCTCTTTCTGTTAGGCAACTAAACTATTGAAATGTGATACTTAGACAAAAAGCCTTTCTCTGGCTTAACCTTTTACTGAAGAGGATTTCTGCTCTGCAGACACATGCATCTTTACATTTCCAAATCTTTCTCAAGGTTCAGTTCTCTACCAGTCTTTCCTGTGATTTGTAATATATACATAAGAAAGGTTGAAAACTAAATGGCATTAACTCCAAAGTTGTTTCAATGCCAGCAAAGCAGACGTTCAGATGTAGTACAGTGAACTACTCGGTATTTGTAAAAGGTCAAATGTTTTTACACAGAGTGGTATTGTGACACTGTCATTTAATCTCTATAGCTGATTGTCACTGCCCATGCTGTGGTAAAAGGAGATGAGGGAAATGAAGGATATGCATCCTCATATTAACACCATATGTTTTTCTTATTGCTTTTATATCCTGAATTACTGACTTTAATCAGGACTTGGAAATGTCTGCTTTCTGTTTACCAGTCCCTAGAGAAAAGGGACTTTTATAGACTGTAGTTGTGTTGATTTGCCTGATCATGTATATGTCAATTTATAAGTGAATTCACATAACAGTTGGTTTGAAGTAATGGGTCATTTCAGTGATTTATATTGCAGTTTTTGTTCCAATTTTGCACTTAATAAAACTTTATTTCCCCCTCTCCACATCTGTGGCTTCCATTTTCGCTGCAGTTAGACAGTAGTAAGTGTCAAAAATCAAACTTACAGTAAGAAGAAAAAATGCAAGAAAAAGCAAAAGTGTGGTTAGGCCTGCTCTCCACAAGCAATAAATGTCTCGTTTGTACTGTAGAACAATTTAAACAAAAGCCAAATGCAAACAAGCAATTGGAATATGGAATTTCCCCAAGGAGGAAGCAGGTGGGATCAGTGAGGCTTACTTTGGCCTCCACTACACTAAGTTCTTGAGATCCCCCCGTCACTCCGGAGATAGTGACGGATTTTGTCCCCTTATGATTCGATGGCATAAGAGTGCACTGTGCACCAGTGTCTACCAAAGCTTTATACCTTTGTGGTTCTAATGTGCCAGGTCATCAAATCCACACAGTCCAATGAATTCAGTTGCCCTTCTCCTCCACCTGGCTGGAGGCAGGTCCCCTCTAATTTTGCACATAGTACCCATCAAAGAATGGGTTTTTGCTTGCGTGGGGTACTCTATCATTCCCCCTACTTACATTTGGTGCATAGGGATCTGAAGCCCATGTACTTTGGCTGTAGAACCGGTCAATGGAAAATGGAGTAGCCATCCTCCTGGAAGAACTTTCTCTTGTGTTTGTTCTGCCTTCCAACTCACATACTCGTACCTGTAGGGCATCAGTAGGTTTTCCATCCCATCTCCTCATGTCTTCTCCAAAATAACACAGAAGGTTCCACAAGAAACTTCGTGGCGTGTTCTGTTTCCCTCAAGCTGGTTTTCCAGGAAGACGCCCTTTCTTGATGGCTGAGATGTCACGAACAGAGCTTCTCCTTGACTCGATTGAGCTGTTGGGATATTTTCTCCACAGCAGAGATGCAAGCCCGCATAGAGGAAGAGACAGCATTTCCATATTCCCAGAGTCGGGTACCTACTTCACCCACAGTTGGTGCCCTAATCTCTCCACCTATATCTAATATTGCCAGTGAATTGACATACTACGATAGTGGTTCTGTAGAATCTTTCGCTACATGGGTGGTGAACATGGTACTTCATCTGGATCAGTAGGTAACTGTGTGTCCTTTGGGTCGTAATAAACCAGCCCACGCACAGCTAGTTCTCTCAGGTACTGGATACCTTTCTCTGTTAGCCCACTTGCCTGGTTTACTTTCAGTATGGTCTTTGAGGGATATCTTTCTCTCACACCTGACAAGAGCCTCCTCCGAAGGTTGGAGGCTGGTGCCCCTTTTCCAATTGCCTTACCAATACTTCTTTCCCTAGCAAGGGATCCTAGCTGCCTGGCTTATTTACCCTCTAAATCATAGCTACTAGCCCCATTGTCCCAGCATCTGAGCAGCCAAGAGGTAATGGGCTCACCTTCGTAATGGCTAAATTCTTTTCTTATGTCTCGCAGCTCATGCAAGGATAAAGATAGGGAGATAGTGGTTATTGTCCCATCTTCCCCTTGCTGCTCCTCTTCCTCATTATTTTTAGGGTCAGAAAAAAGCTAAGGCCCTTCATCCCTTTCTAAACACGTTGATGTATGTGTCTTTTTCTTGTTCTATACTGGGGCAAACGACCCTGGCGCAGGTTGAGTTACTACAAGGCATCCACATTTACGCTGCACATAAGCGGCAGATGGTGCAGTGACCACAGTGTCTTTTGTGGGTGATGGGGCAGTGGCAGTGCTCTTTTTCAGAGCACTGGTAGTGGCAGTGCTTGTTCTGGGAGTACGAATAGCACCACTGCTCTCCTTTGGAGTGTGGGCAGTGGCAGTGCTTGCTGTGGGGGTTGAGGTTGTTGCATCACACCTACGCATACATGAAGATTTAATTTGCCATCCCACAAAAAACACGTTCAGGACAATCAATATTAACAATATGCTATTTTGATAGTCACAACCACATCTGACATTCTCAAACTCTGGTGGAGTCAGTGTGTCATGAAAAGGAGAAGCATAATTACCCATAGCAAAATCAAAGGTGTAATCAGTAATCAAGTCTGCTAGATAAAGCCCAAAGTGCTCTGGTAAAATAGCTGCCAAATTTATCATGAGATAAATCAGTATTAAACACCATATCACAATAACAACTCTCTCCCAGTGCTTAAAATCAGTAGCCCGCAAAACAACACCAACACTAAAGAAAAAGTAACACCACACACAGAGCACATACTGCNAGGGAGATAGTGGTTATTGTCCCATCTTCCCCTTGCTGCTCCTCTTCCTCATTATTTTTAGGGTCAGAAAAAAGCTAAGGCCCTTCATCCCTTTCTAAACACGTTGATGTATGTGTCTTTTTCTTGTTCTATACTGGGGCAAACGACCCTGGCGCAGGTTGAGTTACTACAAGGCATCCACATTTACGCTGCACATAAGCGGCAGATGGTGCAGTGACCACAGTGTCTTTTGTGGGTGATGGGGCAGTGGCAGTGCTCTTTTTCAGAGCACTGGTAGTGGCAGTGCTTGTTCTGGGAGTACGAATAGCACCACTGCTCTCCTTTGGAGTGTGGGCAGTGGCAGTGCTTGCTGTGGGGGTTGAGGTTGTTGCATCACACCTACGCATACATGAAGATTTAATTTGCCATCCCACAAAAAACACGTTCAGGACAATCAATATTAACAATATGCTATTTTGATAGTCACAACCACATCTGACATTCTCAAACTCTGGTGGAGTCAGTGTGTCATGAAAAGGAGAAGCATAATTACCCATAGCAAAATCAAAGGTGTAATCAGTAATCAAGTCTGCTAGATAAAGCCCAAAGTGCTCTGGTAAAATAGCTGCCAAATTTATCATGAGATAAATCAGTATTAAACACCATATCACAATAACAACTCTCTCCCAGTGCTTAAAATCAGTAGCCCGCAAAACAACACCAACACTAAAGAAAAAGTAACACCACACACAGAGCACATACTGCAGGTGCAGCAGCATTGTGGCACTTAATTCTAAACCAAACTCTAAAAAGACACGATGTAAGATTACACTCAACAACGATATGATGTAAGCTGTCTGTTTTAATTTTCAACCCCTCAAGACTCTGAAAATCTCAGCTGATTTATATGGGTCTCCTCTTGCTGGTGCAGGAAATCGAAAAATTCAGGCAACCTGTCAGAGCCCCGGTTCGAGCCTGCTCCACGTTGCGCGGGTGTCACGGTTTAAAGCTGGGCTGGCTCTTAAACGGACGACAGATGCTCTTTGTTAACCCCCTCCCTACCCAAAATGGGGGGGGAAAGAGAAAAGGGAAAGAGGCTTACTGGTTGCAAAAGTTAAAACAGCTTTAATCTAACTACAACAATAAAGTATTATAACAATCTGGAAAAAATAATGAAATATATACAAATATACAAGTATATACAAAACCAATATCGAACTCCCCCCCACCGATGATGAATATGTCACCAGCACGCTGCGAGGCATGCCCCAGGGAAGTCCCGGACTGTACTCAGCAGCAGGCAGGAGCTGGATTCAGGAATGCACAGATCCGGATCGAAGGCAGAAGAATCAGACAGAGTCCTCCTCGGACGCCGGCGTTAGAAGAAGCAAGAGTGACCTTCATGATCACTCAGCTTCATACCAAGTATGACGCATATGTGATGGAATACTCCCTTTGGTAAGGTTTGGGTCACCTGTCTGACCCGCTCCTTCCCCCCGTAGGGTCACAGGGGTGACCACTTCTCTGCTCTTTCGGTTCCAGCGCATAGGAAAGTTAGCAGAAGCAAGCATCAATCTTGGTCTCCATAGGGATAACTATAAGCAAGAGCCTTACTGCATACCATTCCTGCTGATGTTCCAGCACTAACTATAAACATCGAGCCTTATCACTGCTAGAAACAGCTACTGTCTGGAAAAACATGCAGTTCATTTCAGAGAGTGCAGCTGCTCAGAAGACACTTAACTAAAAAGTAAAGTTACTAAAAGAAAATCGGTTCTGTCCTAGCTCAAACCAGGACACCCCGAGCAGCTGTGTCACTCTATATCCAAGCTTAAGGATAAATCCTACCTCTTCCACCACTCTCTAGATTGTAAAGAAAGCAGGAGATTTGCAGAAGGGCTGGAAGGAACTGTAAGACTTGCTGGTTGTGTTGCAGAGAGACTGAAGACGTGTGCAGAAGCAAGTTGTCAGTAGCACGTTTACCAAACTAGAAGTTAAATGTAACTGCTGTAGTCAGCACAAAAAGGAGAGCTCCAACAGGGATGCACCTTGGGCACATGACTACTGTGTGCGCACAGCAAGGGTAGTGTGTGCTGGGCATGTCAGACCTAAAGGAAATATGCAGTTGATTTGTGCAGGATGGTCCAGAATTCTATGTGTCACATCCAGAAATCAGTATATTGATGCCTCAAGTCCTTGAGGGTCATTAAAAACCAGCAAGAAGATGAAGATGAGCAGGTATGAAGATAGATGTGTGAGTCTAGCCTGGAAGGTTACTGTAGAACTGTGGTTATGTATTAAAGTTGTCCTTTTCTACCTTGGTTTCTGAAAGTTACAAAAGAAAACAAACCAACTTTCATTTTAGAGATGACTGTGGTCTGCCTTGCATGGAAGAGGCAACTTCTACATCATTAAATCCTATATACATTTTATAAAATGTTTGAAATGTTGCCTTTCCTAGTGAGATGTTTGTGATGTAGTTGAAAAGTATTCAGTATTTTGAAAATGTGACGCATTTTGGGGAGACAGTTTTCTGATTTAGTAGCTATAATTAGATAAAGCGCCTGAGTGAAATAGTAGTTACCAAGCTTTCTGCAACAGCCACAAGTTATGTAAAAATATAAAATAGAAAAAAAGCTCCACGAGAATCTATTCCTGTTTTGAGTAACTCATGACAGCTTCCTGTGGTTCAAAAATCCAAATTTCCTGAATTTCAGTGAAAGCAGCTGCAGATAGACCACAATTAGTCTAATTTTTTAGATTCGTTGTCAGCTAAATATATAAAAACCTCATCAGGGGGACTTGTCTTTTGTATTGCATTGTTTGATCTTCCATCTGGCCTCTATTGGTGAGATACAGCATGTACATCAGCAAAATATACCACACATATATTTGTTGCTTCTTACCTATCAAATACAAAAATAATAGAGTTCAGTACGTTGATGGCTTAAGATATTTCTGAAAGTTAATCAAATACATTCACAGATTGTTGCTCTAATTCTTATGACCACTACCATAGTTCAGCTAGTTTCAGTCATGTGCTGGAGACCTCGTTTCAATACGTGGTTACAAAACCGTTTAGTATGCATTGCAGGAAAATTATAGCTGTTTGAGGCTTTTTGGCTATGTTGAAGGAATGCTGTTCTGTAAGAGGTTCCAAAACTGTTTTGAATGCTGTACAAATCTTACTTTCTAGAAACAATTGGGCAAATTCAGAAGTGACTGTGTCTGTTCATGAAGAGCTGTCAGTACATGCTAGGAGTAATCTGAATATCCCTAGCAAAGAGATCTCTTGAGAGAGTTCATTATGGGGTATACCCAATTTCTGAATTCAGGCATTGAGTTGGAGACTCCAGCCTAAATATTCAGGTCAGCTGTGATAGCAATGTCTCTATCTGTATATAGTGGCTTAATATGTAGTATATCAAGCATATTTATTTATGTAGTACTTAATGAAGATACTGCCTTTGGGGACTAGCAGCAAAAATTCAGCTACAACGAAGGAACTCATACTTTGGAAATGAAAACTTGTGAGACCTTCAGGATTGTTGCCAGCTGCCAGCATGATGAAGGGAAGTCAAATGGTACAGTGCAAATACCGGTGAAGTGCTGCCATTGAAGTGAGACCTTGAGGCCTGCCAGGCAGAGCCATGAGGATCACCAGGAGAATGGTGTGAAGGGATCCTAGAAGTGTTTACATTGTTTAGGCTGGTAAAACGGAACAGGGAAAGGAATAGGAGAATTGTCAACAAATGCATACATATAAAGAAAAAGCACTAGAAAGAGGAGTTGTTTAAACTAAGGAATGGTATTCACGCAAGGACACATGGCCATGAATAAATTTACGACAGGTATTAAAGCCATTAGAACAGTAAGGTCTCCCATGGGAGTAATGGGGAAACTATTCTGACCTGCTTTTGTGCTGGAGCACAGTAAGTTTCTGAAAGAAAACCCCTAATTCAACAATGTTTGTTAGTGTTATGTTTCTTGGCTTGCAGCAAGCAAGCTAGACTATCAAGGAAGTCAAGAAGGGATTCCCATGGAATTTGAGGTGCTAGACAATCTTTTCTAATTAGCCATTAAAGATTTTGAGAGTGAAACGATTTTAAAGGCCTGGGTTGTGAGTATTTGCTTTGCTCTTTCTCTGTCAGCAAGTGATCTATTCAGTTATTAGTACATCCAAAGTACTTCTGTGGCACTAGCCATATGACATCCTGATGCCCAAGGCAGAAGGCACTGTAGTGCAGCAAATTTGTACTAATAACACCACCTTCCCTTATTTCACAGAGGAATAATAGGTGAGCTACCCCACTGCTCCATAAGCTGCCCTTGACTGTATGCCGTTTCACTGACTATAACCTAGTGCAAAATGGACAGAAGTTCATATTTAGGTATTGTTCAGACACCTCCTGTGACAGCAGAATCAACACCACTGACTCAGAGTAGAAGATAATCAGAGTGGAAAAATTCTTACCCACTCGACATTAACCATAGCTGGGCAGAGGAGGAGGTGAAGTGAAAATGTGTCAAGGCAGAATAGTACCAGAATAGTATCGAAGAGGTGTAATCCTACCAGCACTATAAGACTACACTACATACACACTGAGATGGTGCATTTTCCCCCCTGCTTCTTGGCTGGCAAAATGCTTGAGCAAAAGTGAGATGGGCAAGGTAAGATATGGGCCCCCCACCTTGACTTTTCACAGGGGTGGGAAGGCACAATTTCCTGGAGTTATAGCATAAAATATGCTAAATGTGTGAGTGGGAGGGTAAGTGAGTGAGAGGGAGGAGAGCATGGGAGAGAGAGGAAGCAGGGAGGGTATTCTGGAGCAGTCCTTTACCCTCTCGTTTATAAACTTGCTCTAGCAGCACAGGATAAGTATGAACCTACAAAGTACAGGTGTGTGAGGCTGCTTTTTTAGTACATTAATTTTACAAAAGAGGAAGGGGTGAATTGGAGCAGAGGCTCAGCCAAATATTTGGTACTATCTTTCAAGATTTTCATCCAGTGTGGTAACCAGTATGACATGCCACTCGGTATTCTGGCAGCATGGCTTTCAAAACTCTATGTGACTGGTGCTTCACTTGTATTTCGAAGATCTGCTCTAACAGTTGGACCTCTCTACTTTTGAATGTAATAAATCTATTACTTGGGAAGTATGCCAACTAGTACTTAAAATGAATGAAGTATATTTTGTGTCTGTAAGATGCGTTTTTGGGAAAGAACCGTCTTCTCTTTCTGATAGTCTGAGCAATGGCTTGAAAGCAGCATGGGCTGGACTGTATCTGTGTTGCACTCCATAATTGCTTCAAGGGAAGAGGAAAGTAAAAATATTTTTTTTTTCAGTCAGAAGGAGCATCTTTAAAAAGCTTAACTCTATATTGAAATCTACAGAGATACGTTGGAGCCTTTTGTAACTTACAAAGCAAACGTATTTTGTATTGGGGCAAAACACTGACAATATTTTAGGAGACAATCACCAAGCTTGATCATCAGTGGGCTCTGTTCTGGAAAGAGCACAGAGCTGAATACGTGGTGGAAGCTGAGAATACAAATCCTGTATCTCCAAATGCTCAGACCCCAACAGAATCAAGCATTAATACTGGTCATTGCATAAAGGAATGTGTGTATAAATAGAGGCAACATTGAGACCCCCTATTATATAGCAGAAAGCCTTTTTTTCACTTTGCGTTGTGGAAATAGAGTAATTGACCCAATTTGCAGTAAAGACAGTGAACTTCACATAAGAAAAGATGAAACAAGTTCTACTGTTCCTGAAATAAGTTTACTGCAAATGGATGGAGCTATATATTTACATAACCTATAGTAGAGTAGGGAATCAATTCACCTGAATTGACAACAAGGTGCTCTTGGATGCTTTTATGTAGTTTGAGTCACTGTCTTTTGGGTAACCAACAACGCTTAACCAAGGGGATACAGATAGAAAGTAATGTGTGTCACAGTCCCCTTACAGTGTCCACTTGCAGTGGGTTTGGAAGGTGGCTGAGGAGACTAAGGGTAAAGAGAATTCAGCTGGTGTAGTGAATATTATTCATTATTGGGCAGAAGCATGGTTCTCTTCTAGATTTAAGATCTTACACACTTTTTTTTAACCATCTAGGAGCAGCATTTGGAAAAAAAGGAAAACTTTACCTTTCCTCTTCTTAAATGAAGCAAACTAAAAAGCTCAATGGATTTTTGCACACATTGCAAATAGAAGATTTTAGAACCCAAAAGACTTTGATCTTCTACCAGGAGCAAAGTTTTTTCCCCTGTTCTTTTTACAAGAAAATGACCCAGAAATTTCGAAGCTAATGCAACTAAACTGAGAAAGGAAGGGATGATGACAGTGAGGTAGAGGAAATTCCTGTAAAGGAAGCAGACTCAACACAGTGCACAGCTAGAACTAACCACAATTCTTATCACGTAGTGTAGGATGTGCAGGTAAGATTTTCAGATAATTATTTTTTAAAAATTATAGCTTTTAGCTTCAGATTTCAGCCGTCCCTACCCTATCTGCTTGGCAGGTGAGTTGGTTTTATTGTCTTTGAATGTGCATTTAAAAGTAAATTGGTTTTAATTGCTTGGTCAGACAAAACAGTAATGTCTTAGTAAGTAGCTTCATTAGGTGTTTATTTTTTTGCTTTATATGGTGAAGTTTTCTTCTTTTCCTGTGTGGTTATTACTAATCTTACTCCTAGAATCAGATTGTGTTTGCCTTTCCATTGATGTAAGTCCACTACAAGACACAGGAATTGATAGCTCTGATGTTGAGGTGATTTTCATCAGAATCAGAATAGTAGATTGCAAGATTGTGGCATGCCACTCTACTAGACTTCAGAGATATCATGAAACCTGGTGCAGCTCTCAGGAAAGTTACTTTTTTCTCTTTCGCTTATGTTTTATATAAGTAGACACAAATGGCTATGAAATAGAGATTTACTGTTTTCTTGTGAGAGTCCTTTAGAAGTTGAAACATAGGCAAAATAATACAGTTCTTATTTTTCTCTCTCTCTCACTTTTTTTACCACAGGAAATTATGTTAAGACCACATTAGTTTCCTTTGTATATAAGTTACTTTCCAATGAAATGGTATCCTAAAACCCTAGACTAAGGATATGATACTATGGGTGCGTACACGGCATGAGAAGGTGTAGAGACTCTTGATAGTACATTGCCCAGAGTGCGTTCTTTTTCTGGCAGATACTGACAAAGCTAAAATTGGTCACTGAATATACTGAGTCGCTGGATCACCTTGAGTCCACCTGCAGTGCAAATACACCTGAATGGTCAGTTTAAGGTTATCCTGTTTCAGGTACCCCCTTCTTTGGTGATTGTTGTCTGCTTCTGCTGTGAATGTCCCTCTTCCTGTCAAGCACACTTAATTTCACATGCTACCATACTTTTTAAGCACCATAAAAATGCAAAGTTTCCGAAGTTGTCTAATAAAAGTGTTAGCAGTTAGCAAAAAAGTCAGCAGTGGTGTATTTTGCTGTGGCTAGCAAAAGACAACAGGAAATTATGCAGATTGCTAACCAAAGCCATAATATTCATTAGTTAACCCTGCATTTCACACTTCCTCCCCACTCGTGTTGACTTTTTGAGCTTGAAGAGGGTGTTGTTAGCATGGCAGTAAACTGGAGAGCAGAGAGATTCTACATCGCTGGCATTGTTAAATGCTGTGTAAATGGTCACTTTGTGTGGTTTCGCTACACGTAGCCTGCTTGTTGCTGATTACAAATGGGCAGCTGGGAAATAAATGCTTCCACTGCTTATCTTGTGCCAGGCCAGGCACTCTTCAGGTAGTTTCTGATGGCTTAACAGATTGAATGAGTGACCACAAAAGACCAGAGCTGTCACAGAAGAGGGGCTAGACCATTTGCCTGGGATCAAGGGAGAGGAGAGTGGAGAGGACAGAGAAGTAGATGAGACCTCCCCCTTTTGTCAACAACGACCCATTACATCAGCTCACCTGCTCAAGGGACTGCAGCACTGAATCACACACAAGGCCCTTGGCACCTTCTTGCTACTGTGACCAGTAAGCCTTTGCCATGTGGGCTGTTGGGTGACATAACTCAAAGCATCATCCATTGTTTTATACAGTGCTAATAGGGTTAGAGATGCAGCCCTAATGAATGCCTTGAGAGAGGTCTTTATGATTGTCTTAAACCCAGATTCAAGAGTCCAGATCCACTGATCCTTTTGCAGTGGATAAGGCAGTCTTAAAGTTTAGGAGGGCTTTTGGCTAGTGCTGGTAGGAAAGTGTCTCTTTATTCAGACATACGTATTGGCTTGGAGTTTCAGGATGATTTTAAAACATGCATGGGGTGATCACAGTTGGCAGCAGCCAATTTGTAACAAAGCACCAGGACGAGCTAAGACAAATGTGTTAGCTTACTCCACATGACCTCTGAGCATAAAAATAGAAAATTCCGTTCACTTGCAAGGAATAGAGACACGCCGAAGAGCATGGTGACTAAAGTGCTCCTCTTTACCAGAATAGCTGCCTGAAAAAGTGCAGAGTGGGAGTTCTGTTCAGCTCTCTTGCTCAGTGTGCGCTGGATGCTCTCTTGCTGCCTGCCTGCATGAGTCATGTCTGATTTGCATGAGGTGCCAACAGACAAGGGACTAGCCTTTGCCCGACCTTTTCTTTTTTCCCCTTGGGCTGACTCAGTGTGTCTCTGGCAGCTGTGCAAATGCAGAGTCACTTTGTGGCCAAACAGGCAAAGAAAAAGCTCCTTGAGGTCTCAGTCGCACAACGTGACATCAGCAAAGCACATGGCATTTACTCACTGAGATCCTGAATCAGGCGTTCCAGATATGTCAATCACAGATGTTGGATATGTTCTTACTAAATACCCAAATTAAGCCACAAATGCTGAATAGGCGTGCTTGACAGCTTGCCTTCCCTCTGGCCCTGTGGCTGAGAAGGCTGTGGGAAGTAGATCAAACCTCTTAGTAGGAGAGGCAAAACACTTCATACAATAGCATTAGGGTTTCACCTTGGACAGGATGCTGGGTCTGGTGCAGCTGGGTGCTTTGTGGACCTGTTCCCAAATCCCCTGGTGTTCTCAGTCTCAGCTCACAGATGGCACACCACAGAGCTGATACCTTTTGATGGTGTGGATGTTACCCTGTTCAGAAGGTCTCGGCTAGGGTCCTTCAAGCAGTGCAGCACAGCACTATAGTGCAGAAGTGAGGTCTGATGCTGCACACACAGGTAAGTCATGGAGGAGGAGAACAAGGATTTTTTAGGTTGCTCTGCTGAGCCTAATGGGCATCTTAGGGTACGTCCATTTTAGCTGGTAATAAAGCTCAGTAGGAGCATGTCTCTTGGGTGAAAGAGTGAGAACCAAAGACCTGGAGTCCACATGGCACATGCTTTAAGGGTTTTACTCCTGCATTGTTCTACTCCAGTCCCATGGACTCAATGCCATTTGCAGCTGCAGCACGTCTTCAGATTTGATTTAATCCCAAAGGAATCCAGTTTACACACTCTGGGCCTGTGGGCCTTCAAGATACAAGGTCCATGGATTTTGGTGCCGGTTATGCCTTTCTGAGTCTGTTGCTGATAGCTGTCATTAGCTAAAGGCTGATTTTGATCTTTGGTATCTTATCTCTCATCTTAGAGGACAGGTTCCTCTTCCGAATGCAACAGCTGTTGAAAGACTTGCAGCATTTCCACTCCAGAAGTGCTGTAGGTATAACTTGGAAATCCACCTGTAAGCAACTCTTTGCAAGATGTATTTAAAGAGACTGTTGCATATTCTTGATTGTTGTCTATCCTGTATTTGTGTGAAATAGTATGAGCAGGAAGAGTGCCGCAAACTCCATTTTTAAAAAGCACGGTATCTAGGAAATACTGTCTGCTAAGTTCTATAGAGCTACATAATAAAATACATAATTGCCTACCTATCTTATTGGAGTACAATTTACAAAAAATACCTGTTTTCCTCTTTTGCAGAAAGCAAGATGATTCTTAAAGAAAATGTCGCAGAATATCAACCAAAATTGATAAAGAAAATCATTCTCACTTTGTGCTGGATCCTAGCATTGTTTGTCAGTGGGGCAGAAGTCAGAGAGATTGACTTGCTAGGTAAGAGTCTGCTTTGGTGAGGTTTGGGTGTTTGTGGTGCTTTCTGACAGCTGAGAAAAATGCATCTGCTTTTTGCCATGCCTTCATGCGATTTTCCTGCACCTGTTCATGCTTGTGTCAGGCAAACAGCTGTTTCTAGCCTTTCTGCAAGCTTTTTAAGTTTTGGTAAAACAGTTTACCCTAAATATGGCTAAAAATTCAGTTCCCTAATGAAAAGAAAAGGGCAAATGTAAAGGAGATTTTCTGAGAACTGAATGGAGCAAATGAATTTCTTCTGTGATTCCTTGAAGTCTCCAGCAGCTGGTCCAAGCCTGTCAGGAGGGAGAAGGAAGAGAAAGGCAGGGTGAGACGATACATTAAAGTCTACATTAAAGTCTTCCACCCACACAATCTATCTGGAGGAGTTTGACCCAATTCAGTTCACAGATAGAAACGGAAACTGCGAAGTCTCCCAGGTGGGCAGGCGAGAAACTGAAGATTTCATGCCCTCCCTTCAGCTGAAGTGAAATCCTGTCTTACTTTCAAGGGTTACCACATCCTGACTGGCAGGAGGGGTTATGCAGCAAGGTCGGTCAGCCTTTAGAGAATTCGGGGTTAGAATGGGTGACCACAGCTTTCGGAATCCAAAAATTTGTTGAATTTTAGTAGACAGTAACTGAAACATAAGAGGGGAAAGATTTGAAAGCAGTGAGACAATAATGCTCGTCAATCTTACCCCTGATAGGGACCATGGCAGGCAGGCTCTGCTTCTTCAGGTTTATGTCAGTCCCTTGTCCATTAATTTGAGGAGCGCTAGAAGAGCTGCATCTGCTTTTCTACAGAGTTGCGGCTTAACAGGTTAGGACCCATGTGAAAATCGTCAGTTCACTAAAAAAGTCTTTAGCTATTTTCACACTAAGGTTTTGAAAAAGGCCTAACAAACCTTTGGAAAACTTCGAATAAACTTTTGAGAACGTTGGCAAATTCCATGTTTAAGGAAATCAAATCTCTGTTAGCCTAGCATCTGCTCACATAAAAATTATTTAACACAAAGAAAGGTAAAGTTGTATTTTTGTAGTATTCCTGAATAGTTTTCTTTAAACATGATGACTGTGTGTTCTTTCAGGTGGTACTGATACCTTATTTTCCTGCTTTTCAGGATGTTCCCATGTTGAACCTCAAATATGGTACCGTGCAATTAGTGACGAGGAGTTTGTTTTACAATGCGCTTTACCAGACAGAGATGTTACCCACATTTATAACAATTCACTTCTAAAACAACATCAAGTGAAATGGTTCTGGCATCAGAAAGATAAAGAGCCACTGAAGGCTATCAAGGGAAGCTCTAATCCTGCACTCCAAGGGGACGTGCTTTGGTTTAAACCACTAAGGGACAGTGCTTCTGGAGTGTACATCTGCATGATACGGTATGTAATGGAGCAAAACACTTATATTTCTGTGCAAGAATTAATAGGGTTTTTTAATGTATTAAATATTTAACTTTTTTTCCTGCATCACTCAGGGAAAAAATCCCATGTCTCAAAATTGTACTGGAGGTTCAAACAAAGAGGGAGGCAAAATGTTCAGGTTATGACACAAATATGCTATATCTTCTTGCTGGCAATGGGAATTCAATAACTTGTCCTGGGACAAAATGCTACAGCCATGTGAAAAAGACAGATGTAAAATGGTACAAGGTAAGACTGAGTTTCTTGAGCATTCGAAAAAGCTCAGTGGAGGTATAGCTTTAGGTCTAGCTAATGTTCAAGTGCCACAGGTTTCTGAACTCTTCTTTGGTAGACAATGCAGCCTGAGAGATTAAACCCAAAAGCAGAATCTTGAATTGCTGTATATCAAGTCTGGAAGTAAGAGTTTTGAAGAAATTTGCCACACTCAAAATATTATTCCATGAAACAGAAGCCTAGAAATGCTTTCTCTTCAGCTAGGAAGCTGAAGTAATTGAGAACCAAAATAGGTTCTCTACAAAACGGACTCGTGATTGAAATTTAAAATTTTAAGGTTTGTTTTTATATTTTAAATTCTGACAATATCAAATATACCAAAGAAAAAATGGCTTTGTTATTTTAAGATTAATATTTAAAATTGTTCTTTCCAAGACTCCTGTTTTTAATGAAACACTATTCCACTGAAACATTATTGACTTACTTTTTTTCAAATGACCACTAAAATACTTGCAAGTTAAAATTATTGCTATTGTGCTTGTAAGGATTGTAATATTCCATCTAAACCTCTATAAATAGCAAATGAAAATGATTGAAATTTCAATTGTGCATTTTACTACTGAATATTATTTACATTATTTATTCTATCAAGTAGAATGGTCATCTAGTCAAAGTTACTCTTCATTTACTTTCAAACTTTAAATAGGGTATATCTTTGCCTGCATCTTGATCTGAAGCCCACTGAATTTAAGGAGATTCTTTCCATTTTATGTTAGTGGATTTTTTTTTCAGGAATTTGATTTAAGGGAAAATCCTGGTGGGTTTAGAGAATATGAATATACTGAAAAATAGGGGTGCTTCTCAAGAATTAGTCAGTTTTCATCCTTTTAAAAGCAGTGGCAATGTTGTTAGTCTCAAACAATTCAAAAGTGTGATTTACTTCTCATAAAAGAACATGAAAATATTTTCAAAATAATTTATTTACAAAATAAAAAATACCCAGTCCATAAAAAAAGTGTTCCTTTTTGTTGCTTTTTAGTAATAGGAGTTTAATTGGCATGAGGTTCATGATTTCACATTTCTCTCAGCAACCACGAATTTTAAATATTTTTTTTAAAAAGGGAATGGTATTCACATATGATGGACCAAATTTTTTTAATATAACTGACAAATGTCCTCAGACTCCTAATAAATCTTTTTTTGGGTTTCAGTGGAATTTGGCTTAGCCCTACTGCCGTGGTAATCCTATCCAAATATCTTTCAATATAATTTAATAACAGCAACAACAACAACAAAAGGACTTCTAATTCCTTGATATTCTTTTCTTTTCATTAGGATGGTCATCAAATAAAACATAGGAAAAGCAGACAAAGCCTAAAGCTTAAGCATAATGAAATTTATTTGAATCCAACCTATGACAAAGATGGTGGGATATATGTGTGTGATTACACTCTCTATGACAACACTACCAAGTGGACAATGAGAACAGCAGTAACAGTAGAAGTCATTGGTGAGAAATACAATAACTCAGAATAAAATACCTGAAGTAAAGTATGTTTTCTCTATTTTTTCCTACCCTATTCATGTCTTTTGTTCAGGCTCTTGTTCTGAAAACCCCATAAACTGAATTACCTACACGATCTTTAAAATACTCTTCCAAGTGTTCTGAGGACATCTTGGGACGTTAACTAGAACCTCCAATGTTCAGTAATAACATGTAGTATACCATGTCATAATTTTCAAGATCTAATTCTGCATTGGATTTATTGTACTTCCTAACAGTGGGGATCGAATCTACAAAAGCATTTAGATCTCNCGATCTTTAAAATAGTCTTCCAAGTATTCTGAGGACATCTTGGGACGTTAACTAGAACCTCCAATGTTCAGTAATAACATGTAGTATACCATGTCATAATTTTCAAGATCTAATTCTGCATTGGATTTATTGTACTTCCTAACAGTGGGGATCGAATCTACAAAAGCATTTAGATCTCTTGATCTAGTAGCAGAATTCATGAAACTCCAACTGGTGCCAATGCTCTCTGTGTACTGTATGGGGAGCGTTAGGAAGATACTTGCATACTAGGAGGAAGGAGTGCTAATCCTGCATGGGAAACATGGACAAAAGCAGTATATCCCAATCCTACCTCTGTCCCTGAAGTAGAGGTTTATGTGAAAGTGAGAGTTAGATAGAAAATTGTTCCTTGGGCATGAATGGGACCTTCATTTTTTCACTTGAAAATGATGAGGAAGGTGATGTTGGTGGGATCACTGCCCATCTTCCACATAACTTTTTAACAGCAGAGGAAACAGAAGACCTGTGAGAAATCTAATTAACAAACATGCTATTTGTTGTTGTATGTGCTCTTCAGGGGATAGCATCAGTGTCTGCATGACCTGTTCTTTTAGGCTTTGTTTGAATGGCTAAATAAAACTGGCCAGAACTCTATGGCACAGTGATATGGCATGGCCTTATATTCAAATCACGGTGACCTTTTCTGTAATATTTACTGTCCTCTGCTGCCCTTCAGGCAGAGCCCAGATACTGCCTGGCAGAGTGTTGTTGGACAATGTCAACACTGTGCAAGGGAGCATGCTAGCAACTCAGAATCAGGAATGAGGGAGACTGTTTAGTTTGCTAAAAGAGAGATGTAGTTATGCTTTTCTCCAGACATTTGTGGTTGAGTGCTGTAACACAGTCTCGTCAGACACTCCAATCACTCCAGTCAATCACAGGTCCCAGAGGTAAGTATTGGCTACATTGGTTCTATATCCTGAGCTGGATGGACACAGTACTGCTGTTTCTGCATGGCAACAGCACAGGACCTATTCGCAAGATCCTGGTGGAAGGTGGGCCACTCTGTGGAAGGGAGAACAAGATTTAGGGAGCAGAAGAACGGTGTCAGGTGAGGCAACCTGGTTCTGTGATCTAGTGAGGACAGCAATCCTCTGAAATTCCACGGCCTCGTGAGGACAGCACTCCTATGAAATAGCTGGTCCCTTTTTTGCAGATGTTTGATGCATTTGGTACAAAGAAGTCATGGGAAAAATATATACATCCCATCAGGACAAGGCCTGAAAACCACGTCTCACCGACTTTTGAGACTTCTGTGTACTGAGTTACATCTGATGCTCTTTCACTGTTCTCTCTGGCTGTATTCCCACAATATTTTCCAAGCAGACATGAACTAGCTCTGCTTTTATTCAGATCTGACTGAACCTGAGCTAACGCACTGTGCTTCTCCGTTCTTTTCCCTCACCTAACAGCACAGTCAGAAAAACACTTGAAAGGTCTCATACACATATGTACTCCCCCTGAATCTTGCACACGTTTCTCTGCTGTGGCTTGGTTTAAAAAAAAAAAGTGTTGTGTGGCACCATTTCCTGCAGTACGGGACTTTCCTAGAATATCAGAGCTGTGAGTTTTAGCCCCTTCAGGTTATTTTTTCCAGAGCCTGGGTAATTGCTTAGTAGACTGTACGAACTGTGGGTGTCATTATCTGCGCCCTTTGGCAGCCCTTGTTTTGAACAAAACATGGTTATTTTAATGCAAGTACCTGTGCTTGTGAATGAGGTGTGTGTGCTGTATGTGTGCTTACTGGGCATGAAATTGGGCTTGGCAAGGAACTGGTGTAATAATTGTGTCCTTCAGGGGGCTTTGCAAGGGGGGGCCCTAATTTCTGAATCTTAAATAACCTGGAGTGCAAGCTAGATGCGATTCTTCTCAGCTCAAGTAAGATGGCAATGCCTCAGACTGAGATAGCAAGTGTTTAAGTAGCTACATAAGTTTTGTGGTCAAAACTCCCTTATCTGTGCAGTCTCAGACATTTTAACAGCTGTAAATCATCCTCTTGGACTTAGGTGTCTAAATTCCACGTAACATTTGAAAAACAAAATTCTTCAAGATATTTTCTCTGCTCTTCTGCACTGATGATAGCATTATAGTTATTAACAGTATTTCTGTTAATTGCAGCAAAAAACACTATCCATCCACCAAACTTCTTGTATCCCAATGGTGTGGTGATCCTCGAAGCAGAACTTGGTAAGTTTTGATTACTTGTCTAAAAGTGAAAGAAAATGTTTAAATGAGGTATTGATAGGCAATGATGGATCTTGAAAAAGCAAAATAGTTTTGGTCTCTGAGAGGATGAGAATTCTATATAAAATGTAGTTTTCTTCTTGATACATATCTTTGTGGATATTAAAGGAAGCATCACGTGCTATATGGATACCAGGCTATTTAAGAGAAAAATATTCTGGTGACCTCCATGCATTGTTTCCCTGTGCTAATCTGTTCCAGGAAAGCCACTTCAATTGGAATGCCGTGTGCAGTTTGGCTTTGAAAGAGTTTCTCCAATGAGGGTAACATGGAAAAGAAGCAGCAAAGAAAATATAAGTGAGAAATTGAATCAGGAAACAAGGTAAGAAAAAACACAGTAGCCTGATTACTGCTGCAGTCGGCAACTGTAAAAATCCTACAAGAGCGTTACTGAATACATTCTACTGGAAGAAACTCAGAAGGCTCTGTTCTTCGACACATGAGTGTGTACGTCCATCAGCACGTGACAGGCATATGCACTTCACATACAGAAGCGCATATTAACAGTCAAGAACTCAAATTTTCTGCGCAATTTTAACTCCTCTTCTTAAAGCTTTAGCTCATGGTCAGCTTCAAGATAAAAGGGGCTTGGTTGCCTGTGCTTGAATCAGCTGTTTTCAAGTGTTCCCTCTGTTGTGCCTTGCTAGCAACTCACATAATCTGTCTTTGGAAGCTGTCTCCGCGTGGGGAATAAACCAGATCAGTAAAATGGTACTGAGGGCATTGAAAGGAGTTTTGGTGCCTCAGATGTTGGGATGTGTTTTTTGAGTCAGGTCGAGGACTCGCAGCACTGAATTTCAGGACACTGAATTTCAGGGATCTCCCCTGGCAAGAATTAACCAGACCCTGTAGAGAAGCAACATGTGGGACAAAGGTTTTCTGTGACCTGGGGCAGTGCAAATAGTCACCATGCTTCCCTTTCTTTCCCGTACTTCCCTGTCTTACTCACTTGTGCAATGTCCAGCTTGGGCAAGAAACGTAGTAGAGGCAACACAGGCAAGTGTGTCTTTTACTACGCAGCCCTGAGTCATCTTTATGCAAAAACTTTTCTTTACACTGGGTGAAGCAAAAGACCTGCTGTCACTGTTAAAACCAAATTCTTACTAGGAGTCATATGGGAAAAAAAATAAGAAATTATTATATCGCACACACACATGCACGCACACACTCACACTCGCTTACTCATGAGGTAGATTGGAAATCGGATTTTCCTAACTTTTGAATGTTTAGCTTTGTAATGTTCTTCTTACCAAGTTTTTCGCTTTTTGCATGCATACGATTTCTATTTGTTTATTTTTTAGAAATCCAAATGAATAAAACATCCCCAACAGACTTTCAGTACCCGTTGAACCCTTGCCCATGCTCATGCCTGTGTATCTTGACTCAGCAGAGGTGGGGCCATGGTAGACTGTCGTTTTGAAGTCTCATGAAGTGAGGCACCTTCAGGACCACCCAGAGACACCTGTACTCGTGGCTTTCGAAGAGAAATGCTGAGACTCAGAAACTCTGGGTATTCTCAAGCAGTTGCAGACACAGATCTGTTGCCCACAACCCTCACTCAGTCCCAAAGGGATTTCTCTGTTACTTCTTCATTTCCTATACTTCCGTCCCTTATATATGTCTTATTCTGTTTGCTTATCCTGTGCTTGGGCTTTTTACCCCTGCGCAAGAGGCTGTGCTGCTCAGTCTTTTTGCCCATCTAGTTCTTTTTTGGGGCTCCTTTTCAAAGTTTCATTTACCTGTGTTTCCACCAGGGGAATTCTTTGCATCTTAGAAAAACACAAATAATGTCATAGAAGTCAAAGGGGTCTATATATTTAAAACTAGGCAACTGCTTAAGTATTTTTCTGAGTTGACGAATTAAGAATAAACCTTTCAGTCTGCAGACCTTTGATATTAGTATTTTCTCACAATGTAAAAACCAAATGGAATTTCCAAATCAGAATATTGCATCCCTGTTAAAAGTTCAAGTTGAATGTTAAGAAGTTGCAAGCTACTCTTTCTTTGTATTTAAGACATTCGGGGATGCGGGAATGAACAGCAAAGATATCATGCAAATACATATTTTTTTCTCTTTAGTGTTTATCCAAAAAGTTTAAAGGGGCACACACTTCTTCATGTTGCAAAACTGAAAGAAGTTACCGAAAGGGACCTCAGAAGCAACTTCACGTGCTTTGCTGAGAATTCAGTGGGGAATGCCACTGCTGTGATCCAGTTGAAGAGAAAGCAGAGAGGTAAAACTATCAATGGATAACTATTTGCTCTTGAAGACGCATTTTGATTTACTCACTCCTACAAACTCATTCCCTGTTGACACTGGGTTTTTAGCCAGCTGCAGAAGTTTCTTGAAGCTGAACGAGAAAAGTTTGGTTTGTCAGATGTCTAGAAAAGCACATTATTCTGAGGACTGCTCAGAAGCATGGGGGTATCTGGGGACCTACTGCAGGCAGGTGGGCCAAATGGAAGCTGGAGTGTAACTAGGAGGAAGAACAGGAGAGTAGCATCTCTGAACATTAATAAGCAATCTACTAAACTGAAGCAGAGTGGCTGCTGAAAGCAGTAATATTCCTTAATTTTCATAGGACACTTCTGTTTGTTTCCCCAGTCCTTAGCACGCATGTTTCTGATAAATTGCCATAAGTGATATGAGTGTGGCGGCCTTTCAAGCAAGGGCCAAAACCAGAATCGGTATGGAAATGAACCTATTGAACCATAGTTCGCAGTGGAGATTCACCACTGGAGTGGCACAGGAAGCCTCCAGCAGGACACTGTGCAGCTACGTGTGTTTTGATGTGACTTTTCCATCTCAAGCAATGACTAATTTCAGCCCTGCTGAGTGTACCACAGACTGTTTTCTCTGTGCCTTCCATCACAGATTGGCTTTTCATGCCATCAAGGAGATATCATTCAAAAAAAGTCCCTGATGGTAAACTGAAACTCTGTGTTAAGGTTTGCAGCTAAATGAATTCCTGACTTCCCTAAAGTTTGCTAGCAGGGCAAGATTGAAGATTGTGAGATGGTTTGCCCCCATTTCTGGACTGAGTTTTTCATCTAAGCGTCAACGTTATTTTGGAAAGCCTGAGTTATGACAGACCCTTTTCTTTCTACAGTATTTCTCTTATACATACTATGCAGTGCCATTTCTACTCTATTCGCGTTCCTTTTCTGCACTGCCTTTATTTACCAGCACTGGATTGAAATAGTGCTGATGTACCGAAGTTATCTGGTCAACAACGAAACTACAGGAGGTAAGAAGCATTGTATAATATTAATCTTCTCCAGTTTTTCTACTGCCATTTGCCATATGGATTAATCTGGTGTGAATTTACCACTAAGAATTCTCTTAATGACCTTGTTCTCTTTGAGCCAATACAAAGGTTATTAGCTAGCAAGATGCTCAGTGGATTCAGATGGAGAAAAAGCCAGGCAGTGTTGAGGAAACAAATATCTAATACCAACTGAAATCTCACAGCATTTTACAAGATCCCTACTTTACCCATGGAAGATCAGAGTGGGAAGTTAAATTCTGGCAGTCTTTCTTACAGGGGACAATAGAGCATCATCGGTGTTTTAACCTCATTCTCACAAAACGTGCAATAGAACCTGTGGACAAGAATCAAATACCCTTGCAGAACTAAGCAAAGGACTCCAGAGGCCATTGTATTTTTCACTTGAAACCACATAATTTCTCAGAAGAATAAACAAAGGAGAGAAGTAAGATGATATAGGGCAACAACTGAGAAGTGTATGTTCAGGTAATATGTTTACACCAGAGTGATCGGCTTCTGATATTTCAGATCTCTGTAGTAGAGTTGCCCCAACATCTCAGCTAAAATGGGTCTCCAACACAGTAGGCAGTGTAAAAATTTATTGGAAACGACAGCGTCTGCAACATATAACTTTCTTACATGGCTTGAAGGAAATCTGACAATATGTGCCCAAGAAAATTTTTCTAAAAATTCTTGAATCTTGATGCAGCTTGAGAATATGTGTCTGAGTCTGCTTTTTTTGTTTGGATGTCTATATGTAGATTATGCAAGAGTGTGAAATAACTGTATCTATATATCTATAAGTACATAATCAGACAATTATTTCCCCTTTTCGAAAGTATTTTTGTGAGTCCTAAGACAGCTGGCAGAAGAGATTTGGGAAATCACTCAAAATTTCCCCTCTATTTGTTAACAAATTGATTTAAGAACCTCTGGAAAGTCCCCTTAGAGCTTATCCCGTATGTCAGTAGGACAGAGACAGACCTGCCAAGATTTGTGCACTGAAGTTGAAGACACTGTTGGGTTCCACCATTGCAGCCTCTGTCCTGCTTCCTGACTCTCATGTACTGCATGCACGCAGCACCATTCACAGCACTGGGGCATGGAGTGTGCCTACCCAGATAGTTTTCTGCCTAAGGTCGTTGGCCATAAAATGTGTTCTCATCTGTAGGATTATGTCCTTCTCACTTCATGTGGATGCGTATCAAGTCACCTGAGGTCTGAAGGGGCTTGCTCATAGAGCAGCAAAGCAGCAGTTATGAGTTAATTTTGGTGTTTCTTCCTTTCCATCAATTCTTCTCTTCCATGCCTCTTGGCATAGAATCAGAGAATTGTAGAATCCCACAAGGTTGGAAGGGACACCTGAGAGTTGTCTGATGCCACACCATGCTCAAAGCAGAGCCAACCTAGGCCAGGTTGCTCAGGACCTTGTGCACAGAGAATTCGCAACCTCTCTGGACAATGTGCTCCAGTGTTTGACCACTCTCATAGGCCAAAATTTTTCACTAACATCTAATGAGCATTTACCTTGTTGCAACTTGTGTCTGTTGCCTCCTCTCCTATTATTGTGCAAGTCAAAGAAGAGCCTGCCTCCATTATCTCCATACTCTCCTTTTCGGTTGTTGAAGATAGCAGTCAGGTCACCTTTTTTTCCCATGCCTCTCTAACCCTTGGTCTTCCTCTTTAGCCAGTTCGGATAAAGCTCTTAAAAATCTTGCCTTCCTCCAAAAGGAGAAAGAAACAATGCAGAAGCTGTGATACTAACATTTATAGACCTTGTACGCAGTCACTTTGCTTAACTCTGTTATTCTTCATTTCCTACCCTTTGGGCATCTTAAATGTTTATTCCAAAAGTTCCTCAGTTTGTAACTGTCCTTCTGTTACAGTTATGGGGGGAAAAAAATCCTAGCGGTGCTTAATGTGCGTTTGTTTTTAACTTGCTATTGTAATAGTAGTATTATAAAGGAAAATGGTGATTGTCTAATAAGATTGTGGTGACCTCTGTGGGTGAAATGAGGAATATCTGGCTTGTAGTGCAATTTGTTTTCATTTAAAAACTGTTTTCAAAGGAGCTTCAATTCAGGGTGTAGCTGAATTGAACTTCAACTAAACCAATATAGCGACCCTCTGCCCCACCTTCGATTCCCACACTAGTCCTGCGTGCCTGCAGTCGGTGATTCATTCTTGCGGGCAGAAGTTGGTTCAACTTGGCAGAAAAAAACCTCAGTAAAAGACAGTGAGTAGCTAGCAAAGTGAATCAGCTTCCTCTGTAACCACAAGAGCTTCAGCACCAGTAGAAGGAAGTGGTGGAAGCGTGTGGCCAGGAGCAGAGAGGAGGAGCGGAAATATAATGTGTGTTGTCTAATCATATCCTTGGCCTCTAAACATAATCTGCACACCTATGTTTTGTTTTGATGACATACTTTCTGCTACATGCTGGTTCTGAATGTTGCTGTTCCAGCCCAGCTCATGCATGCCATTAGTTTTCCATGTGTATTTCCTTTGCTCCCTGGAATCCATATGGGCTCTTCTCAATCCCGTGGGAACCTGATGGAGCTAGGACCACAGGTTTGTGGTCCTGATCTTACACCTAGGGATAGAAATCAGGAGGTTAACACTGAGGAAAGGGGTGATACTCGACACCATTACTTAGCTATCTGTGCTGGAGGTAGGTGTCTCAGTCCCCGTGCAGTGAAAATGTAGTCAGTACGGTGAAATCTAGAGAGCTGCTCAGCTCGCCCTGCAGCAGTACTCCGCAGTAGGACTCTACACTGACAACAGCTGAATTTCTTTCTGGTTTCTGTTAACTGTATTGACATACGATACTACTCAGCTGACTGAACACAGGTGTCTGATGTCATTTGTGCCTCCTGAGGATGTCCTGCCATTCCAAAATATTTGAGTTTCCAATAGTTCCCAAGTCAAATTTGGCAGTCACATCAACCTTAGGACATCTTAAATGGCGTCAAGTAACTACATATGGGAATGGAACTGAGTCCACTGTGCCTTTTGCTTCTACCAGCAATTCCTTTTGTTTTCCTTCCTCCTCCCTCAAGTGTAGTCCAAATTTTATCCAGCAAATAGATCAGATTTGCTTGTAGTTAAGAATGGGTCTAGCTCAGGTCATTGGTACCAGGGTGTTTTAAAGCTGAGAAATGCTCTTTATATACTTTCCATCTGCACCTCACAAACATATTCTTTTAATGAGTCTGAAACAAACTTCAGAAACTGGCCTGTACTCAGTGTCTGAGCTGATATTTAGATCAGACTTAGGCTTTGCTGCTTGCACCAGTCTGTCTGATTAGAAACATAACAGTGTATGAAAATAGTGCATCTTCTGCAAGTAGCTAATACTTAAGAACATTGTTCTTTTAAAATCCACTATATTTTCAAATTGATAATTATTTTTGGAATCAGCATTTGGGCAAATGAGAGAAAAGATTTGGAATCATTTCCTACTACATGGGTTTTGCCTGGAAGAGGCCAGATCTTCCACTGGTGACCATGTTTGTGAAAGTGGAGAAAAATGCCTGATTTAAACTTCCTTGCACTAGAGTCATCTGTAGCTTCCTCATTTGCTTTGGTAGTGTATGTCTACAAAATTTGCAAGACAATGAGGAGTAAGGGTTGGATTTGGATAACTGGATGGTTGTACTTCATGAACAAGTGATAGTTTTAGGTTTGTGTTGTGCCTACTTAAATAGATACAAACAGAAACCAAGTATTAAGAAAGAAGTTGAATGCTTCAGACTTGTTAATGTATACAGTGTTACTTGTTTATTTATTTTAGATGGCAAAGAATTTGATGCGTTTGTGTCCTATGCAAAACTAGACTCTTCTGAAAGTGATTCTACTTTAATTAGTGAGGAAAAATTTGCCCTGGAACTTCTTCCAGATATGCTGGAAAACAAATACGGATATAAGTTATGCATTCTTGAAAGAGATATTCTTCCGGGAGGAGGTAAGGTCCCCGTGAATGGTAGGAAATCTTCAGTTCTTTATAGAATTGTTTTTCCCTTTCCAAAAAATTTTATGCACCAGATCAGCAAATGGCATATTTTGGTACTGGAGTTTCTGCTCAAATCTCATCGTGGTTTGATTTTTGTATTTGACCCCTGCACCTGAGGCATACATACGTTTGAATGTGGTTGCTAGAAGCTACTAATCTGAGACAAGGCTTCCTGTCCAAGAATTTCTTTGCAAGCAGACTCCATTCTCTGAAAAGAAGACCTCAAATATTTCAGTAGTTATTTCTGAGCGACTTTAGGCAGTGCAACCTGCAGTAATTAGAAAGTCCTTAGTACTTGTCCCTGGGAGAGATAAAGACAAGTCCAAGTATCCCTTGGGACCCTGTTTGAGTAACAACAAAGTGTGTTGAGGTCTCAGCTGTGCCCTCTGCCTCCTGAGCAGCAAGATGTGTTCTCCAGGCTGTGTAAGAACAGCCACAGTACCCTCTGGTAAGACATCCATTTCTAGGGGTTATGTGATTGCTCATCACCCCCATTTTTGGTTTTCCTTATTTCTGGGTTTCAGCTGTTGCTGAAGGAATTGGTAAGATTAAAAGTCCATTATAGAATGCAGTGACGATTGCCATTTCTTCTCCAGCATACACAGATGAAGTTGTTATAGCTATTAAACAAAGCAGACGAGCAATAATTATTTTGAGCCCAGCCTACATCAGTGGACCAAGCATCTTTGAATTGCAGGCAGCAGTGAACTGCGCATTGGAAGACAAAAAGATCAAGCTGGTATTAATAAAGTTTCAGGCTTTCCAAGAGCCAGAGACTTTGCCTCCAGAGGTGAAGAAAGCTCTTCGAATTTTACCAGTCGTTACCTGGAAGTCTTCTATTTCTACTGCTCCTAACAAGAAGTTCTGGAAATACATGCATTACCACATGCCGGCGAAAACTACTAAGATGTTGGGAAACTGCGGCCTAAAGGGCCTTTTCCAAAGATTATTCAGCCTGGTATATCGATAGCAGACGTTTCACAGAGGGATGACAGTAGGCTCAGAAATGGTGATGTGATTGTAAAAGACCTTTTCTACGTCAGATGACCGCTGTGGACCGTCATGGCAGTCAGCAATAGCTCACTTCAAAACAGTGAGAAGGACTGCAGTGTGACAGTGCTGTGGCCCCACAGTAAAACTAAGTGGCACTGCACACAACTGTAAATGTGAGCTATCTTTTATAAGTTATTTTATTATTATCTTTATTATATTTATTCTATTTTTTTGCTGTGATGTTGAGACATACATGTGAATGTTTTGTTCTTTGCACTGTATTTCTTCTGGAATATTTTTATACTTGTTTTCTAGAAAAAGATGAAAAAGGGGAACTCCAGGGGAAGCTTGCAGTTTAATTTTCTTGTGCAGTCCAGTGGAACAAATCCAAACTCTTTAAATGAGTTACCTTCTCTTGTGGGAGCACTAAGGAAGCACCATGGGACACTGCTACTGCTGGGTATGGCAAAAGGGTTGAAAAAAGAAGGAGCCCTGTGTCAGGGCTGAATCTAGGCATCTCCATCCTTCCTGCAACGGCAGAAAGCACTCCTACCAGTTGTGAAACCTTTCATGCTCAGACATCTACACATTGCTGATCCTGTCTCGTGCTGGTCATGGGTCATTCGTGGGTCCCATCTAACCTCTCGGTATTATGGGTTCATTGCAGTTGTAAATCAAAGTTCTGGTTGTCACAGCTAGTAGACTTCCAGGGACTCTGATGTCTTTCCCTTGCAGTCCTCTGGCTGCGAACTCTCCAGAGTTCAGATCGCTTACTCTCAAGGCATCTTGCAGTCTATGTACGTATGGCTGTAGCTAAGTGAAATGCAATGGTTAGTGTTAAGAAAAACTGAGTAGGAGAGCCACTGATTTGGTGTTCTACTGACTTCATTTGGCTTTCAAGTTAAAAAATTCTTGGTTTATAATGCTAATTGAATAGCTCATCTGCCAGATTCTTTGTTGGAAAGGGACTTCAAGAAATACTGATGTTAACAGGACAAGTACACTGAAAAAAAGAACAACCCTTCTGCAAGCAGGCTGAACATTATCTACCTAATTTTGTGTTGGGTTCAAAATCTTCAATGGGAGGACTGGTGGTGGTGCTGTGGGGCACAAGCAGAAGGTAGTGCTTCATGTTGAAACAGAACATCAAACGGCATCACTGAAAATTTTGGCACTGCAGTTGCACCTGCATTGGGGATTTACTTCAGATCATGATAAGCTTTTGAAGGAAATCTCCCAGCTGTCACCACTTATTGCTTTGCACTACAAAGCATCACAGGTGCACATATTGGATCCCTTTCCATAGAAAGATGATTTGAAGATATTCTCCACCCAAGAAGGGACAGTCTGTGGGACCAGTTGGCCTGAAGGAATCCCCTCCCAAACACGTACAGTGTGGATGTGGGGTCTTCAGCACTAGTTGTTTTGGGGTACATTTCTGTTCTAACTAGTCTACTCTGCCTTCCAACACAATCAAATCAGTGGGCAATTTGAATAATTTGTCAGTAAATTAAATTTACTCACTGCTAATAGATGTAATAGAGGCTTTAGCGGCTTCTATTCAACACTATTGCGTTTGCACACTTTGTTATCCTAACACTAAACATGGCAGTTTTTGTGGAGGGAAGAAGAGGCTGACCTTTTAAAAAAATATTTTGTAAGGGTGAATGTCGTGTTGGAGGAGGATAATGTGGTTGTCCAGTAAATGCCTTGCTGGCACGAGTGAAACAAATATCAAATACAAGACAACTCAAGATCTCGTTTCAGGCACATGATGTGCCTCGGACCTTCTTCTTTCTATTGCTGTAATGTGCTAAGTTATACACACACGTCGAAGAGAACGCATTTCTCAACGAGAGCGTAATTTGCACGGTCCTCCAGCAGATGTCCCTACCGCAAGCCCTGCAGAGCCCATTTATTTACACACCGAGTAGTTTTGTCACCAGGTGAGACAGGACCAGTGAGCAGTGCCAAGTGTGGTACCTGAGGTGCCTGTTGAGCTGGGCAGGCAGACGGGAGTGAGGGCAGGAGAGGAAGGTATGGAGCAGGCTCTCCTGCCTGCCCAGGATGGCACCGTCTCTCCCACCTGATCCTATTTACTCATGCCGCACTTGCTGCCTCAATGGTGTGCATTGCAGCTTTTTTTTTTTTTTTACAGTGGGGAAAAAAATCAGAGTGGCCGGATAAATAGTGTAGTCGGAAAGTTTTTTATTCCTTAACAGGATGATGCTGTGGCCAAGGCTTATCTGGGTAGGAGAACCTGCAGAACCGGTATCTTCATACAAACTCCAGGTCCGTCTGTAACACAAGGAACAGGACAGGCACGTTAGGGCTTTTAAAATGACCTCTAATAGGCAAATGAAGCAGACCTGAGGAAGAAGTGGCGGTGGCTATGAGCAGCGCGAATCAACAGGAGTGAGTGTTACGTACCTTTGCGCACCCGCTATACGCTCTATCTGTAATAAAAGCCCGAGACATGGGCTCTGCCGTGCTTGAACATGCAAAGATTTTGAACGGGTTGCTGTTGCTGTCGAGTCTGGTATGCTGTTCTGCTGCTGCTTTTGTGGATGAGCCAAACCTGAGCAAGGGTTTCTTGCTTCACTATGAACCCGATCACAGGGATGCTGTTGGCTCTTCACAAGATACGAGGCTACATGTTTTCACAGTGGACTATGACTATGTGCAAATTCCCTATGAAGTTACTCTTTGGATCCTCCTTGCCTCTTTTGCAAAAATAGGTAAGTAGAAAATGGGATCTTGGGCCCTCCTATCTCAGCAAGAATTTAAAAATGTACTATGTAACCAAGTATCTTCCATGCATTTTTGTACCTGGGATTTATTTTACAGGTCCTGTCCTCAAAAGAACAGGTGTGTTCATTACCATGACAATGACAAAATTCCACCTCTGAATGCTTCCAGCTTACTTAAGTAAATGTGTGACCTCTAACCCTCACGTGTCTTGGGATGTCCATGCTAGTAGAGTAGCAACGGAGCTCCCCTACACAGTGCTGTCCATCCCTTTCTCTAGTCTTTAAACAACACAAGATATTAGAATTTACAGCCTGCCACAACTGTAGAAAACAGTTACACCAGACTGAGACTTCAAGTGTACTGAATTTGGGAAAGTGGGAAGAACTCTTCCGTTTTGCAAATAATAGGAAGCAATTCCCTATGAGTCTTTGCTTTATGTGTTTGCTGTTTAAAGTTGCTCAGAAAGTAATACCAGAGGAGAGGGACCGAGAGTCTCAGGATGGTGTAGGTCATTACTTACCCTAGTAAGTACCTTTTGAATACATACCAATACATCTAGCTTCTATTAGAGGTCCATGTAGGTATCTGAATGAAGAAAGACAACTCATGGAGAAGTAGGGACTGCAATGAACATAGAAAAAATGGCTTACCATGTGTCTTACACGTTTGCCTGCCTGGACTCAAACTATTTTGACCATTCAGAATTAATGCACCAGTATCAAATAAATGAAGAAGATGGTAATAATGTGAAGAGCTGCACACATATCATCTCCCTGCCCTTTTGATCTTCCACAGGATTTTCAAACATTCCTACAGAATAGGCTGGTAGGTAGGATCGATGATTTTCTGGAGGTGGCATGAAGACAAACATTTTTCATGTTGTAGGCACACAATTGACAAAGATTATTAGTGCTGACCATGATTTGCCAGTTTCTTAATAGCTGATAGTCTCAATCCTATAAACAAATGCCTTCACCGCTAAAATAATAATGAAAATTTTCACAAATCAGGTTTGTCATCATATCAGCAGAGCGTGTTAGCAGTGAGCATATCGACCAATTTCTATATTCATCATCCATAAAAAGATATGACTTGCCATACGCACATTTACTCTATATTCTTGTTTTGAGCAAGAAATAGGTAATTTAGAAGAACTGTGTGATGCCTCCCAAGCAGACCTGGGAGTTTTCCAATAATTCTATTTTTGATGAATAGTGTGGAGCTACTGACTTCAAATCTACTTCGAAGAAAGAGTTAGTCTGAATAATCTAGTTACTCAGAGAAGATTTCCAAACTGTTACAAATTTTCAGTGTTTATTCAAGTATTATCTTCTTTCCAGATTTCAAGATTTCAGAATGGGAAGCATTTCTGAACTCTTGAAAGGAAAAGCAATCCCCTTATTCTGTAAAACTAACAAAAGACTTGAACATGACTTTTTTAATTAAAAAAGGAGATGAGTAGAATTATGATCGTATTGTGCTTTTTTTGTAAAAACAAGTAGTCTACTAAACAAATTATTTAAAATTTAATGAAAACAGGTTGTTTTACTTTTGAATATTGATAATTCGAGAGTCACAGAAATGCAGTCATGTCATTAGCCGCTAGAGTTATGGGATGAAGGTTAACATAGCTTCAGGCACGGAGACACAGCCATTGGATTTATAGGTTTCTTAGTCTGTCTCGTTCTCAGTCTTGTAAATTCTGAACAATTCCTTACATTTCTAGTTAAGGCACTTCTCATTCACCGTATGATTACACAGTTCCTGGTATAGCGACTAGATGAGTCATTGCTAGATGGTATCTTAGCATTGGTATCGGTATTCGTGTAACATGGGAAGAATTATATGAACACACTTGGCAGCGGTACTACATCAAGGTAGGCAGGAGGAGATTCACACCCACAATATTTGTATGGGAAGTGTAGCTCTTTGTAAAACAGCTTGGCTACATCTGTGCTTGTAAACTAACGTGCATCCTGTCAGGAAGCTGTGTGTGACGGACCATACCGTGTCAGTGTTGACGCGTCCCTTCTCAGATCCGGCCCGTGTCCACAAGTCTTCTCCCAAGGCAGACTGTGGGCTGGGGTTTGCTCCCACAGGCAGTTTGGATGTGACCACTTCTTGCTGGGGCAGGGAAGAGAATTTCGCTATATGAATGCAAGCTGAACCTTTCTGTCTGGAAAAGCCTTTGGCTCGCTTCATTTGCTAGTGTAGACTCAGCCTTTATTCTAGTGAGGAAAAAAATCCCCCAGGGCGCATTTTTTTCTCAGATGTTTGATGGCTGCTGGTAGTTCTTTCAGCTCTGCTGAAATCACTGGTTTTGTTTCAGTAAACTAACCTATAAAGTTCTTGCAGAGTGCTGTTTACCTTGTGTAGGAATAGCAAGTTCCCCAGAAAAGCAAGGTTAAGCTTGTACAAAGTCTCATGTTACTGTGTCTTCATTCCTGCCACTACCTGAGATGCTTTGGACATTTTGGTGTTCGTGAGTACACCCTCCCTCAGTCTGTGGATCACCTGGAGTCTGTGCGATGCTTCAGAGGAGTGCTGGAAGTGCAGGGAGCTGAGCAGACTGTGGCATCTGAGCTGCTCCCTGCTGTCTTGGGCTTCTCTGGGTTCATGGCTGACCCAAGCTCTGGAACCAGGGACTCTCCAAAGCACTCTGGGGAGCTGTCCTCAGACCTACAGCCAGGGACAGGGGATCTTTATGAGATGGAGGGATAATAATACTGTGCCTCAGAGGTTTGGCAATAACAGTTGCGCAGCAACTATTCTTGAAGAATACTTTCTTCCCAAGTTGTGGAGTACTTTTTCAAAGAGGTTTCTGCATTCCTAGACATGGAGCTGAGACTCAGGCACACTTGCTCAGACATCGAGAGCTGGGTTAGGGGAAGATATTCATGGCCAAACTCTTTCCCTGCTGTAGTGATACAAGTCTGTGAATGCTTCATTTTGAAGGGAACAGACTGCTTGTGTATTTACTTTCATAATTTTAATAGCAAGACCTGGTTGTCTGAAGACAAATATTCAAAGGCAGGCAAAACCTCTGTCTGACATCAGGGTAATTTAAACTGTAGTAATACCCCAATGTTTTATTCAAGGTTTCCATCTCTATCATCGATTACCAAGACTCATGCCTGAAAGCTGCATCCTGATTGTCATTGGAGCACTAGTAGGAGCGATCATCTTTGCTTCTGATCACAAATCTCCACCGGTGATGAACACAAGTATTTACTTCTTGTATCTCCTTCCACCCATTGTCCTGGAGGAGGGTTATTTTATGCCAACTCGCCCATTTTTTGAAAATTTCGGGTCCATCCTCTGGTGGTCTGTGCTAGGATCTCTGCTAAACTCATTTGGGATTGGCCTCTCCCTCTATGGAATCTGCCAGATTGAAGCCTTTGGCCTGACCGACCTCCACCTGCTGCAGAACCTGCTCTTTGGCAGCATGATTTCAGCTGTTGATCCTGTGGCAGCTCTGGTAGTTTTTGAAGAAGCCTCTGTTAATGAGCAGCTTTACATGATGATCTTTGGAGAGTCATTGCTAAATGATGGCATAACTGTGGTGAGTTTCTTTCCACGCCTCGCCTTCCCCTCTTTGGGTTCTTGTGGATTGTAGGGTTATTGGGGACAGGGCAAGAGCAGCTCTGAGGAGATCCATGATAGGTTATTTATTTTAAGGATACTCCACTGGCAACACACAAGCGATTTTAATGTATGTAAAAATGACATCTTATATTAACTCTTTTGAAAACATATTGGTTTAGAGCAGCTGGAAGAGGGAAGCATCCACATACACATTAGACATCGCATCTTGGTCTTGCATCCACGGAAGTGAATGTATAAACTACGTCTGATTTTGCTGATAGGATCAGTGTAAGACCTAGGAATGTTCTTGACATTGTGCAAGCAAATAAACAGAAAATTGTACTGCTTAAAGACTGTAGACAGCAAGGGTAGCAATACAGGACACACTTCCTTGTCACATGCCTTAGAGAGCCCTCTGCAAAAAAAAAAAAAAAAAAAACGGCCAGATACAGACAACCTCCAGCCCCTTCTAGGAAGTTCCCCAGAGACCTTAGACAGGAATTCCAAAATCCACTGATGATTTTGCAGAACCCTGTTTCTATCAGTAAAAAACCTGACATTTGATAAACATTCACCTTTCTAGGGTGTCTTATCTCAAGTGTCCAGAAAAAATGCTTTTGGAATAAGAGAGATGCTGTTTGTCTTCTTTTAAATAGGAAAAGAGTTTTTTACAGAGCTTTTTGCTAATACTTTTCCCATTAGTTCTACTAAAACTTGGAGAAATCTGAATTTCTAATTGTAACCTACAACCGTTAAAAACATTTAGAACAGGCATGCTTTTCAAGCAGGAAATTCATTGCTCAGAAACCAACAGGATTGCTCATGTGGTGAAAGTTAACTGCAGGTTAAGGAGTTTTGCTAGATAAGATCTTTACACAATTTAAATCGCAGGAATCTAAAACACATAAAAACTATTCAGACACTGTTATACATGAGGTACAGCTCAACCTGGACATGTAAAATTTGTACAGAGTTCATTGCTGTAAGGCTTCATGAGAGAAGCGCAGTTTATGAGTAAAAGGAAAAGGACCGAAGTTATTTCTTGCAGCCATGGCTTGTTAATCATAAATCCTTCCTCTTGGTGAATCTGGGATGTAGCAGGGCTGATGTAGAACTGAGGGGCAAACGTTACTTAACTTTGACATACAAACTGCTTATGCGTTATAGTTGTAACAAAAATTCCACAATGCATCTATCGCATCCACTTGTCTTTTTAGTTCCTTGAAGTTCAGACCTCAAAAAGTAATACCTCTGCCTCACTCTGGAAGAGCTTTTTTTCACCCTTTTTTTGGACTGGCTCTCTACCTTGCCTCCCCTTCACTCGCAGTTGTTATTTATGATGTGGATCCAACTCACGATGGTATTTACGTGAGCTTTCAGTCCAGATCCTGTTANAACTTAACTTTGACATACAAACTGCTTATGTGTTATAGTTGTAACAAAAATTCCACAATGCATCTGTCACATCCACTTGTCTTTTTAGTTCCTTGAAGTTCAGACCTCAAAAAGTAATACCTCTGCCTCACTCTGGAAGAGCTTTTTTTCACCCTTTTTTTGGACTGGCTCTCTACCTTGCCTCCCCTTCACTCGCAGTTGTTATTTATGATGTGGATCCAACTCACGATGGTATTTACGTGAGCTTTCAGTCCAGATCCTGTTACAGCATAAATTTGTGGTGACAGAAAGCCTTTAAAAGCGGTGGTATTTGGCATTCCTCAGCAGCAGTAGGTGTGTTAGGCTGTACATGGGGTGTGCTGGCTACAGCACTGTGAGTTCCCTTTGCCCCACGCACCCTCGTCTTTGGGGCTCCTCTCACAGCAGCTATGTTCCAATCCGTTTGTCAGTTCCTGCTGGTGTATTTCTGCATCACCCACCTCTCACCCATTTTCTGGGTGTTCAGATCTCTATGTGGCTTCACATCTGAGAAGACTGAACTATTTGTCAGCTGGATGGAGCCCAATAGGTGGCTTTCTCCTCTCTGATACCCCACTTGCTTTTTGAAAGTCTTTAAAACTGTTTACTTCAAGTGTCTTATCTTACCATTTCCTCCCCATTTCTCTCTTAACAGTTTCCTTTGAGTTAACTCTATGTGTTTAAAAAGATAATATCAGCAAGATATAGTAAGCATACATATTTTTCTGTTGTTTAAGTACAAAGATCCCCCAGTTCTTTCCAGCCTGCTTATCAGCTTGAACATTTTTTTCACCAGCAGGAAAAACTGGTATGAGTTTTACAGAACTTGTGTATTATATTTGAGCCAGCAATAGCTCCCTCTCCCAAATTTAGTTTAATATCATGGTATAAAATATTTGCAAAATAACAGATTGTGGAATTAGAAGAATGATTTAGGAGTTATGCCTTTGACTTAAGGGACTGGAAAAAAGCGGATAATTTACCCTTTTTAGCTTTTCTCATTTTCCTCAGTAGGGCCATGTCTGTGGATGGAACAAGAAGGCTTCAGGTCCTGTTAATTGCTTCTTTTCCCTGTTGCTTCTGAGCAGACTGTTAGCATCAGAATAGCAACAGGACTGGTCCTAGCATGCATGTATCATACATTAGAGGAGATTCAAAGCCCTGTTCGAAACAGTGATGTTGGTAAATCAGGTGCAGATTTCATTCAAACCTGAACGCAGGTGGAGGACTCTGATTTTGTTGCAAAGTGTTTCAGGCATCTGAAGCTCTGCTCCCGCACGTACACAGACCATGTCTATCTCAACAGGAGCTGAGCACCCGTGTGCATCAGGAAATGGAATATTTCACCTGACGCTTCATCTCTGAGGCTTGATTTTAGAAAAACTGAGAACATCTATACATCATCCTGTACGCAAAATGAAGTGGCAGTGACTGTTTTCTCTAATGGTGCCCTTCCTTCTTTGTATCCAGTAGCAGAGTAGTTAAAGAAACATACGGCATTATGAAGATCCAAGTAAAATTCAATTCTTTATTTAGGGGATTTGAATTTACCTCTCTGATGTCAATGAGGAAGGCTTCGACTACCGGGATGTATGGGTGCTAGGAAGGAGGATGGAGATGTTCTCTGCTCCTGCTGTTGAAGTTGACCCACTGTATTTAGAGTAAAATTAAACGCATGTGGTCAGAAAGAGTTATCAGGGTGGAAAGAAAGAGTTATCAAGGCTGCCTGTGTTGGTGCTTAAGGCAGTCACTTGAAAATCTGTTTTCCAATGCTTCTGATGTGGATGGTATGTGCAGTGTTTGTATCGCATAGACAGCTGGAGCAGGGACTGGTCCCCGGGGAGGTCCCCTGTGGGCGACGGTGTCACGCTCTCTCTTCCTCTCCCTGGCTCAAACAGCCACCCAGTGGTACACCACCACACAGTAACATCCCCTCCAAAAAACCCAAAGCATGTCATTCTCAGAGTTGTTAAATGAGGCCAGCTATCAATACATCCTTTCTTTCTGGGTGAACAAAGACATGCTAAGCTGATTCAGGCTTTCCTACTATATAAAGAATTATAGTACTTCATTTACTGGAATGAGCACTGCAATGCAACTTAGCTGAGCAGCAGTTACGTGGAGCCTTCCTTGTATGACGCAGCGCAGGATAGTGTACAGAACAGTTTACTCCCACAAAGCATGTTACAAAAAAATGGAAATTTTGTCATATTTCCATAGTTTCCATTTTAAAGCCAATTCATTTATATCATATAGACATATATCAGATATCATATATCATATAGACACTTTAGGAACTGGAAAAAGAGAGAAAAACTTACTAGGTCATTTGCTGAGGATAATTTGCTTTATTCATAAGTCAGCATAGATTCATGCCTTGGTATCATTTATAAAGAATCACAAGTCCTGGGAAGAAGTTGAAGTCTGCAAGAAATGGGGAACAGAGAGAAAACAGGCTCTGTAATTAAAAGCCATATGGTAAGTACAGTGAGGTTTACTTACTGTGGAGACAGGAACCTTGTTTTCCTTATCTGCCACTGAAGAGCCTAATTTCATACATAGTCAACAGGAAAAAGCAGCTCTGAGTATTTTCTCACATGAAACATTTTGTTGCGCTTTGTCTGTCCCCCAAGGATATTAGCAATGAACCTCCTGGAGAACAGGCTGTGTGACAACTCAAGGTCATATGTTCCCAGCAGCAATTTAAGATTAGATAGTAGCTGGGGAATAATTATTATCCTAATGAGCTTGACTCTCCTACCTGCAAATATCTGCTTTAATCTTCTTAACAGCCTTCGAGAATTAACTATATGAAGCAGAAAGACCAAAGAAAAACAGATACAACGCTTTGGTGCACCATCTTCGAAGAGCTGGTGTGTTTAGATGTTCCCCAAATTCTCTTGAAAACTGAAAGGTGACTTTCATATGTTACACATTCCCTGTAAACAGATCTGACATGCCTTAATGTTAATGTACTGTCAGCAACACCTAAGACCTTTTTATTACTACACCACCCATTACTCTTGGAACTTTCTATTAGTTTCTAAAAGGTGGATGAAAGTGGAATATACTGAGGATTTCTCATCACAAATTTCTGCAGAAAAGAAATTGTTGATAACAGAAGTATGGTAAACTTATCTGCTCTAAACTAAATGAAATTACTTTAACAGACCAAATTATATAATGTAGCAAATTCAATCTTTCTTGTAATCTGACATTGTTTTCTTCTTATTTTTGTCATTTCAAACTTTCTAGTAAAAATTTGTGTGTGAAGGGTCTTTAAGCCATTTAGAGTGCCACAGCTTTTGGTTCCAACTTTGAGATTGACACAGAGGTCTGGGAAGGAGGTTAAGTGGCATCAAACCCTAACATGTGAGGATAGAGAGGCTGTATTTATCTAGTTAGAGACAATATGAAACTAAGACTACAGTTTCCCTTCCCTTCCCTTCCCTTCCCTTCCCTTCCCTTCCCTTCCCTTCCCTTCCCTTCCCTTCCCTTCCCTTCCCTTCCCTTCCCTTCCCTTCCCTTCCCTTCCCTTCCCTTCCCTTCCCTTCCCTTCCCTTCCCTTCCCTTCCCTTCCCTTCCCTTCCCTTCCCTTCCCTTCCCTTCCCTTCCCTTCCCTTCCCTTCCCTTCCCTTCCCTTCCCTTCCCTTCCCTTCCCTTCCCTTCCCTTCCCTTCTTCCTTTCCCGTTCCCAGTCATGTTTCACAATTTTTATGCATCAAGTCCTATCAAAAAACATTTAATGTTCCAGAGTCCACCTAACGTGGAGTATTAGGTCCACGATGAAGTATGTCTAGCCCACCGATCATACAGACAATCTCAATGGGATTTAAGTCAAAAGTGTGACTCTCAGTCATTGCTCTGTCCCATCCTGAGTCAGAAAGAAAATGGGGAGGGGAGAGCCTGGGGTTGGAAAGGTAGCCAGGTGGGCTTTCAACATCTGCCTCAAAGACTAATAATTAAGTTTTCCTTCAGAAAACAAAAAAACATGAGTACTTTTCAGTTACTTCAATTGCATTTGAACCCCCAGAGTTTTACTTTAATTACACAACCAACTATCTTTCTTTCTTCTGCTGTTTTCCAGGACACTTAACAGACCCTTAATTCTGACACTTTTTAAGAACCAGCTGAGATTTCAGCTGTTACTTTGTTGAGCTGTCTAAAGCAATTTCAGGCATACACACACACCCCCCACACCCCTCCATTGAAATGAGTAAGCCTGCCAGATTCAGAAAGATGCCTGACCACTGTCTCCTTATTTTCACACATAGGTTTTATATAACATCTTCATCACCTTCACCCAGATGCATAGGTACGAAGAAATCGAATCCATCGATGTCTTTGCTGGCTTCGCTCGCTTCTTTGTGGTGGGGCTGGGTGGCGTGTTATTTGGCATCGTCTTTGGATTTGTTTCGGCGCTCATGACTCGATTCACCCACAACGTTTCTGCTATCGAACCCCTGCTGGTCTTCATGTTCAGCTACCTGTCATACCTGTCCGCTGAAACCCTTTACATCTCGGGCATTTTGGCGTGAGTATCCCCTACAGCTTTTCGGAAGCCGTCTTGAGGGAAGGGTCATTGTGTTGAGGAGACTGACTCTTTGAGGCTGGTACAATACAGGCATTTTCAGTTTCTGGCCTAGAGATATCCAGTGAGCAGCTTCTAAGGGGTCTGTAAAATGCAGTGGTTAACTAGAAAAAGCAAACCCACACTCAGCATAGGCATAGGTGTACTACTGAGGAGCGAATATCTGCTCTGAAATTTTTTCACGACTTTGCTCGTTGGAAAAAATAACGCAAGCCGTGGATAAAATGACTAGTGCTGCCACCATCTGGATGCTACCTCTGTTAAGATCAGTTAAATTAGAGAATGATCCGATCCTAGACCAGCTATCTATTTATAAGCTGTATTTATCTACTATTTATAAGCAGCATCACCATGAGATTGCAGGAGGGATGAAAAGTGGAAAATATTAAAAAAAAAGTCTGAGTTCTTGCTTTTGCATACAGCTGTGAACACCAGCTCTAATGTGATTTAGTGGAATTACATTACTTTTGAACGGCGTTACTGGAACTGAAACTGGGCAAAACCCAACAACTGAGAACACGTATGCACATATAGTGCACATACTTCTATGCATACACATATATATTTATGTATATGAATATTGAAGATCATATTTTGATGTGATCAAGGCAGCTTGTTACTGCTGTAATGCTGGGGACTGTTTTCTTAAGGTACTGTGATGGTGCGGGTGCCTGCCGCAGGCAGAAATCTGGCAGGTCTATCGGCTGCAGTATATGTGGAAAGGGTGAGCACGGGAGTATTGTGGGAAGGAAAGAGGACAGCAGAAAAGGAGTCAGAAGAGAAAGGAAGGAACAGGGATAAAAGTGAGAGACTTTATCATAAAACTGCTGGCAGGTAAATTTGAAATATACCACATAAAAAAACAGCCCCTCAGCAGGCTAAAGTGTAAAGCAGTGGGAACCTGATGGTGGTGAATGCTCCAGCTAGTGCTGCTGGCGGCTGCAGGCTCAGCGCCCGGCTGATGGGTGGCACCAGCCTGCATGGCCTGCGCTGGGTCTGAGCTTGCATGCAGGCGGGCAGCAGGGTCTTGTGGGCCCTGGTACTCCAGAAAGGAGTTCCCTTTGTTGAGGGCAAACTGATTTAAACCCAGCAAATACAAGCACGTGGCTGTTGATGTCCAGACAGGTGCATTTACTCACCCCCACTTGTCAAACCCTGATTTGTTTACCTTCAGAGCAGAATTGGCTTTGTAAAAACAACCTTTGCAGGATTGCCCTGGGAAGCAATATTTAAATATTTAGCCATATTACATAAGTACTTAGACAGCATATGTATATTTTTTTTTTCTGAGAAATTAGGCAAAGGAGACGAATCTTGTCCTGCTTTGCATATCCAACATACTTGCTCTGACTGAGGTGACTGGCGACTTTAGTTGAGCAGGGTTAGACCTACTATGTAGTGAGCACTAATACCTTATGGACCCGTCCCTACCTGCACTGCCCAAAATACTGTTTTCCTCCCTATTCATTACACTAGACTACATAGCTCTTTATTTCTTCTACTTCTTATTCTCATTAGAGTGTTGAAATTAGTAGTAATAAAAGAATGTTAATATAATTGAGATTTATTATTCCTACCTCTTCATTAAGGAAATTATTGCTTGTTTTAGGAATGAGAGCTTATTGTCACCTTTCTGAATTATTGAGGAATTCATTCATTTTTCACTTGGATCGTGAAATTCTATTATGCATGTGTCTCTGAAAGTCAACAGTATAAAACATTAATGCCTAATGGCCTTGTCTTAGAGTGTCCTTGGACCTGCTAAATGTCTCAGCTCCACCAGAATACCCTTGAGATTTCTTCAGTGGAAATTAAATGAGCAGAAACTAGATGAAGGGTTATTTAATGAACAGTCAGTGTTCTCTGAATTCACAAGTCCGGAAAAATATCCTCACAAGAAGCCCCCAAAGATTAAAAAAATATCAGTAGAAACTAGATAAATGACGGAATATGTTACTAGCATAGCACTCGATCTATCTATTCATCTACAACTGCGGAAAATGAAGCAGAGGAAGAGGGAATCCCCCTCTACAGGGCTGCTCAAAGACTACTGCTCCATCTTATTGTTACCAGCGTCTGTGCTGGGTGGCTGCTGATGCCTCTGAAGTGGCCTCTAGTCTTTGCTAACAGTGAAGAGGTGGAAAGCATCCCTTTGCTTCCTTAGGCACATTCCTCACATCCTGGGTAACTAAAAGGGAGGAAGGACGCCTCTGTAGGATAACTGGATTTCGCCCTGCTGTGCAGCAATGGGCTGCTGTGGGTGGAGAGTCACTGAGGCTTACTCTGGCCTTGCTGATCTACAAGCCAGCTGGCAGGGAGCCGTCGGGAGCTCTGGCCCTGGCATAGGACTACCACCACATTCTACCACCACCACCTCAAAGGAGAAGATCACTAAGAGGCAGGTTATGTCCCTCTAACCAATTCGTCCATAGGCTGGTACAAAACCGACTTGTCCTTTTTTTGAGACTCAAACATTTGGTGCTTGGTGGCTGTGTGTTAGGCATTCAGGACAAAATGGACTTTGAACCGAAATGTGATAACCTCCCTTCCTCGTCAGGAAGGCTGACTGTTTGCTTCCTTTTTTCTGTGTGCACAATGGATTCGTAAAGCTGAATGAAGATGCTCTTCTATCTACCGAAATCACTAACATTACTGAAGAAATAAACCACTTCTTGATATTAGGCAGGTCAGAGGCTGGTGATGGAGAGTGCAGGTAATGAAGGCTGAGATTGTCCTTAAACTAAAACAGGTTGTGGCTGATCTCTGATGTTTTGCCTGGTACAGGATGACAGCGTGTGCAGTGACAATGAAAAAATACGTGGAGGAGAATGTTTCCCAGAATTCCTATACCACAATAAAATATTTCATGAAGATGTTGAGCAGTGTCAGTGAGACCCTGATTTTCGTATTCATGGGAGTGTCTACAGTGGGGAAAAACCACGAGTGGAACTGGGCCTTCATTTGCTTCACTCTGTTCTTCTGCCTCATTTGGCGGACACTGAGTAAGTCAGCTTTTGCAGGCAATCTTCTCTGCACCTCTGAGAGAAACTCTCTGGTGCAAAGGTATGTTAGGAAAGTCTGTGCAGACTGGCACAACTGGTTTAATAATGAATTTACTAGGCTAATGTTACTGTTAAGTTAATTTCACAAATCTACGCATGGAGAAAAAGGGAGAAAAGTCCCAAACAAATCTGAATGCCAGTCTCCAAGCATGGACTTTATGATTAGGTGAGAATGGAATATTTTAAGCAAATTAAAACATTACCATGATTATGCCTATATAGATGCTTGTATCTTAGTTAACTACATGTCTTTGGACAAGTGGGCTTCATAATGATTTCATTGCACACTGTAATTAATTTACTAATTAGCTAATGTATATCACCACACTTCTGGTGCTATAACACAACAGGTCCTGGGCCAGGAGTGCCACAGTCATTGAAAAAGAGGGAAGATGAAAATTAGCACTGATAGATAACTGAACAGGGACCCTGTTTCTTTCCTTATATTACGTCTAGGCCAACCATGCTATGCTACTGCTCCTCACAAGTCAACTTGAAAGTTTTAAACTGCTAGAAAAGGGTGCCTCTCTGAAATTACTCCATTTCTACACACAGTATCTCCCTTTTCCTTTAAAGGTTTCCCACTCCCTAATCTATGAGACGGGGATTTCTCCAGCATGGGCAGGGCACTTTATAGATGATGTTACACAAACTGTGGAACACAATTTCTCATCTTCTCCTATTGTCCATGATGGGTTGACAGTAATGTTGAAAAAGGAGAAGCAATAAGAAGGCTGGTGGTGTTCTGGAGGTGGTAGCAGTCCTAGCAGACTTCTCAACAAGCCTCTCTTGTGCCTATTAGCCAATTTACTGCAATTATGGAAGCAAGAGAGGTAACACATTGCCACTTTCTTCCTCATCTACTAGTATTATCCAGACAATACCCTAGCTGACGTAAGAAAGGAAGGCACGACCTGCTGGGTCAGACCAACCCTCTAGAGGTGTCTTCAACAGACCCTGCAGAAGATACTAATTAGGAAAGGCTTGCAAGCCTGGCCACTTTCTGAGCTCTGTTCACCTCCTACTTCCTCAGCATCTACAGTGACTGTGCTAGGGATGTGAGAGGGTACACTGCTTGTCCACACTACATAGGGATGCCATTCTTTCTTTAACCTACTCTGTTCTGTGTCAGGTTAAGTTACATCTGCTGCAACAGAAAGCAAATGCATTTACTCCTCGAGACGTGATGTATTATGGAACACATCCTACTCAGCCGCTGTTATTTGTCACTTAAATTTAGTTGAAAATATGAGTGAATGATGCTTTCGTAATGAAAAATGTTTTGGAAGTAGTACTCATGAGAGGCCCAAAAATACAGTTATGCAGGCAACCTGACTTCTGATATTTATTAACTTCTGAGCGCCTGAATTGGTCATATTAATAACATTCTTTCTTAATTTTAGTAGGATTTTTCAGAGTAATTTATATTTTTAAAGAAACAGAGAAATCCAAATGTTCCATCATCTGTTATGGTACTGAGGAGGAACAAGACCTGTCAGGTGATTCACCAGGGCCAGCTGTACCCTGAAAGGGAAAGCAAAAAGGAGCTGAGAGGAAAAGCCAAGTGATAGTTGCTGGAGACTAGTTGATGAATCCACTGGAGAATATGCTTTGTCTTCTCTATCACTCACAAAGAAGGAAGAAAAGGCCGAAGATTTGAAGACAGAGGGCAGCCTTAACTGCAGTGACCATGAGACTGTGAATGCTCAGATCCTGAGAGGAGCGAGCAAGCATACGAACAGGAGAATTGCAACCCTGGACTTCAAAGAGCAGATTTTGGTCAGCTGAAGTGGTTGATAACATGGGAAGGCAACTGGCTGGACTGCTGGACTCAAAATACTGGTCTAGCTGGTGCCTAATGGCATCCCTCAAGGCACAGTACAGGGACCAATATTGCTTTAATGTCTTCATTAATGACCTGGAGGATGGAATGGAGTACACACTGAACAAGTTTGTGGCTCACACCGAGCTGCAGGGAGCAGCCAATATTCTGGATGGCTTCCATTGAAAAGGACATGGACAGGCTGGAGAAAAGGGCTGAGAGAAAGCTCATGAAGTTCAAGAAGAGCACATGCGAGGACTTACATATGGATTGGAATAACTCCATGCACCAGTACAGACTTGAAGTCTAGTAAACATCTCTGCAGAAAAGGACCTGGCCTGGTAGACAACAGGCTGAACACAAGCCAGAATTATGTCCTCGTGACAAAGAAGGCCAACCATGTCCCGGGCTACACTAGCAAACATGTCACCAGCAGGCCCAGTGAAGTGTTTCTTCCCCTCTCTTCAGCACTGGTGAAAGTGTGTGCTCCCTCCAGAGTGCTCCCTCCAGTTCCGGGCTCACCAGTATAGGCAGGACATTGAGGTTCTGGATCAAGTGCAATAGAGGCCATCAACCTGGTCGGAGGCTGGAGCACTGGACGTACAAGGAGAGTCTGAGAGTGCTGAGTCTGTGCAGCCTGCGAAAGATAGGGCACTGGAGATAACTTAAGACTTCCTGCAAGTACCCAGTCAGAGGAGAGAGAGAAGATGGAGCCAGACACTTCTCAGAGGTGCACAGCAATAGGGCAAGAGACAACAGACACAAGTTTGAACATGGGAAGTTCTGATCAGACAGTAGGAACCCATTTCTTAACATGAGGGTGATCCAATATTGTAACAGGGCCCAGATCTCCATTCTTAAAGGCACTCAAGACTTGGCTGGAGCTTTGAGCAACCTGATATGATTGGCTCTGCTTTGCGTAGGGACTTGGACTAGATGATCTCCAAAGGTCCTTTCCAGCCCACAATACTCTGAATCTAACATTTGGGACCAGCTAAGTGTTGGCATCAAATGTCTGAGACTAAGGTGCTATTTTTAAAATCTCTCAGGTAGCTTATGCCCTGGTCAAAAATAATAGCAGAGCAGGAAGAAGATGTTGGCTTGACCCTCAAAGCCCATACACATTTCAAGACCTTTGACTTTTAAGCCAGAGAGCCCTGGAGAAAAGCATTTAACCAGAGGAAAAAGAGGAAAAAGGAAACATGTGAAGGTTCAAGTATGTGCATCTGGACAGGTCTATTAAATAGAGATGACACAAACACTCAACAGTAGAGGTGCTCTGACTCTTGTATGTTGACATCAAAAAGAAAGTAATTAAATATTTTCTTGCTAATCCTGGACCAAGCATAGCCTCTAAGTTTTTAAAGCTTAATATCAGAGTCCATATTGGAATATCCTTCCAATCAAGACAGAAAAAGTGCTCTCCTGAAAAAAAAAGCTATTTTGCTGCTACATGTCCATCCTTCTCTCAAACACCAAGGGGAGTACTAGAGCTTTCCAGAAGAAGGCCAAAATATTTTCTGCTAAATCTGTTTGCTAAAATGATTACATCATTTTCTCTGAAGCTTGAATAAAGAAAATTGGCCTGAGGGTGATACCTCACATACGCAGTTTCAGTATAAGTAGCCGATGTCTAGCATAGTTAAAAGTAGTCAAGAAGGTTTTACATAAAGTGGTATCCAGCAACCTACATAACAGGATACTACTACTGGCCTTACCTATAACAATCCACTGCATTTATCAGTGACAGCTGTGTAAAATAACACCAGTAATTATGAGCATTTGCCAGCTCTTACTTGAGTAATTTAACAATTTCCACACAAATCAAGGACACATGTTACTTAGGGAAGATGAAAAAGATTAAGAGCAAATCAAGCAAACTGCTAAATGTACCCTATAAAGAAAAGCTGCAGTCCTTACACAGCCACAGGCTGTCCGATCAATTTTAACTTTTATTAAAAGCAAAATGAAATTTGAGAAATAAACAGAGAACTAGAGACACAATAAGCCAGAGGATTAAAAATTAAAGTGCTATTACTCTTTGCCTTTCACCGAACCTGTCCACAGGAGGGTTTGGTAAAGCCCCGTTCAAACACTTCAGGCAGATAAAGTGCAGAAAGCAGGAAACGCTGCAAGGGGAGGCACAGTAAAAAAATCTCATCCAGTGGTTTGTCTTGTCTCCAGAACACTTTGGAGAAGAACTGTGCAACATAAATACAGGAAGTAAAAATTTTCCCCTACTCTCACTTCTTAACTGCCTAAGCGAATTTAAATCCTGAAGTAGTTAGGAACCACGGTCTTTTCTAGGAGATTATTTCACACCAAACAGATTCAGCAGTTGGTCAAAGAGAAGCGACAAGAACCCAAAATTGAAAAGAAAGGTCTATCAACAGCTGCTTGAGTCAAGATGTTTTCCTTTTACTTGCCAATATTTTCTTTTTCTCTTCGATTAATAGTAGTTGTTGTTTTTTCCCTTCCTAGGTGTATTTGCTCTCTTCTACATCAGTAACAAGTTCCGAACATACCCCTTCACCTTCAAAGACCAACTCATTATTTCCTACAGTGGCCTTCGAGGAGCCAGCAGCTTCTCTCTTGCATTCTTGCTTCCAGCGAAACTCTTCCCAAGAAAAAATTTGTTCATTACTGCTACTCTTGTAGTTATATATTTCACTGTGTTCATCCAAGTAAGTGTATTTCTTAATGGATTGTTTACATGTAATAGAGGTGACTGAAAGCTTCATAGTGAAGATTGGATTGAAACTGCTCTTAAACTGGGACAAGCTATTGTATTGTAAGGCCAGATTTAGCACTGCACTATGTAATTACCCTTTCAGGACCTCTTAGGTATTATTAAATAACTTTTTCAGAATGTCTGTATTGAAAACCTGTGTCTTCTAAAATATTCAGGGAAAAGGGCACTTTGTGTCCAAAGCCTCTTATGTTCACTCCACATGCACTTCCTAATACTTCCAAACTAAGTTCAGCACAGAAATATTCTCTACTCTTGGTGTATCTATCTCAAACTGAACAGAAAACAGTATGTCTGTTCTATGAAGGATTTTGGATTTTTTACTTTTATCTTAATCTTGCAGACCAAATGAGAACATTTTGAAATCGTTTGTACAAAAAGTATTAAGGAAAGAATAAAGTGAATAATTCAGATTTGTAAGAATAGGTGTCTACTGCAGATGTTTGGGTTATTCCACTTGGCTTACACTCTTATATCTGGAAGTACTGGTTCTTCTGGAGGTCTTACATCCCATCTTCTGTATTTTCCCATACCAATATCCCAGATACCCTAGGCTGCCAATGGAGCACTATGCGCTTGTGGTTACGCACTTGGATTCCACCAGAATGTTTCAGAAAAAACATTTTGTTTCTACTTCCCATTTTAAAATGCTATTCTGTAGAAGTGCAGTAAAGAATTGGGAACGGCTGAAATGGTTTCTAAGTTTAAAAAAACCCGAAATATTTAATTCTGAAAATGTTGAAGTAAGAGGTTTCAAGATTGTAAGAACCTCACAAAGATAACGTCTTCTTTCAAGTGAGTGCTGTTTTGAAGAAGGCTGGCAATGAGTCAGTTACTTCACATAGTTAAAATATGTCGATAAACACAATCTTGCTTAAAAAAACCCTGGTGCATAATTTTTTTAAAGTTTTTGAGCTTTAATCCTCTTCTGCAGCTCTCCGTACAAGTAATAGATCATTCTCGTCTCTACAACACAGCTTTCCTAATTGATTAACATTTAATCCTTTTGCTTTCTTTCTGCTTTTTCTAAAAGATAACTAACATTTCAACTCATTGTTCCAAATGCAGGGAATTACAATTGGACCATTGGTCAGATATCTAGATGTTAAAAAGACCAACAAAAAGGAGTCTATCAATGAAGAAATTCATGTGCGAGTAAGTTTTTTATATCAGTAGCTGCTATCCTAAAAAGGAGAAGAAAAATGTTATTCCAAAGACATGGACAGAGTGAGGCACCTGGTAGCATTGGCATTCAGTGGATTTGGATGTTCAATGCGTTTAACAAAATTTAGGGGAAATCCTAGGCATAATTTTCTGAAATATGATATCTCATTTATATTCATGGTGACTATCATATCATAATATAGTACCACAAGTGTCATGATGTAGCTGGGCCCTTACTTCTTGATACTTGTGACCGTGGGAGGACAGAAAGGTAATGGTAGCATTCACAAAATGCACTCGTCATCCTTCCCAGCTAGATTTGTCAGATACCTTTCTTGCCATCTTTCAACTGGTTCTAGACTCACTGACACCTTAAAAGTGTTTAATCAAGTTTTATTGAACTGAAATTAGTTGAACCATTGGTCTGCAAATTAGTTGCAAGTTATTCTGAGTAATGATCATTTCCACTCTCAAACCTTTGCTTCGGCTTTCAAATTACTATTCCATAAAATAACAGAAATCTGCTCAAACTAACTTAAGAACACTGTACAAAATATACATACATGCTTTCATTTTCACAATAGGGAATATATTTGAAATTAATGGAAACACTGCCTTAAAATTAAGCACGTGCAGAGACATTAGCAAAATTAGAGCATCTCAGTTGATTTGAATTTGAAGTGCATTTAATCTTACTATTTCAACCTTTACGCTTAACCTTGAAAGGAATTTACATTTAAAAACACCGCTTAAACAATATGTATGTAAGAATTGGCCATTTTTTCTGTCTGTTTCTATAATGCTAGAAACACACAAAAGATGACTGAAAATCCTGGTAGTTAGGAGTGATGAAATTACCAGTCTCATGACAATTTGCAAAATCATCAGAGGACTTGTTGATCAAGGCAAAACTTCAGGTGAGAGGTACCTGGCCCTGTGGCCCTCTCAGGCAGGTCACACATACAGAAGGGAAACTTGGTTGACATAACCAAGACTTGGGTTTCAGTCTCAGTAGACAAAGAGGACCAGGCAATTTGGATGCTCAGTATCATCTTCCATTGGACATAGTCCTTTACTTGGGCCTATATGTTGCTGGGTGATGGTGAGATGATAGCAGACTGACAGACTTGTCACGTGCATCAAAATATTGTCACTGCAGCCGAGCATAGGAGCTGCCGCAGTGGGATTTTTGCCTTGTTTTTTAGAGAAACGTAGATGCTTTCAGAATTAACTCACACCCTCCAATTAAAAAATCTCAAAATCCTGTCAACAATTGCGTATTTGCGGTGACATTATTTCCTCATAATGGCCACTTAAAATTTTTCCATGTTTTTTTCTCTAGTTGATGGATCACTTGAAGGCTGGTATTGAAGACATATGTGGACATTGGAGTCATTATCAGCTGAGAGATAAGTAAGCAACTCTTATTGCAGCCTACTATAATAAAATAACCCATCTATCATGTAAAATACAATAGGTAAATATAATAAGAAATCAATCTTATGCCCTATAAAGCTAAAATAGCACAAAAATACTGAGGACGTGTGCAATATCTCTTTTAAAAAAGTGAACTCCCGAGTAACTGTTATCTCTTGGGAGACAGTGCTTCTATATTCCCTGCTAAATTGCTTCTGCACAAACAAGCAGAAAATAAGCCTTCTGAAAGAAAAACATAGCATGAGAACTCATGCTGCAGACATCATCCTGTGCACATAGCTTTGGCATATATCTTAAGATTCATGGCAGTGCTCCTTTAGGATTTAGAACAGAAGCTACAGAAGGTGTCAGTGCTTCACTGACTTTTCTGTAAGCCTCCACAACCAATATGATCCCTCTTGGTGAGTACAGATTCAATAACAGTCACCAGTCCTTACAGGTCTTTGCATTCAGTAATATTTAGGAGAGTACTGAAGGGAATGGTTGAATTTAAATATCCAGTGGCATAAGGAGATACTTTCAAGCTAGTCTTCAGTCTGAAATGCAGTACCTATGCTGAGTCTTCTGAAAGCAGAATGAGGTGGTTTTGTGAAGCATTGTGGCTCTTCCAGGCACTGCCCAAAAGAGGCGGATCTGCTGTTCTGAGTTGCCGTTCCCTTTACCTTTTCCCAAAGGGAGCCCTGCGATCATGTTGGCCACCCCTGCAGCAAGTGAAGGAAAGTGTGGGGAGAGACTAATCTTCCCTTCCCACAAAAAAATTATTATGATGCTGTGGGCTAAAAGTTACCCTAGTTATCCTAGCTATGCTTAGATTTCTCTCCTGGAGTCCTCTGTCTCACCTTTCAGCACTGGACCACAGTAATCCAGCCAGGGGGTCTGCCAGGACATGTGGCAACTCCTTTCACGACTGAGTTTCTCCCTACGGAAATCAGGAATGAAGAGTGAAGAAGGGAAGAAGGTGGTTGGTTTGCATCCAGTTCTTGCCCCAATGAGGAGCAATGGTGTAGCGTGCTAGAGCACATACCTGGGCCCAGAAGCTAAAACCTCCTCTTGGCTCTCGCAGTACAGAGATAGCTTTAGGAAATCCACTGAGACCACACCGCTGTCTGTGCAGTCAATAAGCTAAACAAAACCCTGTTGGAGCAGTAATTCCATTGAAATAGCTGCATTTACACATATCGGTGAGAAAATGTTATCCCCTTATGTCACATTTACCCAACAGCCAGGAGAAGAGAATTTTGTCCAAACTAACCATAAATGTAGTGTTTCAGTTCAGGGGCAGATTCAAAAAACACACTGTATGTCAAGACACTTGATGTAAGAAGATTGTATTAAAAGGTATTCCCACGACTTCTCTATGCAACTTTAAAGGCATTTAGCATATGTACATCAGAATTAATTACCTAAGTGATGACACTCCAGGAGGCTTTCTGCTACACAGAAAAACATAAAGAGCTCTAATCCTAGTGAAAACATGGTGTACCTATCTCTGCTATTAATGTATAAAAACTAGCCTTTGTTAAGAAAAAATGTACAAACTCTGTAGGGCTTTTCCTAGCATTGTGGAGCATACTACCTTGCTGTGGTAAACCGTTCCTTTGAAATAAACATAAAAGAAGATCTGCTGTTGTTCTGCTAAATGTCTGCCTGAAAGCCTATACCTGTTCCAAAACGCACGCACACATTCACATACAAATTATGCCACACATTAGAGATATTTTACAATCTGCAGCATGCGAGCACATAGTATTTTGTGGTCCATTCAATTTCTCTGTTATTCAGAACACAAAGAAATGTATTTTCTCTTCTCTAATCGTCAGGATTCAAAATTATCAGCAACATAATGGGCTCAAACTACTGTAACTGCAGGGCCATTTAGAGCCTCATTGGTGGCTGGATGAATAGGCCAGGATTACTGTAAGAGCAGCTGCTGCTGTTATGCCCCACTAGAATACAACATTTGTACAAAAGCACGGAGACTGGCCGTATTCTTTTCTGACAAATGTGGCGGTGTTATATGCAAACACACACCCAGCCCTCTTTTTTGCTCTGATTGCAGCTTGTTTCTTTCTTTTGTCTGGTGGGCTTTGCAATCTCTGTGGACCAGCAGACCATGCCAAATGTCCCCCTAAAGGTCTCTGCTCACTAGGCCTTCAGGAGTCCACAGGTGCCTCCAATTTGGATTCAGTTTCCACTACTGAATGATATATGTGTGCGTTTGAATGAAGATCAGCTTGTACCACAGAAATAAAGACACATGTCTTTTTTTTTTTACACTTTGAGTTCAATATCTCTTTTGCAGATTTAAGAAGTTTGACAATAAGTATTTGAAGAAAATCTTAATTCGGCAGCACCAGCCCAAATCCAGCATTGTGTCATTGTACAAAAAGATGGAAATAAAACTGGCCATCGAGATGGCTGAGAGTGCCATGAAAATTCCAAAATCATCCACAGCTTCTTTACAGTGAGTACTGACCTCCTGACCCTTTGCGGAGTAGGGACAGGAAAGAAGAGGACAAAACGCAGGAAATACGCAAGGGATTTTATTACTTCAATAGAAATGTATGGAAAAAAGGCAGTAATGAAAAGAGAAGCTTGTGTTTTATACCGGCAACTTGGTGCTCATCGTATTTGCAGTTTGGCTCTTTGTTCACAGTATGAAAATTTTAACCGCAGACATTTCCTCTGTTTCTCTTCAATGATGAGCAGTTCTGAAGAGGAATCATGAGTCAGGCACAGAAGCTCTGGCTGCCTTAAATTACAGGTGTACTCGTCACTTAGCTGGCCAGGGGGTTTTGCTCATCACGGCTAGGCGCTGAGAGACCTGCAGGAGAGCTTAGATTTCAGGTCCCAAATCCGCTATCCAAATCACAAATTTTGCTGAGAGCAGATTTCCTGGTAGTATCTGCAATTTTTGCTACTTCAGTTTGCAATCTCTCAAACTGTCTTGACATATTTTGGTACTTCCGTACCAAATTAATCCAATTAAACATTGAGAGCAACCCTGCGGAGAAGGACTTGGGGGTACTGGTGGATGAAAAGCTGGACATGAGCTGGCAATGCACACTCGCAGCCCAGAAGGCCAACCGTATCCTGGGCTGCATCAAAAGCAGCGTGGCCAGCAGGTCAAGGGAGGTGATTCTGCCCCTCTGCTCTGCTCTCATGAGACCCCACCTGGAGTACTGCGTCCAGCGCCGGGGTCCCCAGCACAGGAAAGACATGGACGTGTTGGAGTGGGTCCAGAGGAGGGCCACAAAAATGGTCAGAGAGCTGCAACACCTCTCCTATGAAGCAAGGGAGAGAGAGCTGGGGTCGTTCAGCCTGGAGAAGAGAAGGCTCCAGAGAGACCTTAATGCAACTTTTGCATACTTCAAAGGGGCTTATAATAAAGATGGAGACAGACTTTTTTAGCAGGGCCTGTAGCAATAGGACAAAGGGTAACGGTTTTAAGCTAAATGAGGGTAGATTTAGACTAGATATAAGGAAGAAATTCTTCATGATGAGGGTGGTGAGACACTGGAACAGATTGCCCAGAGAATTTGTGGACACCTCCTCCCCGGAACCATTCAAGGTCAGGTTGGGTGGGTCTCTGAGCAACCTGATCTAGTTGAAGATGTCCCTGCTCATTGTAGAGAAAGTGGACTAGATGGCCTTTAAAGGTCCCTTCCAACCCAAACCATTATGTGATTCTATGAAACAGTAACGCAACTTGGCTTCAGGCAGACCAGGGGAGAAAACTGGTGGGATCTCCAGAGCCATCACTGAGGGAACTACCCTCTAGGAGAGAAGTCTGTACAAATCTTCATTCCTGCGTACTTTAGCTGCTGTGCATGTATTTATCCTCACATTGCAACCCACTGTCCAGAGTGTGAGTACTGCTAAAGGCACTTGCTCCCACAAACTCTTTCCTTGGTTCCTGCTGGCGACTGTTGCTGCTACTACCTGCTCTCTGCTCCTGCATCCTTCAACTCCGCTCCATTTCGCAGCAGCCTCTGGCAGGGCCAGCATATTTTCTTTTCTGAACGATCATCTCAGCCCATACCAGAAAGTCCAAATACTAACTGCACGCTAAATTAAAATCTCTCTTGAAACTTTAGCTTAATCATGTCAAGATTCATCTGATTTTTTGAAACTGATGTCAGCATGCAGTGTAAGACCTAGCCCTTTTATTTTTAAATCATTCTTTGCTGAACAGATGATATTAAAAAAGATTGCGTGTCTGTCAGGCTCCTTTCTGTCTGCTGTATTCCCTTAACTGTTCTGAGCCCAGAGAAAATGTGCAAGGTTGGTAGACAATCTATCACAATTAAACCTCATTCCTCTTCTTTTCTTGAGGGAAAGGGAAAATAAGATAAATTCCCTCCTGAGCCAAGAACTTCGATTGAAAAATATTCTATAATAAGTAGCTGATATGATGGACTGATTTTTGCCAGATCTACTCTTGCTGTAATTGAATTTCACTGTGCATCAACTTCTGATGCACAGGTTCTCCTACTGAGACAGCCTTTTTAAAAATGAAGTGTCAACGTCAAAAAACAAAAAGCGCAGCCTGTGGCTCAGAAATATGCTGAGTCTTGGAGGCTATGAGAATGTTCTAGGAAAATACATGTTTTTCCAACTCTGTTTGTTGACAGGTGTCTGCTATTGAGAGCCGCAGGAGACAGGATAGTGAGCTAGTAGTTGGATCTTTGGTCTGAACCAATGCAGCAGTTCTCATATCTCCATTCTCCTGAGCAATTAAGCGAACCTGCTTAAGGCTAAATGATTTCTAAATGTATTTCTAATTGTTTGATTGTTATCATTGAGATAGCTTGTACCTAAAGTCCCTGTCTTCAGTGAGGATACAAAAATCTGGCCCTGAGGAAGTGGAGATTTGAAATAAAATTCCAATGTATGGCATGCAAAGCAGTATTTGCAGTGCCAGAGTAGTGAGAAAACTCTCTCACTAGGACTTCTGATCAGTTCTGCAGCCTTTAGGGACCTGAGGGAAAATGCTCTATAAGACTCAAAGCAGATCTCCATCGCTGTGAATTAGTGTTGTTCTCAGAAATTGCATTCATGTCGGTGTGATTCCTGCAGGTGGAGTGGGTGTCCAATATGCAGTAAGTATTTCCAGTGTGGACTGGAGAAATTTGCCCATGGACTGTGCAACAAAGAATTCACATTTGAATGAAAATCAAGCATATTGTTATGATGTTTTGGAGAATACAAACCTTAGAAATAAGGATAGAAATGGCAAAAGCAGAGCCAAGCAGAGATTACTAAAACTGTGTTTGTATGGCTGTTTTTTGGAGGAATTATGCCCATGAGAGAGAGAGGGGGTTTTGATGCTGAGCTTACTTAATGTTGGCTTCATATTACTGCAATAGTGGCTTTGGTAAGAGTAAATCTTAGGATGTATCAATACGGTACAGATCTGAATCAAGCGCCGTGTAGCCATTTGTGGTGGTGCATTGTGCAAGAGCCGTGCCTGACAAATGTCACTTCCTTCACAGGACTAGTGACGATTGGTGGGGAGTTCACAAGGTTCAAAATTTTAGATATAATATGTAAAAAATAAGCTTACAAGGTTTGTGGAAGGCATTTTATTTCCTCCACGTATCAATTATCTCCCTGTCTAAAGAAGAAAGAGGTACTGTCGTGGTACTCATTACAGAGAGAGAGCCAGTTTTCATGGCGTATTATCGTTTCAGTATTTCCTTCAGAAATATACCTCCTGTGCTCTGCTTGTTGTAACATGCTGGAAGTTTCAATAAGAACAATTCCAATAAGGATTGCTTTATGGGTTTGGTAACATACCACACTTGTTTGGGTTTTTTTTCAAAGTTCTTTTTTAATGTACTGTATATTGAAAAATGTAAAAGCAGTCTGTTCCTTATTACCGTAGCTGTGCATTGTTATCATTCGGGTAGGTTAATATCTAATCCCATGAAAAGAATACACACATTTTATTTGTGCTCCAGAACAATACAGACTATCTTCATGCTGTTTGTTCTCTTGCTATCCCAGCTCAGGCGAAACACAGTGAATTGTATTTATTCTACTGAAGTCGGTTTAAGAACAAAATGATAAGCCTTTAAATGACTCAGGTCCAGCCACTTCTGTGCTAGTATGTGGAGGGAGTCAGGTATGCAACTGGAAAAGCAAAGAGATGATCTGATGTCTTCCCAGTGGACTTCTGCTTTCCCCTGTTTTGCTGCTTTCCCCTATTTATTCCCAATTGCAAAGTATAAAGACCCTGTGGAGACATTCAGTGAAGTGCAGACCAGAGAGACAATTATTCCCTATGATGTCAAAGCTTCTCGCATCAGCTATGTCAGTTCGATTGGCGTTACACAAATGGGCCAAGCCTGCGTTTTATAGACCACTACTTGTTGACAGGCTAGATTGCCATTAGTTCCCAGGGGCTGTGTTTGTGTTTACTTTCCAAAGTGTACCTATGGTCTCTCTGCTGTCCGAAGGGACAGCAGCTAGGGGCTGCTGTCAGCTAAAGAGACTGGTTTCCTTGCCTTGGAGAGTAGCATACATGGGCTGTCCCACAGCCTGGGACATGTCAGACCCAGTATGCAATAAAGAAGCATTACACCTAAGCCTGGAAACTTGGTGGCATCCCTGAATTCTCTCAGTGTTATCCCTGAGAGCTGAAAGCCAGTAAAAACCCAACCAACCATCCAGCCAATGAACCCACCCAGCTGGCTTGGAATCGAGTGGTGGTCACGGTCTTTTTTCCCTGCTGGTAAATACCTAGCTTTGTTGTTGTTGCTGTTCTTGAGAATTGATGAATGTCAATTAAACATTTGTTGGAAAGGATTTATCAGGGCCAGGATAAGATTTCTGGTCAAATCCAGAAAGGGAGTCCTTTTCTGTCACTCTGGCTTGCCAATAGCTGAGTGGTAGACTCACAGGTCTCTCATGCCTCAGTGAGATCCTTAACCTATTGGTTACTCCAGTGTTACCTCTAACACTACACCTTCACCTGTTGTCAATGTCTCTCTTTCTTTTTACTTCATGAAAAATTTGGCAGATCTCAGTTTTGGTCTGATGCAGAATGAAAAGACATTCTGCAGCCTTGAAATATATCAGGAATTAATTCTTACATTCCAGGGACTTTGGACAGGGCCAGGCCACCAGCGTTCACTGTCTAACTTGATGGTAAGAGGCAGTAAAATGTAGAATCCAGGCAGCTCACAATGGTCCTACACATTTTCAAGGCATTCATTTTAGATTATAGCACAAAACTGTGGTAATCTTGTTACACTAGCTGTAATTGCAAATTCCAACCTTTTTCTTACACTTGCAGCATAATCTCAGTTTAGCTTGAATCCGCCTTCCTTTGCCATTAAAAGTTTTTAAATTATTTCAGAGAGAGTACAAAATAAATGCACACAAAGCTTTGGCAGTACTGTACATCGATCATAATCCATTCTTTAATTGCACAGTTCACAGACAAGATGTTAAGGACATCACTTAGCTGAGAACAAAGGGTTGCAGTTACATTTTTTTAAAAAACAGACAAGAAAGCAAAATGGACAAAGGAAAAAAACAGAAACAACAAGATGAACTCAGACTGATTCACCCTGGATGATCACTATCTATTTTCTTTTCTTTTCTTGGGAATTCAGCTGAACGCTAACTCTCGCACAGATTGACCTATATAGCAAAACCAGTTAATGTTTCACATCAGCCCTTCTACCATTTTTTTTGCTAGTGGAAAAGCCAGGCAGCTACAAGTGACTGTGGGCTTCTTCTCACAGTTTGTTAGAAATACAAAGACGACTATCTTTTAGGTAGTTCTTTCATTTTAAATGGAGAAACAGGCTCGGTAGCAAGGAAACCCTGTAAGTTCTCCTCACCACAGGGCAGGTCTGTCAGACTCGTAATTAGCACACGCTTTAGTTCTTAAGGATTTGCTGCACTTTCTGAAAGGAATTAAAACCAGTACGACCGCAAGGCCCGGACTGCTAGACCGTGCTGAAGAATGTGTTCAGAGGAGGAGACTTGCAGTGCTTTCCTGAACGTACAGCTGGTTGTTGCCCAATCTAATCCTTAAATGCAAACTTTCCTTCTGAAGCTATGAGAAAGAAAGAGACAGTTTCTGCTGCCAGATGTACGAGGGCTTAGGGCCCGTTCTGACCACCCAGTATATTGATAAAACCCGGGAAAGAGTAAAATCTGGATTTTTTTTTATTCCTCTTGGGACGATTTTGTGGTGCTGCTGGTCACTGAAAGGCTCCTCACAGCCTTCTGTTCTAGCACTAAATATAGATCATGCATCATTTCACGGGCATAGTATTTAATCAGCACATTCGTATCATATTTAAACTTTATCTTTTATTTACAGGAGCGGTAGAAACCAGCGTGTGCGTAGGCTCTCCCCTGCAAAAGTGGAGTCCATGAGAGATGTCCTGGCACATAATCTATACCAAGTGCGACAAAGGGTGCGTAAGCGACCCGGTGTGGCGCGCTATTTGCAGACTGCAAGCTCTTGTTTGCCCTCTCCCCGTATCACACCCACGGCGGGTGGCAGCGCCGGGACCGGCCCTGGGCTCACGCTGGTGGGAGCCAGGGGCCCGGAGCCCGCAGCCGCTCCGACCCGGGAGCTGCACGGGGGAGGGAAGGAGGGACACGGAGCCCTGGCTCAGGGCTCGCTCCCGGGTGGGGAGAAAAAAGCAAGCGGCTCCTTCCCATCTGCGTTTCACCCTGAAGGCAGCGCGAAAAGCCAGGAAAATCTGTGACTGAGCTGTAGAGGTCAGGCTTCCCCCGCTCCACAGCCACCTGCGCCTCACAAACCGCCTGCCCGAGGCGGCCAAACTTCCCCGGGAGGACCCCGAGCTCCCGGGTCCTCTCCCCGGGGCAGCGCAGGGCCCGGCGCGGCGGAGGCCGGCTGGCTGGCGGGCGAGCTGGGCTGGCTGGNTTTTAATTATTTCTTTGTTTTTCCCTCTCCTAAAATGGGGGTGATCATACCTCAGCGGGGATTTGTTTTGCAGAAGTTTGTACTGATTCTGATGCAACCCGGTGTGTAATATCTACTCTTGAGCCCAGAGTATCCGCCTGCGCGCTCGCGTACAGCAACGAGCGGTAGAGGATACATTGCAGTAACCTTGAAATGATGCAGGTGAGCAGGGCTAGCTCATGTTAACGCACGTTTGCTAGGCCCTGCTCATGTAAGTGTGTCATTATTAATATGATATTCATTCCTAATATTGCTTGATTTGCCATGGCCAATTATCCTTATGACTTTAATTTCTTATGTTACTAGCAACAATTTGCACGTATGGCCGTCTTGTAGATGACTGAGGTGAACTCTCTCTTTTCAAAATCAGTTACAGTAATGACTATTTGCGCCCATTGCTTCCTGTGTGGTGTTGAGAACTGTGTGCTTTTAGAAATGAAAGATTGGAAGTCAAATAATGCCACTTATAATACTTCACCTTCAACTCTGAAGGCCTGGTAATGCTCTGGCTCACCAGACCAACTTTAGAAGGACTCTTGCGAGTGAAACTGAGATCAGATTATGCTTTTTAAGAGGGTTTATAAACTTAAGTGATTTTTTTTTTGAAGGCAGATAATTATTTCTCTCATTTCACTAGATGTATGTGATAAATCAAAAAGCCTGTCCTGAAAGATGCTCAGTTTTAGGGTAATATTGAGGTGTAGTTTGTCCAAGTATGGAAAGGAAACTCAGCTGTGCATTCTGGAGATGTACTCTTCTTAATGTAGTCTGTTGCTCCCGGGCACATCTGCAACTTGCTCCTGGCTCAGTAATATTATTACCAAGGCTGGTAGGTGGGTTAACCAGCTATCTCTCTGTTGGGACCTGCCTCAGATCTGTAGCTCCCAATTATGAGATGAGGGATGGCAAAGGGAAGACAAGCCCAGAGATGTTAACAGCCTTGAGTATGTAGGTGTATTTTTATGGTGCACTTTGAGCAGGCAAGAGTCTGTCAAACATGGCATCAGTATGCAGCCCTTGAGGTCCGAGACTTACAGCTGTGTTGGTGCTTCCTCCCATCTTGCTCTGCAGCAGTGAGGTTAGTGCGAGGCTTCATTTTTCCAGCCAATACAAAGAGATGTGTGGTGAGTCGGTGGCCAGGCTGGGGCAGGTGTCCCTTGGCCATGTGATGGACTAGACTGTGCAAGGTTATTAACATTGCAAGCGCAAAGAGAATGAACTGGATATATTTTCTGTTTCAGGCACCAACATACAGCCGACACAACCTGCCTATGAACACAAATGAGAAACAAGCCCAAGAAATCCTCATCCGTCGGCAGAACAGCCTGAGGCAGAGTTGCAGGAAGGGAAACAGCTTACCTTGGGGTAGACCGGTACCTGTTACGTAAACTACTATTCATGTAAAAAATGCCCTCTGCTTCTCTGTAAATAAGGAAAGAGGTGCCCATTTTTATAAACTTTTTGCAATAATTAAATGGATACTTACCCCAATATCCTCATGCAGCACTTAAGAAGAAAAAGCTTCACTTAGCATGTGAACAGCGACATTTTTATGTCCTACCTCTATACATCGGTCAGAAGTCTACAGCTACAGCTATCGGTCAGAAGTGTACTACAGCTGTAAATAGGAAAATAATGTAACTTGCATTGTTTTGGCATGTGCAAAACATAGTACAATCACAGCTGTGTGGATTCACAAAAGGCCTGATGCCCTTGACACCTTGCACTGACAGTTTGGGCTCTCGATCAGTGAGAGTAACATTTGTCTGACCAAACGTAGGCATTGGATAGCATAGACATTTACAGCTGAGATAATCACAGTTAAGGAAGAGAAATAAGTTCTTGCTGGGTATATTAATTTTATTTGAAGTTGTCACCTGAAATTGGAAAGGTAAATCTTAGAAGAACATACTTCTTTCCACTGACTGTAGAAAAAACCTCAGGCTATTTTATCACATATGTCAGTGGAGCTGACGTTGAGTTCAACCTATCCAAACTAAGCATTGATCTTATTCGCACCTCTCTAAATTTGGCTGTAAAGGTGCAGAGGCACAACAGAAAAAGCATATAACCGTCCCTTTTTACCATCCCACCAAATAAGTGCAAATTGTGGAGGCAGTCATGGGCACTGAACACATTTCTGTCTCGTACACAGGCTAGCACCATGGAAGTACGCTACCTCTCTTTGCCTCAGGGCCCCAGCCAGCCTGCCAGAGGAAAAGCCAGGCGTGTTACTTTCACAGGTAATAGAAGTGCTTTACTTTGTATCCTACTCCAGCAGTGGAAGTTGCTCAGTGGATTTAACAGTACTAATGAATACTTACATGGAAGTCCCTGGCCTCTTTAAATGAGTTACACCCTTCTCTTCTATCTTTTTTATCTGTGTTGTTTATATGGTCATTACCACAGTGGTTTCTATCTCATTCCAGCACCACCTACTTGACTCTTTTTCCCTCTTGCACAAATATTCCTGTAGTCTGTGCAGTTTGGCCTGGCCACGAGGTCATCCGTGTAAGCCCAAGAAAGCAAATTATCTGTTCACTGCAGCCCCAGAGACACAACTGCATGCGAAATTGTTAGGAGTTGCTGAACCCAAGGCTGCCACAGGTCTGTACCCCCAGGTAGCGAGGCGGAGCAGGTATTCCCAACAGGCACCCCCAAACCATAATTCAGTGCACACGTACACACAGTGGGGGACACAGAGCAGCACAGACAGGGTACAGCGCTCACGCAAATGCAGACAGTACCAACAGCCTCATCCTGGTCCCCTCTCTGGCTGATCAGGATGATAGCCTGTTAGCTGAAAACTATATATACATACCTGCTATCTGAATCCCCCAGAAGCTGGCCTTAGACACACACTCTGCCCAGTTGCTGGCCCTTGACCTTCCATCTTCCCAGCTGGTGGCACTTGGGCATATAAGCCCCTAGGAACATAGCCCCATGGCAGCTGCTGGCACTCAAACCTACACACATGCACACACATGCACACACACACATGCACAGACACTCTTCCCCCAACCATGCACTGTAGATCCCTCCAGTAGCTGGCCTTGGACACGTTGTCTTCCCCATAGCGGGCTCCTGGATCCCCTGGTTTCCACTTGCCTCACATACAGGGACACATATGTGCCAACAGGTCTGTCTGGTACCTGCTCCAGATTATGGCCTTACCAGTAGCCAACCACAAACCCCATGGTCTCTTCAGTCACTGGTCTGGACATCCTGGCCCCCCCCCCAGCAGTCTACTCACAGACCTTCTGCTCTCCCTAGTCTCTGTCCCAGACTCACAGTTGCTCCAAAACTTGGTTCCCAAGCCTCTTATCCTACTTGATGGCTACTCTGACTTGGTGATTACTAGTGATTTCGGACTGACATATGCACCCACACGATATGGATACACCGCAGTCCCTCCAGCTGCTGACACTCAGGCCTCTACACACACACATGCAGATGGTATAGGGAGCTGCTCACTCAGGAAAACAGTCAGAAGTGGAGTTTAATGAGAAAACAAAATGAGACTGCACTGATGAGGCACAGGGCATTGCCAGATAAATGTACTGACCAGCCCCTGTTCACATGTGAGCAGCCCTTTGTTTTCCTGCACTTGTTGCTCCCCAGACTACCCTGACCCCTTCCTTTCCCTGCCTTTGGTTCCTGCCCTAAACATCCCATCATAAGCCCTGTGTGATCCCAAAATGCTCTCCCCATACATCCTAATAATAAGCCCTACACTCCACTGCCTCGCTCTATGAGGTGCCCCAGGGAGAGCCTCTCCGTTGGCTCATCGTAGTGGGTCTCACCCTGCCCACAGGGCTGATCACCCTTGTGATGGATCAGGGCAGGAACCCAGGCTTATTCCTCTGATTGGGGTATTGGGGATCCTCCACTTGCCCTCGTGTTTGTGGAGATGAGCCTCTAATCACATAACCTAACAAAAAGTCCTGGCAGAGTCAGTCCCCAAGCAGCTGGTCTCTTCTCCCCTATTTCCAGCTTGCTCTCTAGGAAAATTTCTGTAGTAATACTGGTGCTACTGCATAAAGTTATCAGTCAGTCTCAGGTTATCATATGTACACAGTAAAATGCAGACCCACCCTCACTTACACTCTAAGTAAGGAGACAGAGGTTAGGGATGGAGCAATACTGAATTGCCCAAGGAAACATGGCAGAACATTGTCACAGAAAGCATGGAATTTAGGACACTCGAATGTTCATCACTGTCTTAATCTGTAATCTTCCTGACTCCTTTCTGAGTTTATTTATGTGAACCTGAAAGGCATTTGTGTTCCTTAGAAAAATTCCTTTTCATTTCTGGCAAAATTAGCTATAGCTATTAAAACTATATTTTTAATCTTCATATTTGTATCACGAACTTGGACAACGAAGTTTGTTTTCTGCAGGCAGAAAATTATTTTCTTTCGTCCCTTTCTGTTTTACCGTGAAAGAGATGAAAGCAAAAGAGATCCGTGTAAGCAAAGCATCTGCTTGGGGCTGGGCACTCACACCTGATGGAGGCAGAACAGAAACCCATAGGATCTAGTCAGAGGGGAAAATCAAAGTTACTCAAGGGGATTTTTAATTTTTTTTTTTCCATACAGCTGGTTCTTTTCTGTTCTGTTTATCAGGATGTCATGGTGAAGGATATATGTATTTCTAAAAGACTAAAATTGTTCTACACAGCTGTGTCAGATCTAAAAGCATTTCAGACAATTTCAAGGGACCGAGTCCTACTACAGCAGGCAGGCATATTATTTCAGCGGGGAGAGGAGTAAATCCTGAAGCAGTGAAGGCAGGTACCTTTTACTGATAGCTAGGCCTGATTTTGGGCCCTGCCTTGTGATTAATCCAAATTATTAGACTTCTTGGTCTAGCGTCTGGCACCATCTTAGATCCATTGCGTAGCATTCACACCACTTGAAATGTCTGCAGCAGGAGTAAGCCACCCCAAACTCCTCTCATAAGCTGTATTGGGGTGAGATGAATTGTACCTGGGAAATGAGAAGAGAAATACTCAGTATGTAGGAAATTAGAATGACAACCTCATATATGCACATACGCATTTACAGAGATAAATGCCACCTCTTATGTCTATGTCTGCAAGTGCTCCTGGAATAAGCATCCTCCAGCAAGTTTGGTTTAGATCTTATATATAGCACATGCAGAAAGTTAAGTAACAAAGATGTGAGAAGTGACGACAAATAGATCCTTAAACTTCCTATCAGCTCTTTCTGCCATTCATAATGATTTCTTTGACAGTATATATCATTCATACTATGTAATAGTGATGCCCCCAAAGGTCTAAGTAGAAGCCCTTCAAATCCGAGAGTATCTTTCCTATTTTATTGCGGATGGTGTGGTATGCCCACATGGCCTAACAGAAGCAGCTTCTGCTGTTAAAGAAATCTGTGGCCCTGTTCGGTGGAGGTAAGTGCTGGTGCATGCACTCTTACTTTGTGCAAACTATGAAGTAAACATTAGCTTAAATAATTTAATAGCTATAAAGCTGCAATAACTTGATAAATTCTGATTTTGTGACTATACCAAATACACATGGGCTTTAACTGCAGCAGGATATAGTCTAATTTTATTATTCATGGACCTTTGTGTTTTGGTCCCAAAACCTAGCTTGTTAGGAGCTATTTCTTAAATTAACTAATTTGCCAGTGCATAGTGGCTTTAAGAAAGGTATAAAAAAGTATATTCTGTAAACTCAACATAATGAGAGAGCCAGCTATTGGCCTGTCGCAGGCAAAGTTTTATTGTGTACTTGTGGCAAAGAAAGCTGGTAGGAGCAGGTCTGACACACCCAATGTAATCAAAGAGCCCTAGATTCAGACTCCTGGTTTCAGGTGAAACTGTTTTCTTCCCAGTCATTAATCACAGGTGACTGGTAAACTTGATTTTTAGTTGCACTGGAGTCTTCTTCTTGGTCACTTTTTGTCTTCTGCTATGGGTTTCACAATACTTTTCAACCATGGGACTAGGTAGACTTGTGAAATTTGTAGAAAATTGAAGCTACATAAAGAAGAACTGTGAAAGCATTGAGCAGCTCTGCGAGTCACTAAAAGATAGCAGAATGTGCTTATTTGCTGGGGTTTCAGGGTAGAGGCAAGATTAATAAAATATTTTAAACCTCAACTTTGAGGTGAAAATAAAAGTTTAGGGTTATTTTTAGTTCTTGACTGCTCTCTTATTCTATAGAAATTATTTAAAATGCTTCAGTTCCAGGGTTTAAAACCATAATGTTGTATTGCACTGAATAGCCTTTAACTATCCTTGCCTATACCACAGTGTTTCTCATTTTTCTTCTTCAAAACGTGGATTATTTGTCTGTTTTCCTTAAGATCACCGCAGAAGTGGCTCTGATGCTGCCTTCCCAGTAATGTTCAGACCCCAGCCCCGACTACGGCCACTCGAAGCAAAGCACCGCCAGGAAGAGCTGATTCCAATGGCACGCTTGGACAAACGAGCGGGCCCATCCAATCTGTCAGGTCGAAGAGGAAATTCAATCAGCCAGCGTCGTTTCACCAGAGCAGACAATCTAGCTCTAATGCCAAAGTCTCGATTCGCTGTGGGAGAAGTAGAGAGGTATGAGTCAGAAGAAGAGACAGAAACGATGGCACCAGCCAGGCCATTAGCCATATGAGGAGCAGAGAAGAGCAATGTTTGCATCTCTAGGGCCCTTTGTGCACTGCTCTAGAGAAAATAACAAAGCTCTTATATGAACCAAACCACAATTTTCCTTTTGGGACCAGTGCACTCATTCTCATATCACTTTCAAATGCTGTATCAAGGTACTTCGTGGCTTGGAGAAGATTCAAATTCTTACGTGTTTATATCAAGCTTTCTTTCCAACAGAACACTGCAGGAAAGAGGGAAACCTGATCTTTGTAGAGGTTTGGACATGGGTTTGAATGACAGTAGCTGGGCACATGTAGTGCTATGGGTGGAAGCTGATACTGCCTTCCTCTGTTCTGTACTATGGCCTAAATCCAGAGGAAAGAAACACTGAAGGACATGCTTGACACATGAGTGCCCAGATGGGTAACTTCAACTGTCTAGGGCTTTTGGCCTCAGAGTAGTTGAGATATTCCAGAACATAGATAAAAAAGAGAAAGGCATTTTTAGGGTAGCTAAATGTCACTGAAGATGCCTGAAGGGGTACTTAAGTCAAAAGGATTCTTTAATGGACACTTTGAGCAGTTGGAAATCCCTTGACATCTCAGGTTTTGGCTCTGCAAAAGTGCCTAAAGTCGGTTGCTCTGATGGTCCGTAACTCCTCTACTTCAACCAGTTTCAGCATGTAGACAGCTATCACCCACCTGCAGTTGTTTTGCGTGAACAAAGGAGGCGTCTTGGTACGTACAAATCCAGAGAGGACTCTTCCGGCAGGTGTGCGTTCAGGATGCCTTTTATTTTCAAATGTGGGGTGGCAAGAACATACACAATATTCTTGTGGTTCAGCAAGAGGGAGGCTTCATTGTACAGCATCTGACTGGTGATCTCACTGAGCTGATTTTATCCAAAGGTAGTATTTGAGGGCAAAAGTCCATAAACGCACCCTTATAGCTGCACTAAACTCAAATATACAGCTGAGAAGTGCATCAGGTTCAGTTGTGCTTTCTTCAAGTTTCTCTCTCCTCCACTCAGAGCTTGCTTAGTTGCCCAACTCAAGGTCAGTAAATGCTACTGCAAGGGTTAAAGAGGTAAGAACTAGAGATAGCAGTGACACCTTTATGATTCTCTTTTTTATATTACTGTTAAGCACTTGTATGTCCTGATCCAGAAAAAGACTTTTAAGTGTAAGTTATGACTTTACATTTCTTACAATGAATTTCTGATTCAAGACAGGTAGCATTTGAACTACCAAATTTGAAAAATGCCACCAGAGGGAGGAAACAAAAAGAAAAAAGCCATTTTTCCCCTTTTCTTGTGTTTGCAGATTTTATGTTTAGCAGGTCATAATGAATCATCTGTGCTGAAATTCTACAAAGCTTTGTGAAACCTAACTTCTATTTGCATTTCCTCATTGTGCCAGAGAAATGTTACAACTTCCTTTTATGAAAGCACTGGCACATTATTGAAAGAGGGTAGGATTTGCCTTTTGTACTGACACTGAATATGCAATGAAAAACAGTTCTGTACCTGAAAAACCAACAAATAAACCCAGCTCCACAAAAAGAGGAAGTGCTCTACGTAGTTTTTAAATAAAATCCTTGTGCCAGAGTTATCATACAAAATCAAGTCGTAAATTGCACTGTGAGCTACCCAGTGGCTGTATGAAATTTAATTGAGGGCAAAATCAGTGCCCATGTGATGCAGTCCTTAGGCCACAGAGCTGACGTCGGTCCGTGGAGTGGGGTGGCAGAGGTGCGGGACCTGCCTCTGCATTGCTGAGTTGGGATGAGGCGAGATCGCCAAAACTGGCTGGCAGGTGATGTGAACTGGCAGCAATCTGTGGGGACAGTGGTGAAGGGAAAGTGGAAACCTGAGAGGAGGGTGAAGAAAGGATAGCGTCTCATCTTCAAGAGGAGGCACAGGAGGGAGATTAAACAGAGGAATTACTGTGAGCTGCAAATTCAGCGTTTCCTCTTTAAGAAGATTTAATCAACGTGTTACCTAGGGGAACTGGACAGATACAAACTGTGTGAGATGAGGAAGGTTAATGGGATGTCTGGAGTGGCATGGAAAGGGACTAGACATACAACATGAAAAAGAGGAGTCTGTGCAATTTGGTCGGGGTATGTTTGAAAGGCATGCTTAAAACTGACTCCCAAATTCTTCATTAAGTATAAAAGTTGTGGAGCATTTATATAATTTCCCATCATAAGTAGGGAGCAAAGTGTACAATTTCGAATGACCGTTTATGTTAGAACTAGAGAAAAATAATTAAGTCTTTCTAAAATACAAATAAAACTAGTGCATAGCTGGAGTCAGTCTCCCTCTTTGACTCATTCCTAATCTTTCCTCTGACGAAAGCAGTGAGCCAGGTCTTCAGAGAGTGTAAAGCCATCATAGAGCACCTCAAAGTTAACAGAGTTCTCCCAGCTTTTGCAGACCGATCCCCAAACTTGTAAAGTCTATTTTTAGTTTTCTTTCCTAGCAATTAGAAAATAGAACTGGAAGAAAATTTCCTTCTGTGCCATTAGTTGCTGTTAATGGTATTGCTGGCCATTAGCCAAGAACCAATGCTGCAGATGCCTGTATAAGATAAGTTCTAATATATAAAGTTGCACTGTTTATTTGTTTTTCATACTTGTGGACAAGAGACTTCTGCTTAAAGAAGCACATTGCTTATGTTTTAAATAACAATAACTACAGCAATGTTTCACTACAAGTAATTTAGTCTGTGTGTATAGGCTCTCAGGCTTGGTCCATAAAGAAGACTGACGGGGTTTGGGGCATGAATTTAAATCTGCCGCTGGTGGATTTAAGTCCGCATGTGTGTGGGCATTCTTAAACTCCTTAACCTGGGTTACATCCAGGAAACTCGTGCTGATAATTTGCAAAGGTAAGTTAATTCAAGATCTCCTTTTTTTTAAAACTGGTACAGTGCTATTTACTGGGGAATTTAAATTGTACTCTGATTTAAGGTTAACTGGCACAGGAAATTAATGCCCAGAAGCTGAAGAATTATTATTCAAAATCCAGAGAGGAAATAGGAACTCAAGGAATTAAGACTGTATCCTTGAGGCAGGAGGATAGTGCAGGACAGCTGAGTTCCAGGAAGGAATAATAATGAATAGCCTGTACCTTTGAAAGTAGAGAAAATAGGAGATAAACTTGAAAAGAACTTGCTAACCAATGAGAAAAATAAGACAATAATAAGAACAGTCATAATGAGAAAATATTTTAATAGTAAAAGCAACAATGGTCAAACAGAATATTGCAGAAAATGGAAGGAGTTATCAAGGTCAATAGTACATTGTGAGCAACCGGCAATACTTTCGTATTTATTGCATGGTGTGATTAACTGATAGATCCTGTTCTTGCTGCAGCTGTTGCTCTTCAACTAATATCCCAGGCAAGTAGGAACGTGTAGTAAAAGGAGAATCTCTTCCTCAGCTTTCCATCGAGGACGCAGCAGTGAGGGGAGCGATGGCAGTCAGGACACGATAGCAGCTAGCGCAGGGAGTGCCCAAGCTGGGAACGCCATAAATACCATTTGACAAGAGTGCGCAGAAAGAAGGCATTGCCATGGTCCGTCTTCCAGGGGGAATGGTGTCCGGTGGGAATGTCTGCAGTTGCGTAGACGGGGCTGCCGCAGCCGTCTGTGAGGCACCAGGGGAAGTAACGCGCTGGCTAGGTAGTAACGCCAGCGAGCAGTACTGGGAAGGGTGCTGTGAAGGACCTAAAAGCAGTTTGTGTGGCACACTAGGGGAGGACGTCGGTGAAGAAGAGCAGAAGCGGGGGGATAATTCGCCTCATGGCATGGCTCGAAACTCGAGTGGAGCAGACGTGTGTCTACCAAAGCCGGAGAGGAGAAGCTGTAATAGTTGGAAAAGAATGAACGCCTTGGCAGGAGTTCTAGATGGACTGATTTACTGGTCTGTGTGTGGGCCAAGAAAGTAGGCCAACTTAAAAGACGAAAGTTAGTTCAGATGTGTTTAGAGCAATTAAGGAAGGTTGTATGAGATTCAGAAAAGCAAAGCAGGTCAGGGTTTCAGACTGGAGAGACTGGTAGAGAAGAAGAAACTGTGACCATGTTCAGCACGAGAAAGATAGCTTCATCCATATTTACGAGCGAGGTAGTCAGAGGACCAGTGATCTCTGCAGGGAAAATAATGAAATTTCTGTGGATGAAAAACTTAATTTTTACAAAACAGAAGATGAAAATAATTGTGAAATTATTCTTATTTTCTTGCTGGCATGTTGTTTTTGGGAACTGACACTTTCAGGGGTTTTCCTGCAGCCATTAGACCCTGAAAACTCATGTTTTATTGTCGTGTATGAATGGAAACTAGTATTTAAAAGCCTGTGGGAGACTGGAAAATATAACAAATATTTCCAAGCTTCCTTTCTTCATAGGTACTTCTAATTTTCTATCTACGTGTATGGATAAAACACAAACATTAAGAATGGAAAAACAGATTACTTTATCTTGATATTTTGTTTGCTTTTTAGGTAGGACAATTGCGTTTATTGTTTTGCTAAACTCACTGTACTTAAGAACCTTAAAATTAGAGGTGTAAGGTAACATGAGTAATATTCTGAACCGTTTAAGAGGACTGGAAATCTGTTGAGCTAAGTTGCATAATTTACTTCCTTTCGAGAATCTGTCTCAATGTTAATCACTAGTGAAACTCCTTTTTCTTTCCTATTTCGGTTTCACGGGTGTGAAATTTCAAAAGTTAATATCGGTTCTTGTTTATTTCTAGTCTGCCCTTCCTCCTTGAAAAATTCAAGTTTCTACTACCTTTCAGTCATAAGAAATGAGACATGAACTGAAGAAAACAATGCCAAGCTCTGAGTTTCAGAGTTTTCTGTCTTTGGCAGGGCAGATTGCAGCCACACCAATAGTGAACAGCTGGTCAGGAGCAGACACCCAAACTGAACATCATCCCTGGACTTTTTTTCTACTGTCCGTGTGGGATCAAGCTAGGAAAAAAAGAATTATCAAGAATAGCCACATTGAGCTGAGGGCACAGATATTAGTCATCTGCAACATCATTTTTATACCCGCAAACACAGGTCGGATTGTTACACGTCTGTTCAGTGCTTTCCCATCAGTAACTTATTCTGCTAAATACAAAATTATCATGAAAAAGCTTGAAGTTAAACTGCTTTTTTGCTGGCATCTGTGTCAGGTATTAACGTAGACTCATCAGTTGGTACTGAGCCTAGCACCATTTGCTTTTTGCTTTACTGTTTTATCAGCAGTGAAGAGGGGTGAAAATAATGAGTTACGTGCAAATTCCAATATAAAAGGGCTCTTATTTTTTTAAGATACCTTGAAACAAAACCTATAGCCCTCTAGCTAGCTTTATTCACGCCTTTCTTTAAGGGCAAATTTCCCGTCACAGAAGCTTGCACTGGGTGAGAAAACAACATATAAGTGAAAGCCACCTGCCCAAATATATTCAGCTTCAATATTGCATGATGATTAACATTGATAATACTTGCAGTGGTGCACCATGTTTTCTACGTGCTGTGTGCAGCACAAGGCACAGACAGTTCAGAGGCAGGGCATCCTGAGAATTATGCCAGTGTTAAAACCCCACATGAAAGGTGGAGAAATTTGCAGAAAGCAAATGAGCTGTGTGTACACATAACACAGGAACCGAACATGAGACCCTGGTCCCTTGACCCCATGTCTACCTTCACTTCCCTTAGGCTTTCAGATGACTGAGACCTACAGAAAGGAACAAAAGAACAGGCTGAAGCTGTTCCTCCAGGTCTCGCCACAAAAAGGAACAATCATCTGCACAAAAATTGCATTGTTTGTGCACTGCTTCAAGCCAGGCATCAGAACCTGCTGTTTACAAACACTCAGTGTCCTAAAAGACATCATAAAATTTTGCCATATTTAAGATATATGTATAAAATATATGTAATGTAAAAAAGATGTAATTCTTCACTCATTTTTCCCTAGTACATTCACTGTTGTTCCTTTCAAAAAACTACGTATGTTCTGCATGTTTTGCCTAGTTACAAAAACTTAGTAACATTGAAGGGGCTTGTAAGAAGCGAATATACTATGACTGATACGTTTTTTCCTTGAAACCTGCAATGAAAACCCTTGGAAGTTTGTTCTCCTCTATTTCAGTCCAGTGAAGAAAGGAGGCTGTGGGTGTTTGGCATAGGTGTTAGACCTAGAACAAATCTCTTCAGCTTTCTGTGCCTCTGTTCTCTCACATGTACAATAGACACTCAGGGCTAAGCCATACACAGGTGCCTTAAGCCATCTGAATTGCCAGATTTGGCACAGGAGCCGTAGGAGCCCTTTGCTCCCTGGATCAGCAGCTGGAGGCCAGGGAGGTCCCTTGGGGCAGTTGGACGGCACCCTTGGAGCTGGAGTCGGTGGGGATCTGCACAAGGCAGCCAGTGGCTCAGAGCGGTTGAACACATGTGGATGGCTGCATTGCAGGGATACGATGAACAGCTTAGACTCCAGTGGGAGCTCAGACATCTGCCCCACATGTAGACACTTTCATGGTGAGCACCTAAACACAGCTTACTGAGTCTGAAGTGGGATTCCACTCATGCTTTAAGCAATTTTGGCACCTATAAATGGAAAGCATCTTTTCAAAGCTAGGCACTGTGACTGCTTTAGCTTTGAGATGGATCTTACTTTCTTCCTCAATAAACTAAGCTACTTCTGGGTGTACACATAAAAAGGCAATATGTATTTTTTTAACAGTGTCTCTCAGTGTTCAACTCCTATATTCTATTTGTTTCTAAAGCAACCTTTGTCTGCAAGAGTATTTGGCTCAATCTGCTGTAGTGGGTTTAGCAACAGAAAACTGCAAGGCTCACATTACTGCTGGCTCATATGGACCCTTTGGCTTGAATTCCTCTTAATCATAAACATCCCAAAATCTTTCCCCATCATTTTCATAGGTATGCAAACATAGATTAAAATGAAGTGATGACTGCTGATGAATTTTGTAATCAAGCCTAAGCAATTTGAAGGAGCTCTTTCATGAGCTTTTTTCTTACTTTTCTCTAATGCAAAAATTTCTGACACTGATTTACCAAGCACTATAGAGCAGGTATAACAGCTCGTGCCAAGACCACATTTACAGATCTTGTCCCTAGGTAATGAAAAGAAAGATAGATGTAGTAACAAAGCTCAAAACATCGCTATAAAAAAGTTTGCATGTATTAGGATAAGTTCCAAAGCTCAAAAGTGCTATTATTAATAACAATATTGTTACTGTTATTATTATTACTACTATTATTATTGTTGTTGTTTTGGTTTGGTTTTTTTTTCCCCAGCCTCCCACTATGTGCAAATTTTCCTGTACCATTCCTTAATAGATAAACTAAAACTCGGCTAGGTAAGAGCATTACTTCTGCATTATCTGCTGGAAAACGCATGCTTTCACCAAAGAGGAAAAGAGCTGCAGTGACCTCTGTTGATGGAATTAAGCAATGTATTTGAAGAGCCGAAAAGGAAAAGTGACACATTCAAATCCTCTGCTAGGATTAAACAGGACCAAAAAAGTAAACTGCGAAGAGGGAGCAGCTTTCAGGTTGCATACGAAAACGACCATTTCCCAACACTCAAGTCAGAATCCTCATCAGGGTAGTTGCCTTTTAAAGATGATCTTTAGACAATTTGTTCCTTTTTAGTGTGGAATTACAAACTATTGGCATGAAGATAGAGGACATAACACACTACAGGAGATGCGGTTTTTTGAAGTGCTGTACTGCATTCCAGGAGTTGTTATCACCAAAGGAAAACATCATACCTGTATGTATTACGTGATATCAATTTAGTGACCGGTTCCCTGTGCCAGCCTGACACACGGTATTCTTGAAGGTTTGAGGCAAAGAAGCTTTCCAGTTGGCGGGCTGCCTGTGGCAGAGAGAAGTGTCTAGGAACTGTCATGCCTTTATGACCAAGAATTTGGAACATGTCTTTATGGGCTAGTTCTGATCCAGGAAAATAATTAAACACGTAAATACCCACAAGGATCTGGACCTTAATACTTAACTTCAAGGTTGGGAGTAGTCTCAGTAAAGCCAAGCACTTAAGGATTGATCCTGTATGATTAAAGTTATTGAAATCAATAAGAAAACTTCCATTAAGAGCTAAGTAGCTTGTGGAAATTGGGGTATTATATCCTTATTTTTTTTCCAGACTTGTGCCTTTGCTAAGGACTTCTCAGTATTAAACAGAGGCATAAATGAAGGTCGGGGCTTCATACTGTTAAAGTTATTTTATGTTTCTGAGCTGTCCAGTAAACAAATTGGTACCCAGAACTTTCGGCTTTTCTAGGAGCCACAGCAATACAGATTGGAATCTTTATCCTTCTGTGTACAGTGTTATCAGAGGTCTGACCATGGTCACAAAGCTGGGAGTTTTACCAGTTCAGGTATTTTGTTAATGCCTCCACTAGAGCCTGAGAAGTTTTATTTTTAGTATACTTTCCAGAACCACTGCTGTCCTTCTGATTCTAAAATGTCCTTCTTACAAGAGATAAAAGGATATTGGTAATAAAACTTTAGTAGTATCCACTATGGTCTCCTCTTTCAGGCTTTGTAGAGAATAATTTCTGCAAGTGTAAGGAGGGTAGAAACTCAAGTTCATTCTGGTTCTAATAAAAAGTACAAAAAACTTTGCATAAAGCAGTATCTTACTTAGATACAGGTAAAATCAGAAAACAATATATCAATGCACTGTGATATCATAAACTAAATATTAGAGGTGTACTTGCTCTGCTGGTCTAAGAACATCAAGATACACAAAATGGAAAATATTAAAATCAATCCTAGTTTGCATATGTTACAGATGCCGTGAATGTTATGGCATCTTATACAAATTTCATACTAAAGCCAAATATTATAGCTACCTATTTGACAACTTCGTGCTGTCAGGCATGAAGAAAGTATTGATACATCTTCCATATATAATTAATGATCCTGGCAACAATCTTCATTGACTTCTGGGAAATTATGTCTCTTTTTTTTCACTCTGCATGAGTCTGACAAACTTCATGGAGAGTGGTCAGGATGGGAAGTACAGCTGGGTGGTAGCTTGGATCAAAGATTTCTTTGCCTCAGAGATATTTAGCATCCTACGAAGACCTCTACATGCTAAAGGACTCCAGTTACCCACTCACTCTTCTAAAGATAACCCAAGAAAAGGCTCTACTCCTGGGAGAGTTTATATGCTAAGTAGTTTAATTCTATGTTAGACTATCCCATAGAACCATTCTATATAAAGAATATATATAAAGAATAATTATTTTCTGCCAAGGTTACCTTGTGATAGGACAATTATTTTTTTTAGGCTGTTTGACATAATTCTAAAATGAACATTTGTAATATTCTGTATAGCTAGAACTTCTGCAATGAAGTCTGGAGTCACCCATGCTCTGATATCTGTGCTAAAGCTGAGCCCCAGTTCCACACATAGTAGCTTTGCTACCTCAAGTATGGTTTAGGAAGCAGGTTGTGACTCAAGAGGAATCAAAATATCTTATTGCCATTTTTCTACTGTGTGTTCTTATTACCTAGCATTCAGGGTTTGTAATTTAGTACTTTTCCTCTTTAATCTTACAGTGAATTTATGAACAAGTTCCTGAGTGGTTATTTATGTACCAGTCTTCAGAGGTCAGCTCTTTTGGCTTATCTTATAGAAGAGAAAGGAAAAAGTCAGCAGTCATCTTTTTTTACATCTGGAAAAGTATCTTTTTTCATACAATTATAACCGTTTGACAGGAATTTGCTCAAAGTTAAAGAATATCTTTGGATGGAGATTAAAAATGGAAAATTACATCTTCAGAGATGTACTTTTCTTTAAATTACTAGTATGTGAAAACTGTTTTGGAACTTTAATTGCTGCTACAGACCTACTACAAAATAAACTTTGCAATAAACCCTGGCTGATCCTTATCTATAACCAAAAATCCCCACACTGGCAAGAGTATAATATGGGGTGAAGTCATATTCGGATTTGGAGATGGATTTTTTTGCAACTGGGTTCAACAAGGTGGGATTTTCTCTCTCATACAGCCCCAAACTTCTCCTCCTCTGTGTATGTGGAGATTATCTGGATCCTGCAATAATTGCTGGTTGGGTCAATTGCTTGATTTTTTGCAGTGAGGAGACTTACATACTTTCTGGTTTTGGCCTCACACAGAAGCATTTGGGCATGATTTCTAAGGGTAAACTGGACAATCCAAACCCAGAGTTTGAATGACCTCCTGAGTTAGAAGCCAACTTCTCTGCTCAGTGCCAGCTCTGAACCCTAACAATTATGCCTGTTTTCAAAACCGACATCTGAACCTGCCATTCTTTTGACCGTTGTGATTTTGGCAGTTTGCATCTCTGCTGGCCTTGTTTGAGAGTGCTGCAGGTGCGACAAACCTGAGGTTCAATCCCAGGAGAGAAGACTTTGTCAAAAGCTCCCAGAGTAGCAACCACTGCAAAGCTGCTAGGTAAAATCTCATCACAGAATGGTTGAGAAGGGACCTTTGGAGGTCATCTGGTCCAACCCCTTGTCCATGGCTCCTTTCCCCTCTTATGAGTGGTCACTTGGAGAAGACCTGGATAATGCACACAGCTACAAGTCTCTTAGCAATGGCCAAAACTCATGTTCCATTCCAGCACTGTAAAAAAAAATCATGAAAAGAGGTACATGCAGTGAACAATGAGGGAGGAGGCACCTTGCGCAGCTTGGCCCGTGATTTTAATAGCAGCAGCGGGACAAATGAGGGGTTGGAATACACCACACCAGATGCATGTGCCAGCCTGTGAGCCCAGGGCTCCTTTCATTCTCAGCTGTAAGAGGCAGCATCTACCGGCAGTGATTGATGGGCCTGTACCGGGAAGCAACAAGCAGGCCCTGTTGAAGTGTCTGCTGCTTTCCAGGAGCCCTGAATAGAGCCCAGGGTCATAAGCTGGGACATAGATGCCATTGCTAAAGGACAGATGAGACACCCTTAAAACAAAATTATGACTACGTTGTACTGAGGAATTGAAGGGGTTTTAATAGATTTTGGTCTTTCCGTGAGCGGCATCTGTCCACATCTTATGTGATGACAGGGCTGAACTCATGAGCGGCTGTTAAAAGCGCACTGATACTTTTTACTGTAGTTCTGTACCCAGATACTTGCATTAGCTCTAAAAAAGCAATTTCCAGAACCAGAAAGCTGTATCAACATCTGTATCATTAGCCATGTTCATCTACAAAGCCCAGCTGTTTTACCCTAAGAACATATCTGCCCATGTGTATTGTCCTGCGCTAGTCTGGGAATCCCGCTGCGAGGGCTGGACTACACATATAATCAAAAATTTGTTAGTGACTCTCTGCTGGACTTCATGTAGCTTCAAGTTTTAAAGCATTTGACTTCTACGATAGCAAACACAGGTCAGGCTGATTTCTCTTTCTTCTCTGAGGTTTTTCAGATAGCTAGCTGCTCTGGTTTATTTCAAACACTGTGGGATGGTTTTTGCTACCATTACAGGACTGGCACCAACATGACGGTCTAGCTGAGATGAGAACCAAACTGCTTATGTAACAAACTTACTTCACCACAAGACAAGCAGAGGGTGATTGCACAGGACAGATATGCAGCCTCCGCTCCTCTCCTCGGAACCGGCATTATTTTTTTCCTGGCTTTTCCCAAGGTACCTGCAAATGGAAAAGGGGACTTAGTTATCTCTAGGTATCAAGAGATGATAACCCCTTTCGCCAATTCTGTTAGAAATTTTGCTAATTCCATATTTTGGCAGTAGATTCCTTCCTTAGGAGGTGTAGATGGAGTGTCAGGCAGGAAAAGTTCAAAAAACTACCAGTAGTTAATGACTGTAAACATAAGTACTTTACCTTTTTTTTCCGTGATGTAATGTTCCAAGAAAGACTGTTGCACAAGAAAGCAATCAGAGTCGGGTTAAAATACAAAGAAAGGGATATAATCTTCTCAACAAAGTAATGCTATCCTTACATGGCTTCTGTGAGTGGATATGTTTGTTGCAGGCATCAGAAGGCACTTTACCATTCCTCCGCACTTTCCTGCTATGATTATTAAAATGGTTTTCTTGAGGGTTTTTTGGGGGTGTCTTTTTTGTTTTGGTTTGGTTTTTTTCCCCTCTGTGCAGTCTTTTCTCTGATTAAAAGGTATGCTCACATTTTGATCCCCATATATAACTGCGAGACCAAATCCTATTTTTTTTTTCCGTAACTTGTAAATGCTTGGGATTAAGTTGGGAACTCTTACCAGCTAAGTATCTATGCTTAGCTGAAATGATTTAAAAATAGAGGAGCAGATTCCAGATGCAATATCAGCATTCATGAAGAAAGGAAGAAATAATTTAAAATGTAGGACTGTTGACCAAAGCTAATTATATGAAGAGTACATAAAATATAAATAACACTATACACATATGTTTGTGTGTAAATGTATAGACATATATATTAAATATCTATATCTATGTATAAAAGGAAAGAGACTGTCTGGTAGACCATGCAGAAGCAGTAAATTTGTCCTCTACTGAACTATTAGTATTCCAGTATAATCAAACCCAGAATATAGGTAGATACAGAGGGCATAGGAGTCAAAGTGATACTGAAGATCACCAAAGGAGTGTGACCACTGAAAATGTTCATCAGATCTTTCCAGTGGTATGTAATGTATGTCTTGCAATGAAAAAGTTTATCAAATACTGTGTAAAGTTAACTGAAGTCATTTCACTGAGAGAAAGACAATTTGCCATCTTCCTTATGATGCCAATGTATCCAGTTTGTTTCTATAGCAGCCAGCAACTATTTGTTAACAGAAGTTCCCACTCATCTGGAAGCTCTCCAATGAAGTGTCCACGTTTTCCACTCCTGAGAGCTCTTGTATCCATCTTCCCAACTTAAAACGCCATTAAAATTCTTTGAAAAGTTTTCTAACATTTGTTGTCCTATTACTTATCTTTTTTTATTTGGAAAACTCTGATAATGAAAATATTGTACATTTTTCTTTACGCTATTTTTGAAGGTTAATCGAGGCGTGGGGTTCAACCATATCCTCTCTGAGATCAGGAGAAATCTCGTTCTATAAAACAAAGCATTTTGATGCTTGGCTGCTGCTCACTCTAACTACTGCAACATTGAGTGTTTTAGGCTGAGGCTCTGTTAACCCACGTACTGATGCTGTTCCACCTAGGAAGTGCCAAAAACCAGGCTGCAGGTTAGGAAGGGTTTCGTGTGCAGCTGGATGCCGTGCCCTTGATCTTCGGAGGGGAGAGGCAGAGTTTAACAGCCCTAGTCCTTTTGACTCGATATGTTTATGGTGCGTACAGAGCACTTCAAACCAAAGGCTTTCTTTTAACTCTCACAGCCTCACTGACTATATTCTCCCAAACACACTTTATCTTTATGCAGCAACGTGGAGGGTGGAATTTCCCTTGGTATTTCTTCTTGAATGAATGCATGATTTTCATTAATTTCTTACCTGATTGTTCTGTGCTAACTTTCCCAAAGACAGGATTATCTGAAGAGGTGAGGAAGGTTTATTTTTACACATGACTTTGGAACAACAATGAACTGGACTAGTTGTTATTGAAAACAAACCATATATAATATTCTGTGTAAAATTTAAAGCCAAATTTCCACCAAGTCAAGTGGAAAACCTATATTCACACTAGTGCCTACTGGTCATAAAGACAAGCATCTGAGATCAACACTTAAAGATTCTGCAAGGATTTATTATGCTTCTGCAATGAAAATATGATGACATAAGAGATGCAAGCAATGGCTAATTAACTTCAGTGAGTAGGCTGGATTAAGAGAAATACAAAATAAGGAAAACTGGGGAGAGACAAACAAAACATAAACTCAAGCCACTGAATAGAAGGAAGAGTTCATCAGCTCCTGAAATGTGTATTTCTGAACCCTAACAGAAAGTTATATGTAGTGTATACATGTGGTATACATGTATACCATGTATTCTAGGTTTCTTCTTTTTCTAGATAACATATGCTCACTATTTAACACCTGGATACACAGTATTAGTATACAGGCAGTTAATTCTTTGGCTGACCACTAGAGCAATTCATAAACTATCTTTTAGTGCAACCCAAACTGCAAAATGCGTTCTTTGCTTTGGGGCTGCTTCTGCTTCAGCTGTCAGGAACACTTCCCTGGCTTCAGTGGGATACGTCACCCAAGACAGACAGTCAGCTTTGAGGCTTGTGGAGGATGTAAGGTACTTTTTATGCCATTGCTGAAGGATGGTTCTTCTTGGCTCAGTGATGATCAGCGAGCACAGGGTGCGTGTATTCGTATTTTGCAGGTGGGTTCTTGGCGTAAAGGAGAGAGACAAGAGGGTGTCAGAAACAAAGGGGCAGGTGAGAAAGGGGCCATGGGGTGAAGAGCATGCTGTGCTCCCAACATATGCATAACAATTCCAGGTACTGGTTATCAGCTGACCTGTGTCGCTGACTACAGGTTGATGTTCCATAAGGCTCCCCAGTAGACATTTCTATACTCCTCCTGAAGATCTGAGTCCTCTCAGAAGAGCCCCATTCAAGGGCATAAATCTAAACTGCTATGCCTGTACAAACCAGCTTGTGTCGGTGAAGGGGGAAGCAGACTTTAGGCTGTGCTTATGAGCTGAGTGCAAGCACAGAGAGGAAAGCTCCTGGGCCAGAAGAACTGGTCACGGTAGGAGAGTCTGAGAATAAGGTGACAGTTGATTTGATTCAAACCAGAGCACAGCCTGGACACATTTTTTGCTTGCTTCAGAACTGCTTGAAAACCATTGTAACATTTATTTTTAAATGCAATTTTCTTCAGGAAAAAAACCCCAAACCAACCCCTCAGCATTTTTGAAAGGAACATTTGTTCAACACGCTTGTGCCATTAACCTACTGACAAAGAGCGAGTAAGAAATACAGCTTAGCAGAAGGCCTCCCAGGACTCTAGGACTGGGTCAACCTTTACCTTGCCCTTTGCAAACAGAGTTTATGCCTCTATGCTTTAAAGGTGGCCAGAGTTGTAAATACAGCCCATAGCACTAAAGGAATCACTTCAGTCACCAACTCCCAACACTTGAACTTAAGGGAAAGCATTTAAAAATATCTTTATAAACCTGTCAAACTTGGCTTTCAAAGGAAAATTCTTGTTGTTGGTTATGATTCCATTGCAAGGCTGAAACCAGGGGCATTCTTTTAGTCATTAACTTTTTTTCCCTCAAAAGTTAAACATTTAAATTAGTATTTCTGTATTCATGGCAGTGACAGGTGCTGAGCTTGAGAACAGTGGCTACTTTTGACAGCCAGCATGGGGACACAGCCTCAGAAATCATTCAATGACTAAGCGTCCTGGTGCAGAATGAGCTAAAGAAGGATTTTACAGTTTAAACATTAAACATGTTGCTTAGCTATTAAACAATTAGATTGTTCTAATCCTTAAGAGATGGAGACCAGCCTGTCTTCTCCGGTTCTGGGTTTCCAGCAAATGTGCCTAACAATGTCACTTTCCAGTGATACTCTGATCACCTGGAACACAAGGAATGAAAGAAAGGAAAAACAGCACAAATCCCCTCTGGGCAGCTCCTCCCGATTTTGCATGTACTTTACTTTCAAGCAATGGCAAAAATTAACTTCATGGGTTATTAGCCTTTCTGGGTTATAAGTGGCCCCCTGGAGCTAGAAACATCACTTAGCTCTCCCGCAGTAGCTGACGGGGGGACCCTATTTTGTTCTTCAGGATGATATTTAATGCTGATGCCCTGCAGCTCTGCAAAAACCTCTCTATTATTTGGTATGAGGCACAAAATGCTCTCCCAGAGCTTCCTGGCTGAACCTGCTAGAGATGCTTACTCACGGTGAACAGAAGTTCCTGTGTATACACCAGCCGGCTGGGGAAGGCCTTAGAAGAAGTCTTTGGGAGAATGTTCACAGGACTGCAATTACTCTGATACCCAGATTAGCTCTGGCTCTGGGGAGGTGGTTGCCCATAATCCAAAGACGCAGCAGCTTCCTCAGGACTTCATGCTGGAATAACTACGACTGGTGGTGCAGGGCGGCAGCTCCTGCATACGCTCTCAGGGGACCCCAAAAGAGCAGCATTCATCGCTCTGAATACAGGGCTGGCCATCTTCGCTCTGTGCCACAAACTCATGCTCAGCTTTGCTGCTACTTCATTCAAGGGGCTGCTTTTGAAGACTAAAAAAATAGCTATGCTCCTTCCTTCGTGCTCCGTGCCTGTAGTCCTGTAGCCTGCTGCTCCTGCCACTCTTTGAGTTCTGGAAAATTAGGTGGCTGCCGGTACCTGTGCCCTTTCTCAAGCCTTTCCAATTTAAAACCTGAGTTGTGCAGACACAACAGTTGACATCGTAAGGGCCTTAAAACGGCTTACCAAAGTTCAGACCTGCACAACTAAATTGCTGCCATGAAAGTGCCCACGTTAGAAAGGTATAGTGCCTCTGGTAGACCTGATTTATGGGGATGGTTGCTAAGCAGCCCTGGAAAAGGCTGTGGAAAAACACATCCTCAATGGACTATTGATTTCATACAATAAATCACTCGATAGCTGAGATATTCTTTCACTAATTAATGGATTTAGAGACAGAGTTACACAGCCAAGGCCCTGACGACATAGCCCTCATAAAAAGGATCCAACCTCTAATGCAAGAGACATTTTCAGAAATGTTTGCTAGCATAATGCACGCAGGTGAGCGACCAGCTCCCCTCCCAAAGAAAACAACTCTCAGCCAAGCATGTTTGTATTTTATAATCCTTAAATCTCCACTGAAGCTATTTCCAAATAAGTAAGAGAGATCTATGTCACCTCTTTGGTGTCTGTGCTGCCTTAACTCTTTGAACATCCCGATTGCAAGTACCACAGGCACAAGTTTTCCCTGAGTTACTGTGATTCCCGTGCAGCTGCAGATGTCAAGAAGAACTGCCTTTTCACCTGAGGTAACCCAAAAACTTCCTTCTTTGTTCTAATGGAAATACCAGGATTTGTAACTAATTTATTTTAGTAACACACTGATGTACTCCAGCAAGATGTTCTATTTTTGAGTCTCCTGTACTATACTTTTGAAGAAAACTGGAGAAAATATTTCTGTCTGTTTTAGAGAAGTGGCTAGGGTGAAGTGCATACTTTTCTTCCGATCCAGCAACACAGATATTACAATACTGCTATCTGGATTGCGTCAGAGAAAACTTAAGAAGTATGCAATGTAGAAGCTCCTCTATACAAAGTTAATTTCCATCAAAATAAAATATCACCAGTAGAATATATTTTTTTTTGTGTCTGCTGAAAATGTCTGTCAAACTAAAACAGCAATGAAAATTATGGAAAAATATTTATTAATATATTTAAGATTTTCCCTCCAACTGTTTTGAATTTTTGACCGTATTTTACTAGAGAACATTTCATAGGAGATCCCGTTATTAAAGCTGTCACAATAACATTTTCCAGAAATGCTTCCTTGGTATCAAAGAGAGGTCAGAACATTAAGTACCATAATACGACCTCATAATTTTTAGGGAATCCCTGAAAATGAAGCTAAATTTATGATGCAGTGAAAACTCTCATTTGTTCAATTGAGCTTTTTTTTTTTTTGCATTCTGAAAGCAGAATTTTGATAATAGCAATAGCAATAGATCTTTTCCTACTATATAAATAAAGCTGGATTAATACTAACAGATGCCGTACAACGCTGTAACTCAAAGCTGTGCCTACAATTAAAGAGTCCCAATGCCTACCACAGCAAAAGCAAAACCAAACTGTCATAACACCCGTATGAACCACCTGAGCTACCGCAGACCTGTGTGGCGTGCCTGCCAATGCCTCCCTTGCCCAAAGAGCATGCTGTGGGTAGCCTGAGCAGCTCCTTGCTCTGGTCGTAATTTCCAGTAGTATATCAATAAATGGATTAAAAGGTAAACAAACTGAATTATGTGAGTTACCATCTTGATGTATAAAATAGCATGCACTTTGTCACGTGAAATGCTGTTATCACTGTATCTGGTAAAACAGACAATGCCTGCGAGCGGAATTAAAGAGATGAAAGTACACCCCGGTGCAGATGGCACGGCACGGCGCGGGCAGTGAGGCATTGGTGGGGGCATTGCGGGAAGGTCCTCTGTGGATCAGTTGCAATCAGGCAAGTGCAGCGTACGTGCTTTCTGTTTGTGCTGTCACTGAAATGGTGCGGAGTGACCCGACAGAAAATTGTTCTGAAGTGGGAGCAGATGCATTGAGCTGTCAGGGGCAGAGCCATGACGAGGAGACACCGTGGCGCCAAGGGACACACCTTCACGTCTCCTCTGTCACTCTCTCTGGCTGAGGGGTCCCCCCCTCTCACCCTCCCCTTCCTCACCTCCCCAGGCAGCTTTCAGACTTGGGAATATTTTTCTCCATATGGCAACGTCCCTGGCCATGCCCTCAAGAGGAGCTGCTTATTGCACAGGTACCAGCAGGGCTGGGCGCAGTGCGAGCGCTGGTGGAGGGGAGTGAAGCTCTTGCTGCTGTCTCATACAGACTGGGTGAAGCAAGAGGTAATGGGAATATCACACCCCACTCTGCTCAGGCAAATCTCTGCCTGGATTTAAAGACCTTCCACCAGTGTTCAAACCCTTCAGGATCCGTGGGACCAGCTGCACAGGGCTGGTGGCAATGAGAAGCAGCACGTGCTGCAAATAACGAGAGAAATTCCAGAAGATCTTCAGCACCTTATACTGAACTGAGCTTCACTGCATCTATTTCAACAAGCTCTAAAGTCAAGTATGGTCCACTTCCCTGCTGTATCATGCTATCCTGTAAAGGCGATTACTATCCAAATGTTGGATATTCTCATCTATAAAATCCATCCATAAAAAAAGATTATTTTGGTGTAACAATAGACAGTAGCAACTCTAGTAATTAATCTCAACCCCTGTTTTCTTCGCTTTCCCAGTTTTTTTGGGTCTGTGTCAATGCATTTTTTCCCTTTTTGTTACTGGTGTGTAAGTCACCAGCCTCAGGATTAATGACGTCTTTCCCTCATTTTTTTTTTCTTCCCATTTACCAACTTCTCATCTTCATAATATATATTTTTAAAAAAAAAAAGCCTACTACCATGACACACATCAGTGTCAGAGCTAGAGGGATTTCTGTTGTGTGAGCCGTTCTATTTTTGGAGAGGAGGAAAGTAAGAGGACAAATAATGGCAAACATGTGGATAGTGCCCCAAGGAAGGGTCTGTATTCCTGTGTCTGGGAGAAACTTTGTGACTGTAAAGGCATGACGTGGATGCCAAAGCATCGCTCTGTCTCTGCCAGTCCACAGCAGCCAGGCTCTGTCATCCCTCACTGCCTGTAATGAAAAGGGCAGCAATAAAGAACATTTTCCATGAGAAGGGACCTTCCTCCACCTTAGCATGCCTCAGCACTTTCCCACCCAAAGGCTTCTTTCCCATCTTGTGCCGAAATGAGAATCCTCAGCCAGTTGTTCACGATATCCGAATGCCTGCGGGGCTATAGGACAGTNAGTTCATTCTTTCAGGAAATACAGAAAGCCAGTGCTCAGTATTATCCGATGGAATCAGATCCCAGTGACTTCAGGAACAGGATTTTGCCAATCACATGTTCAATATTGGCAAAACACACNCAATAAAGAACATTTTCCATGAGAAGGGACCTTCCTCCACCTTAGCATGCCTCAGCACTTTCCCACCCAAAGGCTTCTTTCCCATCTTGTGCCGAAATGAGAATCCTCAGCCAGTTGTTCACGATATCCGAATGCCTGCGGGGCTATAGGACAGTGGTCCAGTTCCTCGCTCCACAGAGTATTTCTGCTGTGACTACTGAATGGCGATATGAAGCCCAGCATAGAGGGGTTTTATGGGCTGATATTAGAGAAAAGGGTCAATGGGACAGTATATAAACAACTGGACTTCCAATAACCTTGGCCAGCTTGCTCTCGCCAATGCTTTTCCACTGACACTACTGAATATTTTCTCAGTCCAGTGCAATATCCCGAAGGCACAGGTCAGATAAACAGAGAGGATTTGTAACACTGCTCTTAGCAGAGCAGGTGTTGACACTTTCATAATCCTATTTTTCAGAAAGGCTTTCCTCATCTGCAGGAAAGGTCATAAAGTGAAACACACAAGTACAACTACAGATCTTACGATTTTAGACTGAATTAAATTTATGATTTGCAGTGTGATTTGCATGCGAGAGATAATGCTGACTCTTTCACCTGAGGGTTAGACTTCTCTTCTTGCGGATGGTCTTCTGACAGGGACCAGGAGATTCAGGAATGAAAGAACCTTTTATTTTGGGCGTTATTTTTTTTGCATATAAAGGAAATGTCCTCAGAATTTGCAATACATATCTGTTTCTCTGATTTCAGATAGTCTAATATAACAAATAAAAGGACTTATGAAGATACCACATGCAGCTAGAGGGTTAGATGGTATATATACACTGGTGAGGTATTCAAGTGTGTTCTCCTGGCTGACTCCTAGACAAAATAAAGAAAAACCTTTAATTAGTGTTATGGTTTTAAATTTGTCATTAAAACAATAGTCTTAGTGCCCTGTTTTCAGGTTGTGGGGGTAAATGAGAACTACAGATACTAAACTGATTCCAACCTTTAACTCCCTACAGAAATGGTAGCCACTGGTTACGTTTTGCCATCTGGGGGAAAAAAAAGAGCTCTTACTACCTGCTTTAGTTTTATCTGAAGTCAAGAAAGACATGCTTTGCTATAAAGGCATGCATAACAGTGTGCTATAAAGATTTTATGAGTTTGAGCTGCGGAATACCGTCTTACTCACAAGCGGTGAAGTCATGAGCACATTGTGGCTGAGAGTTCATTCTTTCAGGAAATACAGAAAGCCAGTGCTCAGTATTATCCGATGGAATCAGATCCCAGTGACTTCAGGAACAGGATTTTGCCAATCACATGTTCAATATTGGCAAAACACACATAATTATATTGTTAGTTATACATTTATATACACATACATGAGAATATATGTATGAACACTCATATATGTTTACAGTGTGTTCTTTTAACTCTCTGAATTCACGCAATGTGACTCTCTTAATTATGAGGAACAGAACTTCACTAATTAATGGATTTAGAGACAGAGTTACACAGCCAAGGCCCTGACGACATAGCCCTCATAAAAAGGATCCAACCTCTAATGCAAGAGACATTTTCAGAAATGTTTGCTAGCATAATGCACGCAGGTGAGCGACCAGCTCCCCTCCCAAAGAAAACAACTCTCAGCCAAGCATGTTTGTATTTTATAATCCTTAAATCTCCACTGAAGCTATTTCCAAATAAGTAAGAGAGATCTATGTCACCTCTTTGGNTAGTATACAATATGTAACATACGTATTATATAGCATGTATATACATATATATGAACCCACATACATATGTATACAGAGTATGTTCTTTTAACTCTCTAAATTAACAGAACTTGACTTTTAATTAGTGGGAACAGAATGTTGTCTTCCATGTATTCGGGTCTTTCCTATATTGGGTAATGGCAACATATATATGCACATATACAGATACGTACATACATCTGTATATACATATATGAAAACTCATTTATATATATGTGCGCATACGTGCGTATATAGCTATCTATACACGCAGACATATGCATGTAAATAGATACATATACATACATGTGCACGCACATACACATCTGTGTAAAAATTCTCTGAATTCTCTAGGATGTAGGTAATATACACGCATGTCTGCGTATATACAGGCTTGTACATAGCCATATAGGTTTATAGAGCGTCCCAACTCTGTAAATTCGTTTAAACAAATATGCGTGTACGCGTACGGTGTGGCTGCACGCGCACCTCTTCTAACGTGATTTGGAGTTGCAGGAGCACGCTCCGGCTCCGGCTCCGGCCCCGGCTCCGGCTCCGTCTGCGCCCTCGCAGGCCGGCTCACCTCGGGACGTGTGGCGGGGCAGCAGCTGGGGCCGGGGTGCCCGGACGCCCTTTGACGCCGGAGCACCGCACCCCCGGGGCCGGCTGTGCCGCCCCGGCCCGAGCACCTGCCGCCGGCGGCTGCGATCCGGCCCCCGCCCGGGCGCTCCC